>OX451736.1:644417569-644790621 GCA_948472305.1 Vicia faba | reverse complement strand
ATATATATATATATATATATATATATATATATATATATATTTGATTTGTATATAATATTTAAAAATGAATAGTTAAAATATTTTTTGATTTTAAGCATTTGGAATCAATAATTAAATATGTGGTTATCAAAATTTTAATTTGTAACGTTTTTACATTATTAGGTCTTAAAAAGTAATTTCACTTTAATTCTCACTTCTCGTATTTTATTTTCTTTAAAAATATTAGCTAGAAAAAATGTATTCCTATAAAAAAAATTCTTATTTATATTTACTAAGATACAAAATATCCTTATAAAATCTTAGTTAGAAAAAAATGTTCTTATAAAATTTTTTTGTTGTTAAATATTACAAATACTATATAGATCATTTAAAATACTATCATTTATATAAATATCTTATATTAGAGAAGAAATAAAAAATAGTAATAATTTTATAATATGAATTAAAAAAATATAATTCTACTTATTTTATTTGTATATGTTGTATCCCAAAATTTGTCCTATCTTTTCCACAAAAAATCACAGCTTCGGGTTTTTTCTGATTTTTTTAGATTGGCTTAAGAATCGGTCAAACAGACTTTTCTCATCAGTCAGACAAAATTAGGGGTTTCCATTGATTTTGAATCAGTTCAAGCAGATTATTAGGGTTTTTAGTGATTTGGTTGAGTTTGGCTCAGGGTTTGATCAGACGGACGTTTCTTTGACAATAAATCAAGAATTAGGATTTGCAGCCGCATTTTCAGAAGAATTTGAATCCACAGTGTTTTAACTGGTTGTTACACTGCTTTGACGTTTGCTCAAGATTTCAGTTTTGTTTCTCAATAAACCTGAACCTCTGGTTATAGAAGCTAGGGCTTCTGGTTGAAAATTTGCAGTGTTTGGTTTAATCAGTAAAAGAAAAGGCATGTGGATGTTTGTTTGATTGACTGTGCAATGCTTATGGCTAATTGGAACGCCGGGTTTTATTATTGATTAATGCGAAGTTGCAAGACTACGGTGTTTATTAATTATTTATTCTAAGTTAGAATAGTTGGGATTTACTTCCAGTTATTTTAATTCAAGAAACTTAAATAATTAAATAGACATTGAATTGAAAGAGAATTAACTGACAAAGGATTATTTTTATTCATTTTTAATTGTTTGTTACAGATATTGTTTGAACACTGTAAATTTATTTACAGTTGTTTACATTAATATTATTACAACGATTAAAAATAAATTGAAACTATATCCTAAATCTATCCTAAATCTTCATCTTCTACTGTTGCTCCCCATTGCTCAATTGATTTTTATCTGCAAAGACAAAAAAAAGAAAGTCAAATACAGATGAATTAAAAAGGCAGACAGATAATTAAAGCTCATCATTAAAAGTGTTGGCCGGGAATCAGTTTGTTCGCCCTCTCTGCAAATCACAAGAAGACTCTTGGTTCACAAAGAGGGAAAGAAAATGTTTGCAAGCATTGAAATTAATTAAATGTACAAGGCTGCATAATTTCAAATTGCAAAGTGTCAACAAAAATGTCAAAATGGACAAACTGAATATGCCAAACAAATTACAAAGTCCAAACTGAACTGCACATATGCAAACTGAAAAAATGCCTAACCAAGTCCAAAATGTCAACCAAACTGTCCAAAAGCTGTCAAAACTGTCCAAAGAAGATATCAAAGATATGCAGGAAATCTGGAAAAATGCAGAAGAAAGTACAAGAGGCAGAGCAAAGCTAACAATGCAAGCAACTTATTTCAAATATCATCATTTTCCAGCCAAAACACCTTTTCAGAAAGGTACTTCTAAAGCATTAAAATATGCTTTAATAGAGAGAGAAAAGAGAGAGAGAAGGAGAAGGCTTACAGTTTTGCAGGCTTAGGCTAGAGATATAAAACAAGATATACCAGAACAGTAAAGGATAAGGCAGAAGATCACAAAAAAACAATATACCACAAGCCTCAAACTTGAAGCCTGTAACTAAAAAAACAAGCTCTCAAAACCTGCTAAGCTTCAACCTGCATAACCAGCTTTGAAGCCTCACAAAACCATACAAACATACAAGCCTTGAAGAAGCCTAACACATCCTGCCTGTTCCAAAACAACAAAGCCTTGAAACTTATAAAACAGAAAAGCCTAAACTTCAAGCCTGTAACCAAGCCAAAGCCTAAAAGTCCAAACCAAATATTCAAACACAAGCCTTTCAAAACCTGGTGTCAAGCAAACAAACGGCCTGTTCAAGTCTAAGCCAACCTCAGCTAATTCAACCTCAAGGAAAAACACAAGTCTGAAGCCAGTAAACCTATTTCAAGCCAATAAACATATAGTCTGTCAAACATAACTCAAACATACAACCTGTTTCAAACCATAGGCCAGCCTCAAACACTTCAAGCAAGCATAAATAAGCTTGCTTGTGCCAACAAAACCATGTCAACCTGCTAAAACCACCAAGCCAATCCAAATAACAAAACATACAGAATCCCAAAGCCCTCAGAACAACTTTATCATAGGGCCAATATCATCAAGTTATCAGAACAGCAATAAGTAAACATTCTCAGAATAACCATCATTGAAAAAGCCAACACAGCATTCAAGAGAGGAAAAGCTACTCAGAAGCAAAAAAAAGGCAAACAACTCTCAATTTCAATTTCATCATCATTAAGCAAACAAATCCCAGACTCTCAGAACTAAGTTCATCATCGAGTAAAAAAGCCAGAAGGTAAACATCCAGGGGCAAGCAAATAGAAGAGGAAAAGAAGCAACTATTACAGGGTTTTCAGATTATAGCTATCATCATAAAACCATTCAAAGAGGAAAGCAAGATACAAAAATACCAGGAAGCAAGCTCCTCGTCATCATACTCCCTCCGCCTGGCCGCCTGAGACACGCCTCCAGCCCATTCCTCCGTCTCCTCTCCCAAGGTTAATTTCTTCTTCCCTTTTCTTTCACACCTCACACAAACAAAGATAACATATAAAAATCAATAGCGTGTAAGAGGTAAAACATGCAAGAGATAAATCCTTGAAAACCTAAAAACGCATAAAACAGAAATCAAACCTTTTCGTGTCGCCGCCTTGCTTGACCATGGAGGGAGAAGGAGTTGGAGGTGGCGCCTAGTGGCCATGAGCGGAGGTTTGTTCAGAAAACTTGGTTAAGAAAGACGAAGAAGGCGATGAAGGGAACGGCGCCGCTCTAACCTCTGTAAACCTAACTCTGAATCCAACAAAAGCAAACCCTAACAAATTCAATTGTAACGCGTCTTGGGCTGTCGCCCCATCCAAACGCCTAAGCCCAACTGAAACTGGTGTGTACCCCCGCCCCCCCTATTGACCTCTTTCACACACATTTTTGGACCCAACATGATACTCTAAGGCTCATTTAATCTTTTATCCATTTTATTTATTTATTTCAAACTAATGCTATTTTCTCTATCACTTTATTTTTTATAAATAACTTATACTAACATTTTTGTTAAATAAAAATGATACATTAATTTCCTTTTTTTGTAAAATGTTTATTAATACTTTTTTATCACATTTAAGAGTATATAAAAATAGGATTTTTTCTAAATTAAATAATTTTCTTTTTAGAATTTTTGTTTAATAAACCTTTGTATACAAACTAAAATACATAAACATTAATTTTCTTTAACTTAAAACATTTTTCTTTCCTTTTCTTTAAAACCCTTTTGTATATAAAACATTAACAAAATATGCAAACAACGGATTTTTGTTAAGTTAAGATATTTTCTCTTTAAAAAACCCTTTTTTGTTTATAATTAAAAAAAACCCAAAAATAAATAAATACTTAATATTGCATTAGGTTAACATATTTTTCTCATGTGTAAATAATCACATACACTTTCACAAATACTTTTGATACATTGCTTTTATTCTTATACATTGTTATATTTTACATTGAGAATGTGATTCAATTTGGTTGTAAGTATTATTTGGACAATGCTATCCTAACAACACTCATCCCCATTTGTAAACATTTGTACCCCCATCCCCGGATACTCATTTGTAATAGCTTTGACTTTAAATTCCCGTAATTTATCGCTTTCTATATACTGTATAGTAATTAGGGTTTGTACGCGAAGATTAAAAATCAACCGCTAGATAACCTAATACAAGACAAATGCATGACAATCAATACACCAATCAAACTTGCACCCCTAGGGTTCCTCCACTCGTTGCCTTCAAAATTGGGCCATGTTTGCATGTTGGGTTCTTTGGCAAAACAAAAACAAATCGAATGATCATAGTCCCTCGATGACGCTTTCGAAGTTGCCTAAACAAAATGATCATAGTCCCTTAAAGGAAAATTGGTAAAGACACTTGGCACCATTGCATTCATGGTCTATACGATGACCCGCACCTGTCCTGTTAACATCCTAACACAAGGTTGTTCACCAAATACAATGGTGAAACAACACTGTTAAAAGGGTTAAAACATGAGAAAAATCTTTGAGTAAATTTAGGGGTAGACAACTCTTAGTTACTTGATCAAACTTGCAAAACACACTTGCCTACTTTCCAAACACACTCCACAACACAACTTTCAAAACAACTTTCAAAAGACATTGAAATATCTTTTCAAAAAAGACAAACACCATTGCATATACTCAAACAAGAGTCATTACAATGGTTGCCTAGACAAGGCATCTTTTTCAAAACATTTTCAAAACCACACACACAAAGCACCATTTCAAACAATTGAAAAGCAAAGGTAAGTGATCTAAAACAAGTAACTAAGAGCCCATGGATAACCATGGATGAAAAGGGTGCTAGCACCTTCCCTTTTCATAATCTACCCCCCGAACCCACGAAAACATCTCAAAAGGTTTTTTCCTGTGCTTTTTAACCTTTCCTTTAGGATAAAATAAAAAGTCGGTGGCGACTCTTGCTAAACCGAACAAGTGCGAATACAAACGCAAAACCTCAAGTCAGTTCTCCCACCGTATCACAGAACTGGCGACTCTGCTGGGGAGTAATTTAAAAGTGGGGTTACCTTAGGGTTTAGATCACCTTTACATACTTGCTTTGATTGCTTTACTTTTTGGGTCCTTGTTTGGGTTTGTTGTAAATCCTACACCCGGATTTGGGGGCACCTTTTTAGGTAAATAGCAATAAAACTATGAGGGAACTATGCGGGGTATACCGACATGGTTGAAGCAGTAAGCTATGTTAGTGTGACATATTTGTGAGTACCGGTAACCCTTGAGTTCAATCAAGGAGAGTACGGGGCCGCTGAGTGATGTCATGAAGCACTAACGAACTCTTAGAACCTTAATTGACCATTTTAGTCTTTTTAGGAGTAGTGAGATGACCGAATTTGGTGCAGTTCGAAGTTGGTAGATACTCGATACTACACTCAGTGAGGATTATTTTCTTGGAATATTTTGGTCGCCAGTTAAATGGCTAAACCAAAACAATGAACACAAAAAATAATCCAATGATATTGAGCTCCTTAGAACCCGATTTCTATTTTAGGACAGGATGAGCCAACTAACTTCAAGAGGGTACTTACCTACAAACCCCATGCAAGCCTAAACCTAAGGACTTGTTTGCTCTGTGTGAATATGATTACCTGTATATACACTCACTTGCTTTTGCATACATGTACATAACATCATAACATCATACCATAGCATTTTCAATAACCATTTCAAGGATCTCGAGGGTCTTTTTATGCAGGGTCACATTGAACCAGACGTCTACCAAGGGGAAAGAGGTTTCTCCTCTAATCAAATGCCATCAAAGATCAGGTGCAACAACATGAATCAGGGGCTATGACCCACTTGACATGGTGAGCTTGATTCTCGTGGAAAGACATCCACCGTTACAAAGTTCTCCAATCAAAGATGTCGACCAAAGTTCGACCTCTAACATTTTCTCGTGTTTACCCCGAGAGATCCTTGAAAACATGCATTCACATATCATGCATTGCATCATAACAGTTTTTCCTTTTCAGGTTTCCTTATTCTCCTACTGTTTATTTCAGTAGAGATGGCTCTAGAGAGGACTGTCAAGGATATCCAGGACCAAAATGATCAACTTCAGGAAATGTTCTTGAACCTGTCCCAGGGGCAAGAAGAAGTGAAAGCTCTCCTCACAAGGGGCATGGTCCAAGGAAATTCAAGCAATGCCAGGAGTGACCAGTTGGAAGAACTTCAGTTCGAGCTGACTGCAATGAGGATCCAAATGATGGGACAACTGGTGGGCCATATGGCTCTCATCCAGGACTTGGCTCAAAGACAAGAGGAACTCAGAGTTCTCGTCAACCAACTGCTTCGGGACAACCAAGTGGGGCAAGCATTTGAGGTTGAAGAGCAAGTCACCATTCAACCCCCCTTTAAGACAAGAAGACAAGGGAAAGGCTCCTCTACTTGCTTCAGGGTCACAAGCTCACCAACAACCTCATCAACGTCAACGGGGTAATCGGCATAAGCAAAATACGTCGGAAAGACAGTTCACTGAGACTGACATACTGTCATCTCTAATACTGGAGCACTTGTTGGAGGTCAATCTGACTGCTTTGAGGGATCCTATTCGGAAGCCCAATACCTCCGCTCCTAGCTATCATCCCAACGCATTTTGTGTATACCACTCTTATAGTCCGGGACATGACACCGACGACTGTTGGGCCTTGAAGAACAAGATTCAAGATCTGATTGACATTGGAGTGTTGAGATTCATGCCCGATGGCGAGATGAAAATCTTCCGTTAAGGGTTTCTCCACCTGAAATGACAAAGCTCGAACGGAGAGACTTTAGTTCCATTTGAATTTTCAAAGTTGTAATTTCTTTTGTGATTCAAACAATTATCTATTAATGTCAAACTTTGTTTCATTAATGCATTGCATATGTTTGTCTTGAATTCATCCATTTGTTTTCACTACTCTTATGCTTTCTTTATGATTATTTAACTCTTGATAAAAAGCTGCAAGCCTTTAGAGGGAGGATGACGAAACAATACCATAATCTCATACAGTATGCTTTTGAACAGACCTTGCTGATGATGTACAGGCATTTCTTTCAATTCCCAAACACTGGAGTTATAAGGAAGATAATCCCTAGTCAACCCCTTCGAGCCAAAGAAGTAGGAGTTTTCTGTTCTAAAACAAATTGAAACCCTTGATTTAAACCTGGGGTAGGGTAGTCTCTCAGTTAATTCAAAAAAAAAAGATGCGCATTGAAGTCGCAAACTCTCAGTTCGTAATACAACGAATGACATCAAAAAAAGAAAAGCATTCCTCTAGAATCAAAAGACAGTGATGGTTCTTCATCTCATAGGCAGTCATTACCTCTCAAGAGAGAAAAGCCCACTGAGCCAAAACCTACAAAGGAGGCTTAAGAAAGCTGGGGCATCCCGCTGACTGTAATCTTGAAAACAGGAACAGTCAGGCAAAAGTTAGGGATAACAAGTCAGAAAGAGGTCATTACAAATCCTCAACAACATGAAAAATGTTGCAAAAAATGATGACTGCCTTCTCAATAAATTCAATTAGTGTGAACCATCACCAAAAGGTTGTTCCAAACTTGAATAGAGTGCGACACGCAATTAACTGAGCTTAGGATTGAAGAACATCACGAAGAGCGGGTGGGTACAAATATACTTTGAGCCTTTATCCTTTGTTTCTTAAACCGTGAACCAAGCCACGTTATAACCCTTCAAAGGTCCTAATTGAAGCATGGGTTAGTTCGAAAGCATACTGTTCAAAAGATATCCTGACTCCTGTAAGGCTTTGCCCTAAATCTTGTGTTGAATTTGTCTTATAAAAAGTTTTCTGCTAAAAAACGCATTTTTAAAAACTTCAAGACAAGCATAAACTTTGCATCATTTGAATATCGTTGTTTGCACATGGTTATTTGTTTGACAGCGAAGAAATTCATACAGCGAATGTTTGGAGGAACGAAAACTCTCTCAGTGAGTAAAATCACTTCAAGAAGGATGACACTTCCATTGATAAATCTCCTATCAACAAGGGGGCATGACATGTCACTATCCAATTAACTTGGGGCAGACCAGTCAAGATTTCAACAAAATCTTTCAAAGCTCAATTAACCTGGGGCAGTCCAGTCAAGGTTTCAACAGATCTTTCAAAGTTCAGTTAACCTGGGGCAGTCCAGTCAAGATTTCAACAAATCTCTCAATTACAGATTAACTTGGGGCAAGTCTCCCTCACCATCACTTGGGGAATTCGAATGTCAATCTCAAGGTCGTTCAAAATTTCCTTCACCACCTGCTGGAAGTTACGATCAAAATCAAATTCCTTCATCACCTGTTGGAAGATACAGTTTCAGATACGCTCCAGACACGGTAGCCATTCTATCACTCATTTAGATCCAGTTACAGTTTCAGATACACTCCGGACACGGAAGTCATTCTGCTACTCATACAGATCTCAACTACAAGATACAGTTTCATATACACTCCAGACACGAAAGTCATTCTGCTACTCATACAGATCTCAACTACAAGATACAGTTTCAGATACGCTCCAGACACGGTAGCCATTCTGTCACTCATTCAGATCTTGGTTACAGTTTCAGATACGCTCCAGACACGGTAGCCATTATGTCACTCATTCAGATCTCGGTTACAGTTTCAGATACACTCCAGACACGGAAGTCATTCTGCTACTCATACAGATCTCAACCCCAAGATACAGTTTCAGATACGCTCCAGACACGGTAGCCATTCTGTCACTCATTCAGATCCCAGTTACAGTATCAGACTACCGCGAAGCCTGGATTACGACCAGATAGTGGTATCTCCTAAGATCAAGCTATGAAGCCCAGATTCAACCGGATAATAGTTTAATCCCCAACAAGTTTCTGTGAAAGCCTAGAGATCAACCAGATAGCAGTTAACGGTTAACAGAATGAAGATTCTCATCCTTAAAACCTCAGAAGATTGGTATACTCCCAATTTCTGACCATTAACAGAATGAAGACTCTCATCCTTAAAACCCCAGAAGATTGGTATACTCCCAATTTCTGACCCCCAACAGAATGAAGATTCTCATTCTCAAAGTGACGTATAACCCAAGTTCCAGATTAATACCTGTAACAAGCCAGGAAAATATCTGTGGACGACTGATTGTAGATCAACACCTGTAACAAGCAAGGAAAACTATCTACAGGAAGAGATTGAAGATTAATACTTGTAACAAGCCAGGAAAACTATCTTTCTTTCTCAAGTCAGAGATTAATACCTGAAACCAGCCAGGGCAACTATCTCACTGACCAACCTTTTCAAGATCCCAGATCAATACCTGCAGCAATCAAAAGATTCTTCCAATCCCCAGCGGAGCTAAAACTTCCAACTATCAATCCCCAGCGGAACCAGACTAGTGAACCTTCTCCCCACAGAGATACTCCCCACCAGACTGAAGATTCTCAGTCTTACTTCTCCAGCATAAGTCTACCAGATTCTGGATTCCCCAGTAGAGATCATCAGAATTCTCATTCCCCACAAGTCACCAAGGAGTTTCAATCCCCGACAGTGGTCCTAAGATCCCTCAGCAATTGAAGATCTTATTCCCCGAGCAGTCAGCAGTCAACAAGGATGTCTCAGCTTTAGCGCTTGGAGATTCCTGCAATTCCCTGCAACAGTCAATGATTCACTTTCCCCGGCAACAGTCAAGACTCTCTTATCTCCGGCTATCCCGAATTCATCTATCCTCAGCAAGACAGCTCATCAGCTTACATGCGCATTCATTACATTCATATCATAAACATTGATATAACATATATTGCATCATACATTTCATGCAACATAACTTTGTGTTTAGCTAACCTTTTGCCCCTTTCAGGATAAGAATAAAAGGCTATCATTAACAATTATTCAGATGCAGTTCTACACGGACTCATCATCGGGCGACCCTACACCGGTTCCTTCTCCATTTCAAGACTTCTGAAAACAGTTTACGGGTTCTCCAGACACGAATGTTAACCTATCGCTTGTTCAGATTCTTCAACCTCTGAAAACAGTTTACGGATTCTCCAAACACGGATGTTAATCTATCGCTTGTTCAGACTCAACTTTTGAAAACAGTTTACAAACGCTTCCCAACATGGATGCTGCTCTATTGCTTATTCAACTTCAAGACTTCTGAAAACAGTTTACGGGTTCTCCAGACACGGATGTTAACCTATCGCTTGTTCAGATTCTTCAACTTCTAAAAACAGTTTACGGATTCTCCAAACACGGATGTTAATCTATCGCTTGTTCAGACTCAACTTTTGAAAATAGTTCACGGACGCTTCCCAACATGGATGCTGCTCTATTTCTTATTCAACTTCAAGACTTATGGAAACAGTTTACGGGTTCTCCAGACACGGATGTTAACCTATCGCTTGTTCATATTCTTCAACTTCTGAAAATAGTTTACGGGTTCTCCAGACACGGATGTTAACCTATCGCTTGTTCAGATTCAAGACTTCTGAAAACAGTTTACGGATTCTCCAAACACGGATGTTAATCTATCGCTTGTTCAAATTCAACTTTTGAAGACAGCTTACGGATGCTTCCAGATACGGATGTCAATCTATTGCTTATTCAAACCCCCAGTTCAGAGATGTTCCAAAACATGGATACCTTTCTGATACTCACCCACTCACCGACGACATACAGTTCAACAAACATTTCCAGATGGCATCTCTAAGCCCATCCTCCTATCGGCAATTTCCAGATGGCATCTCTAAGCCCATCCCCCTGTCACATCTCCAGATGGCATCTTTAAGCCCATCACCAAATGGCATCTTTAAGCCCATTCCCTCAAAATTACGTTTTGACGAGTGCAAATTTTTTTTGGGCACTCTAGTGTCCAATCTCCTTTTACCTTCGAGTCGCGAACGACAAACTTGCCAATCTAACTCTTCAGGTTCAAGAAGATTGAACAGGGGCAACTGTTGTACCCCAAAATCTGCCCTCTCTTTTCCACAAGAAATCACAGCTTCGGGCTTTTCCTGATTTTTTCAGATTGGCTTAAGAATCGGTCAAACAGACTTTTCTCATCAGTCAGACAAAATTAGGGTTTCCATTAATTTTAAATCAGTTCAAGCAGATTATTAGGGTTTTTAGTGATTTGGTTGAGTTTGGCTCAGGGTTTGATCAGGCGGACGTTTCTTTGACAATAAATCAAGAATTAGGGTTTGCACGCGCATTTTCAGAAGAATTTGAATCCACAGTGTTTTAACTGGTTGTTACACTGCTTTGACGTTTGCTCAAGATTTCAGTTTGTTTCTCAATAAACCTGAACCTCTGGTTTAGAAGCTAAGGCTTCTGGTTGAAAATTTGCAGTGTTTGGTTTAATCAGTAAAAGAAAAGGCATATGGATGTTTGTTTGATTGACTGTGCAATGCTTATGGCTAATTGGAACGCCGGGTTTATTATTGATTAATGCGAAGTTGCAAGACTACGGTGTTTATTAATTATTTATTCTAAGTTAGAATAGTTGGGATTTACTTCCAGTTATTTTAATTCAAGAAACTTAAATAATTAAATAGACAGTGAATTGAAAGAGAATTAACTGACAAAGGATTATTTTTATTCATTTTTAATTGTTTGTTACAGATATTGTTTGAACACTGTAAATTTATTTACAGTTGTTTACATTAATATTATTACAATGATTAAAAATAAATTGAAACTATATCTGCAAAGACAAAAAAAAGAAAGAAGTCAAATGCAGATGAATTAAAAAGGCAGACAGATAATTAAAGCTCATCATTAAAAGTGTTGGCAGGAATCAGTTTGTTCGCCCTCTCTGCAAATCACAAGAAGACTCTTGGTTCACAAAGAGGGAAAGAAAATGTTTGCAAGCATTGGAATTAATTAAATGTACAAGGCTGCATAATTTCAAATTGCAAAGTGTCAACAAAAATGTCAAAATGGACAAACTGAATATGCCAAACAAATTACAAAGTCCAAACTGAACTGCACATATGCAAACTGAAAAAATGCCTAACCAAGTCCAAAATGTCAACCAAACTGTCCAAAAGCTGTCAAAACTGTCCAAAGAAGATATCAAAGATATGTAGGAAATCTGGAAAAATGCAGAAGAAAGTACAAGAGGCGGAGCAAAGCTAACAATGCAAGCAACTTATTTCAAATATCATCATTTTCCAGCCAAAACACCTTTTCAGAAAGGTACTTCTAAAGCATTAAAATATGCTTTAATAGAGAGAGAAAGAGAGAGAGAGAGAGAGAGAGAGAGAGAGAGAGAGAGAGAGAGAGAGAGAGAGAGAAGGAGAAGGCTTACAGTTTTGCAGGCTTAGGCTAGAGATATAAAACAAGATATACCAGAACAGTAAAGGATAAGGCAGAAGATCACAAAAAAACAATAAACCACAAGCCTCAAACTTGAAGCCTGTAACAAAAAAAACAAGCTCTCAAAACCTGCTAAGCTTCAACCTGCATAACCAGCTTTGAAGCCTCACAAAACCATACAAACATACAAGCCTTGAAGAAGCCTAACACATCCTGCCTGTTCCAAAACAACAAAGCCTTGAAACTTATAAAACAGAAAAGCCTAAACTTCAAGCCTGTAACCAAGCCAAAGCCTAAAAGTCCAAACCAAATATTCAAACACAAGCCTTTCAAAACCTAGTGTCAAGCAAACAAACGGCCTGTTCAAGTCTAAGCCAACCTCAGCTAATTCAACCTCAAGCCAAAACACAAGCCTGAAGCCAGTAAACCTGTTTCAAGCCAATAAACATATAGCCTATCAAACATAACTCAAACATACAACCTGTTTCAAACCACAGGCCAGCCTCAAACACTTCAAGCAAGCATAACTAAGCTTGCCTGTGCCAACAAAACCATGTCAACCTGCTAAAACCACCAAGCCAATCCAAATAACAAAACATACAGAATCCCAAATCCCTCAGAACAACTTCATCATAGGGCCAATATCACCAAGTTATCAGAACAGCAATAAGCAAACATTCTCAGAATAACCGTCATTGAAAAAGCCAACACAACATTCAAGAGAGGAAAAGATACTCATAAGCAAAAAAAAAAGGCAAACAACTCTCAGTTTCAATTTCATCATCATTGAGCAAACAAATCCCAGACTCTCAGAACTAAGTTCATCATCAAGTAAAAAAGCCAGAAGGTAAACATCCAGGGGCAAGCAAATAAAAGAGGAAAAGAAGCAACTATTACAGGGTTTTCAGATTATAGCTATCATCATAAAACCATTCAAAGAGGCAAGCAAGATACAAAAATACCAAGAAGCAAGCTCCTCGTCATCATACTCCCTCCGCCTGGCCGCCTGAGACACGCCTCCAGCCCATTCCTCCGTCTCCTCTCCCAAGGTTAATTTCTTCTTCCCTTTTCTTTCACACCTCACACAAACAAAGATAGCATATAAAAATCAATAGCGTGTAAGAGGTAAAACATGCAAGAGATAAATCCTTGAAAACCTAAAAACGCATAAAACATAAATCAAACCTTTTCGTGTCACCGCCTTGCTTGACCATGGAGGGAGAAGGAGTTGGAGGTGGCGCCTAGTGGCCATGAGCGGAGATTTGTTCAGAAAACTTGGTTAAGAAAGACGAAGAAGGCGATGAAGGGAACGGCGCCGCTCTAACCTCTGTAAACCTAACTCTGAAGCCAACAAAAGCAAACCCTAACAAATTCAATTGTAACGCGTCTTGGGCTGTCGTCCCATCCAAACGCCTAAGCCCAACTGAAACTGGCGTGTACCCCCCCTATTGACCTCTTTCACACACATTTTTGGGCCCAGCATGATACTCTAAGACCCATTTAATCTTTTATCCATTTTTTTTATTTATTTCAAACTAATGCTATTTTCTCTATCACTTTATTTTTTATAAATAACTTATACTAACATTTTTGTTAAATAAAAATGATACATTAATTTCCTTTTTTTGTAAAATGTTTATTAATACTTTTTTATCACATTTAAGAGTATATAAAAATAGGATTTTTTCTAAATTAAATAATTTTCTTTTTAGAATTTTTGTTTAATAAACCTTTGTATACAAAGTGTGATCGGTGGATCTGGAACTGACTGTTTAACGCTGGTTCGCGAAATGTCGCGGTAAGCAAGAGTCGCCACCGTCTTTTATTTTCTCCAACATGGACAGGACAAAAGCACAGCAAAATTCCTTATGAGATAGTTTCTCGGTTCGGGAGGTTTTTAGGAGTAGGGTTTTCATCCATATATACATGTGAATGATTAGGGTAAGAATTCAGAGCCAAAGGATCCTTGAATTGATGATAAGATATTTGATTTTCCATGCATTAGTTTTCAAATCTTTTTCATGCAAACTTAGTTCAAATCATGTTCAATCACCAAGATTCTTTCCAAATCTGATTATACACAAAATCTTGAGATTATTTCATGCACAAAAAGATTTAAAAAGTTAGGTTTAGTATTTTCCACATATTTATTTTAATTAAATGAATTATTAATCATTAAAAATCCAAATAAATAAATAAAAATGATAAAAAACTTCCCTTTGGGCCAAATGGTCGTGCACATGTCTTGGATGATGAATTGTGGAAGAAAAAGATGCCCATTAGCATTTTTAGGTCATTTGAATCAATGTTGACTTTTCAAAATATCCAAAAATTTCCCAACTTCCACAAGGCATAACTTGCTCAATTTTTAAGCTTTGCTCATTTTCTTGGACATTTTTGAAAGGTCTTTGAGTCCTCTAACCAATTTCTTTGGTCCCATGTCATTTTAATTTACCAATCTCATGTTATGGCCTTTGACCTAAAGTCCCTTTTTGTTGACTTTTGAAAATGACCTATAATGTTGAAATTGATAACTTTTTGTGAGAGCATTTCTTGGACTTGAAGTGTGAAGAGGAGTTGTAGGAAATGTCATTCTCTTCAAAATGAGCTTTGGATGGAATTTTTCTGATAATCCATGTGAAAGTTATGCCCTGGTCAATTTACAATTGACTTTTTCAACTGTCTAAATATAGAAACTTTTGCATTTTGAGATTTTTGAGCCAAGCTTTGAGAATCATGATCAAGCCTTGATCAAATGATGTTTGTGGCCTCAAAATGAGATGTTGACCAAAAATTTGAACTTTTTGACTGTCAAATGACCATTTTGCCCCTACAGTTGACTGTAGTGCAATTAGGGTTTTTGACTGTGCAATTTTGTGCTGTAAGTCTTGAAACTTGGTATGAGGATGCTTGACCATGTTTATAAGCATGTGGGACTTGATTGGACCCTTGGAAACTTCATTTTCCTTGTCAGAACCAAAACCCTAATTTGTGACTGTTAGGAGGCCCTTGAACTGTGCAACCCTTGGGGAATTTTGAAGCTTTGACTTGGCAAATCTTGAAAAATATGGGAGGGAAAATTTTGGGGTACAACAGTTGCCCCTGTTCAATCTTCTTAGACCTGAGGATGCAGATTGGCTGACGTGCCTTTCGTAATCCGAAGGTAGAAGATGATTGAACACTAGAGTGCCCAGAAATTTGCGCTCACATAGTAGTGTGATGGTGGGGAATGGGCTTATAGATGCCATTTGGAGAGTCATGGATAGGATGATGGGCTTATAGATGCCATGCTGAGAGATGATGGACGGTGGATGGGCTTATAGATGCCATCTGGATGTTGATCGCGTAAGAGATTCCTTAGCGAGAACTTGCGTACCTGCAAAAGAAAAATGATTACCTGACCTGTTACAGGAGCTGGTCTTCGAACTCTTTGTAGATGTGTCCTGACTGGTTACAGGAGCTGGATCTGGATCTTCAAAAGGTGATGAATGAACCAGGGATGGTTACTACCTCAACAGGAACGGTGAGAGAACCTTGGACGACTTCAACCTCAACAGTAATCATTGAGAGAATCTTGGGACGATTACTACCTCAACAGTAACGCTGAGCGAATCTTGGGATGATTACTACCTCCGCAGTATCGGGGAGAGAACCACAGGCGACTACAACCTCAACAGCAATCATTGAGAGAATCTTGGACGACTTCGACTTCAACAGTAACGCTGAGCGAATCTTGGGATGATTACTACCTCCGCAGTATCGGGGAGAGAACCACAGGCGACTACAACCTCAACAGTAATCATTGAGAGAATCTTGGATAACTTCTACTTCAACAGTAACGCTGAGCGAATCTTGGGATGATTACTACCTCCGCAGTATCGGGGAGAGAACCACGGGCGACTACAACCTCAACAGTAATCATTGAGAGAATCTTGGATAACTTCTACTTCAACAGTAACGCTGAGAGAAACTTGGGGTGATTACTACCTCCGCAATATCGGGGAGAGAACCACAGGCGACTACAACCTCAACAGTAATCATTGAGAGAATCTTGGATATCTTCTACTAAGTCTTTATCAGGAAAATCTGTTAGGGGTCGATTTAGCTGGACTAGCGAAGGCCTTGGACTGGATAAGAAACAGAAAATCTTAGGGTCGATTAACTGAACCGGTCTAGGTCTTGAAATGTCTTCAACTGGGTAAGAAACAAGGAGATCTTAGGGTCGATCTGACTGAACCAGAGAAGGCCTTTGACGGGATAAGAAACAGAGAAGTCTTAGGGTCGACTTAACTGAACCGGTCTAGGTCTTGAAGTATGGCTGAGAACTTAACTGAATCTTTCCTGAAAGGTAAAGATCCGTCATATGCAATGCATGATATGGATCAAGCAATGATGTTCTCAACATAAATGAGATTTGTAAGATATGATGCATATATGCATGCTATAATGAGGTATGTGATGTTTATGAACGTATGTTTTTCGTCTAGGAAAATAAATCCTTGACGGGTGCCGGGAAGTCACTCCTGGGCTGATTGTTGAAGAGTAGATTTTTGCTTCCGCTGGGGCTGATAGTTGCAAGAATACCGGTAGGAGAAGATGACTCCGTTGGGGAATGAACTTGGCGAATGAATTATCCTGCGGGGAGAAAAGTACTCTAGCGATCTTGCTGGGGAGCAATACTCTGTGGGGAGAGAGATACTTTGTTGGGTTGTTGATGATATCTTGCTGGGGATACCCTTGTTGTGTTGGAAGTGTTGATAGACTTTGCTGGGGATAAGAAGACTTCGTCGAGAACGATCTTTCCGTGGCTTTTGGCTGAGGATAACCCAGTTATATCTTGGTAGGGAAATAACTCTTTGAATAAAGCCGGGAGACGCGTTCGTGCTCTGCGAGGGATAAGCTTCCAGAATCTACTGGGGATAAGCTTACTGCTTAGGGAGATGAATTCCAACTTTCCTGGGGAACTAGATTGGACTCTCTGGGGGGAAGTTTTGAGATCTATTGGAAGTAACTCCACTGAATATTTGATATACCGCCGGGGAACAATCTTTAGGTCAAGACTGCCGGGGATGCTTGTTAAGAATGCCTATATATTGCTGGGGAATGTTGAGATCCGCTGGAGGATACCCAACTTCCTTGAGTCTGATTGATATAGCTTGGCTTGAGGAGAGTATACTGCTTGCTGGCTCACTCTCTGGGGAATTAAGATATCTAGTTGTATTCTTTAACTGAACCTACCTTGATACCTTTGGAGGATAGAACAATTAGATTGCTTAGACAACTCTTTATTGCCCCTGTTTCTAATGTTACCTGTAATTAATCCTTTGTTTCGTATGCAAATATTCATGAGTTAGCAAATTATTGTCAATGCATATATCACAAATTGAACGTTGGACGTTCTTCGCAAAACAAAACAGAAAAGAAAAAACAATTGGCAATTTTAACTGGAAAGTGATTTTTATTGATTTTTGAATTGCCTGTAAATAGGAGTTTTATGTACAAGAGGCTGACGTCCTAGTAAGAGAACGCTGCCGAACAAAAGAGTTTATACAAATTTGTACAAAAGGAAATAAAACAGCTGTGTGAAATGAACGATCCACTGGGTTTCAACTCTGCTATTGTCGTTATATCTCCGAGCGTCTCATCACTTGATGACCTTAGTGGAAGATGAAGTTGACTGATCGATGCCGTCTGAACTTGATGTAGATACCGGATTCTGGATGCAAAGTGATCCAATGAGACATAGTATTACGCTTTATCCCTAACTTTTGCCTGGACCGCCCTTTCGGGTTTTCAGCCCACCGGGATACCCATTTTTGCCCAAGCCGCCTTTTCAGGTTTTCGACTTGCCGGGTGTACAGATTTTTTCATTTCATCCCTTCATTTTGCCCGAACCCTTTTGGTTCGCCGGGAAGCCCTAATTTTTGCCTAGGCATGTCAGCCTAGCGGGTCTTTTTTTTTTATGCGTAGTATCTTTTTACTATGTCTGCATTGGCGGGGTGAGGAAGGTCGTCACCATCCATGTTGGTTAGAATCATGGCTCCTCCTGAGAACACATGTTTAACCACAAATGGCCCTTCGTACGTAGGGGTCCATTTGCCCCTTGGATCACTCTGAGGAAGGATGATTCGCTTGATTACCAGATCCCCAACTTGATATTCTTGTGGTCTGACCTTTTTGTTAAATGCGCTAATCATCCGTTTCTGATACGTCTGACCGTGACAGATAGCAGCAAGTCTCTTTTCATCAATAAGGTTTAGCTGATCAAGTCGTGTCTGGATCCAATCATCTTCGTTCAAATTTGCATCCTTCATTATCCGGAGAGAGGGTATTTGCACTTCGATCGGTAAGACTGCCTCTATGCCGTAGACCAAGGAGAAAGGAGTTGCCCCGGTTGACGTCCTGGCTGAGGTACGGTACCCATGTAGAGCGAACGGTAATATCTCATGCCAATCTTTATAAGTCACTGTCATTTTCTGCACGATTTTCTTAATGTTCTTATTTGCTGCTTCTACAGCCCCATTCATCTTCGGTCTGTAAGGAGAAGAATTATGGTGCTGTATCTTAAACTGCTCGCAGAGCTCAGTGATCATCTTGTTATTGAGATTGGTACCGTTGTCTGTAATAATTCTTTTTGGGACGCCGTATCGACAGATCAGGTTATGCCGAATAAACCGTGCCACAACAGTCTTGGTTACCGTAGCGTAGAAAGCTGCTTCGACCCACTTCGTGAAATAATCAATCGCTACTAGGATGAAGCGGTGCCCATTAGATGTCGTAGGTTTAATTTCCCCGATCATGTCTATGCCCCACATTGCAAACGGCCAAGGCGCAGTCAGAACATTCAGAGGAACTGGAGGAACATGCACCTTGTCTGCATAAATTTGGCATTTATGGCATGTCCGAGAGTGTTGGTAGCAGTCAGCTTCCATGGTGGACCAGAAATACCCTGCTCGAAGGATCTTCTTTGCCATAGTGTGTCCACTGGAGTGTGTACCAAAGGT
Source organism: Vicia faba (assembly GCA_948472305.1). Classification (NCBI taxonomy): domain Eukaryota; kingdom Viridiplantae; phylum Streptophyta; class Magnoliopsida; order Fabales; family Fabaceae; genus Vicia; species Vicia faba. The sequence continues at coordinate 644,771,351 of OX451736.1, read as the reverse complement.
CCCTTCATGTAGCTCTTCCATGATCCTTTCTGCTTCAGTCTTGTCTACACAACGTAGTAAGGTCGAATCATGGTTTCGCTTGTACAAGATGCCGTTGCTAAGGAAGAACTTTGCTGCGAACCTTCTCAAACTTTTTATCATTGACAGAGGCACCTTCAGGGTATTCCTGAGCTTCCAGATATCTCTTCACTTCATGGTACCAAGGCTTCTCAGTCACCAATTCAGTCTCGAGATCACAACAGTATGCCGGTTCGTCCAGTTTCCAGATGATGATCCGGGGAGCCTCATTATCCCATTTAACTTTGAACATAGAAGACATTGTAGCTAACGCGTCCGCCAGCTGATTCTCCTCTCTTGGAAAGTGTTCAAAGGTTATCTTCGTGAAGTGGGGGATCAGGGTCAACACACATTCTCTGTAAGGAATAAGATTCGGATGTTTCGTATCCCACTCTCCTTTGATCTGATTGATCACGAGAGCGGAATCTCCGAAGAAACTCAGAAACTTGATCCTTAGGTCGATCGCAGCTTGAAGACCCATGATGCACGCCTCGTACTCCACCATGTTGTTGGTACAGTTGAAACATAGTCGGGCAGTGAGTGGAGTATGAGTGCCTTGAGGGGATATGATCACAGCGCCGATACCGTTACCCAAAGCATTGGAGGCTCCATCAAAGTGCACAGACCATCGGGATCCTTCCTCAGGTCCTTCATCCGGTCCAGGTACTTCACAATCAGTCACAATCATGATGCTCTCGTCCGGAAACTCAAAGTTCATTGACTGATAGTCGTCTACGGCCTGATGAGCCAAGTGGTCTGCCAGTACACTTCCCTTGATGGCTTTCTGAGTCGTGTATTGAATGTCGTATTCTGTCAAGATCATCTGCCATCTTGCTATTCTCCCAGACAAAGCAGGCTTTTCAAATATGTACTTTATCGGATCCATCTTTGAGATCAACAAGGTAGTGTGAGTCAGCATATATTGTCTCAACCGGCGAGCAGCCCATACCAGAGCGCATCAAGTTTTCTCAAGCAGTGAGTATCGGGTCTCACAGTCGGTAAACTTTTTGCTAAGGTAATAAATGGCATGCTCTTTTCGGCCCGACTCATCATGCTGCCCCAGCACACACCCCATTGAATTGTCAAGTACTGTCAGGTATAGTATCAGAGGTCTCCCTTCAACCGGTGGCATAAGGATGGGTGGTTCTTGGAGATACTCTTTGATTCTGTCAAAAGCAGCCTGACATTCATCATTCCAACGTACTACCTGATCTTTCTTCAGCAGCTTGAAGATTGGTTCACAGGTGGCAGTCAGATGCGAGATGAATCGAGCAATGTAATTCAGGCGTCCTAAAAAGCCTCTGACCTCTTTCTCTGTTTTAGGAACTGGCATCTCTTGAATAGCTTTAACCTTGGCAGGGTCCACTTGAATACCCTTATCACTTACCACGAAGCCCAGCAACTTTCCAGATCTTACCCCGAAGGTGCACTTGTTCGGGTTCAATCTTAGCTTGTACAGTTTCAACCGGTCAAACAACTTCTGCAGATGATCTAGGTGCTCTTCCTCAGTCTGGGACCTTGCGATCATGTCGTCAACATACACTTCTATCTCATGATGGATCATGTCATGAAATAAAGCAACCATGGCACGTTGGTAGGTTTCCCCAGCGTTCTTCAGTCCAAAAGGCATGACCTTGTAGCAGAAGGTGCCCCACTGAGTAACAAAGGTAGTCTTTTCCATGTCTTCAGGTGCCATCTTGATCTGATTGTAACCTGAAAAACCATCCATGAAAGAGAACACCTTATGCTGAGTTGTATTGTCAACAAGGACATCAATGTGAGGTAGGGGGAAGTCATCCTTGGGGCTAGCCCTGTTCAGATCCCTGTAATCAACACACATTCTGACCTTACCGTCCTTCTTTGGTACCGGCACCACATTAGCAACCCACTGAGGGTAAGAAGTCACTGCAAGGAACCCGGCATCAAACTGTTTCATAACCTCGGCTTTGATCTTTTCAGACATCTCTGGACGCATACGGCGGACCTTTTGCTTAACCGGAGGGCAGTCTTCCTTAGTAGGCAAATGATGGACCACAATGTCGGTATCCAACCCGGGCATGTCTTCGTAGGACCAGGCAAAGATCTCCATATACTCATGTAGCATCTTAGTCAACCGTTGCTTCACACTGAGCTCTAGGTTGGCACCAATCTTTACCTCCTTTTTGTATGTATCAGTACCCAGATTTATTATCTCTACTGGCTCTTCATGTGGTTGAATTGCCCTCTCTTCCTGAAGTAACAGTCTTGCAAGCTCGCCAGGCACTTCGCAATCATCTTCACCTTCGTCTTCGGCTAAGTTGATCGGATTTTCGAAGTCATAACTGGCAGTAGCAAAGTCGTTACCAGTGAGATCCAGAGTGGATTGAGACCTGTATGAGTGAGTGTGTGTAAATACAGCTGTTTTGAAATATATAAAGGAAAGAAAGACAGAAAAGGAGCATAAGATTTGAAATGAGAGAAAACGTCCAAGATTTTTATTTATGATATATGAAATGACAATTTATATGCCCTCACAAATGAAACCACGGTGCCTCGGGTAAGACACCGGGCCATAGAGTTTTAATTGTTTATTACAAATAACAAAACAAAGAAGTTTATTACTGCGTAACAAAAGTAACAAGAGTATGGTCTTTGACAATCCAATTGGTCAATCCGCCTTCAGTCGTCGGATAGATCCAGCTATTAAACTCAGCTTCATCCACTTCATTATCCTCCCCAACAGCATTCACTCCTGGATTTGTGATGAGCACAGGAGGTCTTCTGGTCTTCGCCTTCCGCATAGCTTTCTGACCCTCTGCAGTAAAACCCAGTCCAAATTTGTCAGTTTTCTGTGTAAAGTCGGGAAGCCTTCCCCAGTTAGCACATTCACCTTTTTGAACCACAGCCCAGGCATCCTTTAGGGAAGCCATCTTCAAAGGAACATCCTCTTCGACCGCTGTTTCTGTTGTTGCTGAGATCGGAAGTACCTCCTCGAAATGCTGAAAGGGGGTTTCAATAAACTCCCCGTCCATCTCAATATACCTGAAGGAATTCAAATGGCTCACCATGTACTCCTCCTCTCCTTGTACAGTGACGATCTTCCCTCTGACAGGGTATTTCAACTTCTGGTGCAAGGTAGAAGTCACTGCCCCAGCTTTGTGGATCCAAGGTCGACCCAGTAGACAAGAATACGATGGACGGATATCCATCACATAAAAGGTAGAGTCAAACACCTGAGAGCCCACACGAATAGGAATGTCAACCTCTCCATGAACCATCCTCTTGGAACCGTCAAAGGCTCTGACGATGATATTGCTGGGTTTTAGTTCCAGGCCTTCACAATCCAAATGGTCTAAGGCCTTCTTTGGTAGAACATTCAAGGAAGAACCAGTATCCACCAATACATGTGCCAGAGTAGTGCCCCTGCATTCGATAGAGACATGAAGGGCGTCATTGTGGTCTCTTCCCTTCGCAGTTAGGTTAGCATCTGAGAAACCCAAGCCATTGTCCGCTTTCAGATTTGCTACGCAGTCAGTGAACTGGAATACAGATGTCTCCTGTGGCACATGGGCCGTCTTGATAAATGAGATCAAGGCCTTAGCATGGGCCTCTGAACACAGGAGCAAGGAGAGCATGAAGATCTTGGAGGGCGTATGCCCCAGCTGCTCCACAACATTAAAATCACTTTTCTTTATTATCTTCAGAATTTCCTCATCTCTTGTTGGGAGGCCTCAGCATTTATAGGTATCGGTGCCTCCATCCGGGCAGGCTCATCTTCAATTCCTTTGCCCCGAGCATTGGATGACTCGGCAGCAGGGGAAACAACTTGGTCAGTAACAGGAACAGGTACACTTGTAGGTGTTATAAGGAGGGGTCTTCGAGTAGCGGGCGGTGCAATGTCAGGCGAGAAGAGCCTGCCACTGCGGGTAACCTTGGCTGGACCAGTGATATCGCAGATACTGGCGCCAGTGTTGAACTCTTGCTTGATTCCGTTCACATATACGTCTGTCCCATAGTGCCAGGGAACAGCCTTATCAAATTCGTAGGGGAGAGGCCCCGGAACAGTAATAACAACAGGTGCGACAGTCATGATTTGAACGGGATTTTTTGGGAGAGCCCTGAGTGGATTATTGAAGATGGTAACCACAGAAACTTCTTCTACCGGAACCAACTGAACAGCAGACTTCTTGAATAGAATCTCTTTGCTATCCATTAGGCTTTGGATGCCCAACTTCAGCAAAGGACAACCGGATAGAGAAACAGCACAGAATAGGCAACCCTCACTGCAACCCGGAAATAAACCGGCCAGCAGTAGGTTCCTCTTGACAGTCTTCAAGGGAGTGGCTACATCATTCACAGAAACAGCGTAAACATCTTCATCAACAGCATTTACTCTGTGCTGAGGCATAGGAGCAGTAACCACATTCGGCCTCTCAGGCGCTTCGAACTGTATCTCTTTTGCGTCAATAAGGTCTTGCACCTTATTCCTTAATGCCCAACAGTCATCAGTGGAATGCCCCGGGCTATCGGAATGATAAGCGCAGCGGGCATTCGGATTGTATTTCGGGGAGGCAGTGTTCACAACTTTTGGTGCCTCTCTAACAGTCACTAGATTGGTGGATAGCAACTGTGGCAAGATCTGCGATAAGGTCATGCTCAAACTGGTAAACTCTCTCCGGGGTCTTTCAGCCCTTTGAGGATTGGTTGGCCGAGGAGCGGCAGCAGGCTTGGCAATCATTATCGCACTGACAGATTGGCGGCGCTCAGATTTCTCTTGTCTTCTAGAGCCATATACAACACTAGCCTCCTTCTTGAAGGGTTTCTTCTCTGAACTTGTAGATGCACCCTTCGGAATCTTACCAGACTTCAACCCAGCCTCAATTCTCTCTCCAGTCAGAATAAGATCAGTAAACCCTGCAGATGAGTTACCGATAAGATGGTTGAAAAATGGCCCAGATAGGGTCCCCAAGAACATGTCTACCAACTCCCGATCAGTCAACGGAGGCTGCACCCTGCCAGCCAGATCCCTCCACTTCTGAGCGTACTCTTTAAAACCTTCACTTGAACCTAACGACATACCCTAGAGTTGGGTACGTGTAGGGGCAAGGTCGGCATTATATTGATACTGCTTATAGAAAGCAGTAGCCAACTCCTCCCAGTTACGAACCTTGGTCCCATCCAGCTGATAGAACCATTCGAGATGAGTCCCTGAAAGACTCTCCTGGAAGAAGTGGATCCACAAGTTTTTGTCCACTGAGTACGGTTGAATCTTCCGCACATACGACCTGAGGTGTAGCTTGGGACAGGATGCCCCCATCATACTTGGTGAAGGATGGTGCTTTGAATTTACGAGGAATGATCACACCAGTAGACAAACCCAAATCTCCGAAATCCAGCCCAGGCACTTGTTGGATCTCCATAGCATTCAATCTGTCTTCCAACTGCTTATATCTGTCTTCTGCAGGAGGATATTGCTCTTCATCAAAATCAGTCTCGTTGTCGGAGACTACTGGACTTGGACCTTTTCTCTCTTGAGGAGTACCCTTGCCTATAGAAGAACCAGCCTCTTCATTCTGCAAAGTGTTTCCAAACCTTCGGCCCGAGTTAAAAAAAACAGTTCTCCTCTTCTTCTTCTTTTCCTTCTTCAGGAGCAGAGCCTTCAGCTCTTCTTGGTCCTGAGCCAAACCCATGATTAGTTCCTGAAATTGCGCATTCTGCGCCTGAAGAGCTTTGATGGACATCTCATTTGATGACGAGTCGGGGTTCATGATGCTGAAATAAACAGCGAAGAACGGTAAGCAACCTGAAAAGAGAAAAACCTGCTATGCACATGATGAATGGAATGCGTATGATTTATGTTTTCAAAGACAATCGGGAATCAACTTTGTAAACAAAAAAGCAACACACTTCATTAGATTCAACTTTGAAACTGAAATTATTCAACAGGTTGCCCTTAGGCGTTACATGAAAGGAAATACTGAAAAGGGAAATAAAACTGTAAAAGAACATCCAGAGCTCCTTATTGATCCCATGGTCTCCTCTTCTCAGTACGGATGTAAGCATTCAAGACTCGCTCATTCTCCAACTGCTTTGTCAGCTTCTGGATCTTTAATTCCTGCTCGTTGAACTTTTCCCGGTAAGAATCCCGTTCTTCTCGCAGTTGCGACCAAGATCTCTTCAATGTCTCATAATCAGTAGGTATCTGAGGAGGCAGGACAGTTGGAGGAACACCATCTTTGTCAGGACACTCAAGAATGACGGGTCTGACAGCTTCATACGGCATACCTAACTTCTGAGCACGGATGCGAACCCATTTGTAGTAGGCTTCCATAGGTAAAGAAGTCTTTGGCCCTAACTCCTGTGGGTCAGCTTTATGAACTTTGTCCCAAGCCTTGATGAACCTACGACGCAACTCGTCACTATCCACCTGAAACTCAAAACTGATGTGAGGTACCAACATCTCATGGGGGCCTGCTCTTCTAGCTCTTCCAAACTGACGGAGCGCTAGACATGGATTGTAAGAGATTCCTCCTTGGGTACCAATCAGAGGATCATTAGGGTATTCCCCGCATCGATCAATAATAGCTATCTCATCCAAACCTCTGCAAGTCCAAATGATGTCTTTATCGGTGAGAGACATTAACCTATGAGCCCAACCTCTTCCTTCTTGGTTCTTCAGTACGAACTTAGGGAGGTGCGAAATAAACCACCTCACCAACAAAGGGATACAACATCATAGGGTTCCTCGTCTTCGGGTAGTACGAGCATGAAGTTGTTGCAAGATGTCACCCAAGAGAGTGGGCACAGGATTTTGAGACATAAAGATCCTTATGGCAGTGACATTGATGAAGTTGTCAAGATTAGGAAACAAGACTAACCCATAGATTAGGAGAGCCAAGATGTCTTCATATGCCCTAAAGTCCAGGTCATTCCAGAAACTGTTAGCTTTACCAATCAGAAACTTGGCCAAGAAACCCTTGACTCCGCTTCTAGTTACCCAGTTGTTCATTACCTCTTGATGTGTCAAGGGAAGAGCTGCAGCAACATCCTCAAGCCTGAGGGTCTTTTCCCAACCAGTAAAGGGAGTCTGATCCAAGATAGGGATACCAAGCAAATCAGAGAACTCTTCCAGGGTAGGGACCAGCTGGAAGTCTTGAAAGGTGAAGCACTGGTACAAAGGATCATAGAACTGGGTCAGAACACTCATCAACTGTTGATCCCGCTTTGCAGTGACTAAACTGAGAAGAGAACCATGCCTCTGAATGAAGGAAGTGGTATTTGGAATTCTGCTAACCAACTCTTCAAGCAACTCAGGTGAGTGAACAAAGTTGAACCGGATAGTATTCCTTCGCACAGGCATCATGATGTCCAACAAAACAGAGCAAAGGTGAAACCCTCTTGTCTTTGAAATGGTCAGTCCTTATGCAGGATGCATGCAATGCTCATGATGTTATGATGTTATGATAAAGCACACCACAAATAGATACAAAGGCAAACATGGTAAGGCACACAAGTCACACAAGGCAAGCCCCTAAAGTTTAGGCCAGCGTGAGGTCTAGGTACTACCCTCTTTCAGTTTGTTGGTTCATACCTTTCCTATCAAAGTAACCGGGTTCTTAGAGGATCCCAATATCATTGACTACCCTCAATCGGTCATAACTCCAGCATCGCAATCTTTTCTTGCAGCCAGAACCATCACGAGAGTTTAGCCTCAATGGGCGTAGCATACTGCTACTGTTCTAATGGCCAAGTTGTGTCATTTAAGGTTTTAAGGTTGTTGGTGCTTAATGACTCCTTAGAAGACCCATATTCTCCTCGTTGCAACACAAGGGATATCGGTACAGACCAAGGTGCCACACCAACGTAGCCACTGCTTCACCCGTGTCGGTCTATGCCGGACAGGTCCCTCACAGCTTATGCTACCTAAACAGGGTATCCCCAGATCTGGGTTAGGATCTATGTAACTCCCATGCAACCCACAAATTTAAAGCAGACAAGCACAACAATTGAAAACACAGTTATGAACTAACCCTAAGGTACACCTCACTTTAAGTTTAAGTCCCCAGCAGAGTCGCCAGTTCTGTGATCGGTGGATCTGGAACTGACTGTTTAACGTTGGTTCGCGAAATGTCGCGGTAAGCAAGAGTCGCCACCGTCTTTTATTTTCTCCAACATGGACAGGACAAAAGCACAGCAAAATTCCTTATGAGATAGTTTCTCGGTTCGGGAGGTTTTTAGGAGTAGGGTTTTCATCCATATATACATGTGAATGATTAGGGTAAGAATTCAGAGCCAAAGGATCCTTGAATTGATGATAAGATATTTGATTTTCCATGCATTAGTTTTCAAATCTTTTTCATGCAAACTTAGTTCAAATCATGTTCAATCACCAAGATTCTTTCCAAATCTGATTATACACAAAATCTTGAGATTATTTCATGCACAAAAAGATTTAAAAAGTTAGGTTTAGTATTTTCCACATATTTATTTTAATTAAATGAATTATTAATCATTAAAAATCCAAATAAATAAATAAAAATGATAAAAAACTTCCCTTTGGGCCAAATGGTCGTGCACATGTCTTGGATGATGAATTGTGGAAGAAAAAGAGGCCCATTAGCATTTTTAGGTCATTTGAATCAATGTTGACTTTTCAAAATATCCAAAAATTTCCCAACTTCCACAAGGCATAACTTGCTCAATTTTTAAGCTTTGCTCATGTTCTTGGACATTTTTGAAAGGTCTTTGAGTCCTCTAACCAATGTATTTGGTCCCATGTCATTTTGATTTACCAATCTCAAGTTATGGCCTTTGACCTAAAGTCCCTTTTTGTTGACTTTTGAAAATGACCTATAATGTTGAAATTGATAACTTTTTGTGAGAGCATTTCTTGGACTTGAAGTGTGAAGAGGAGTTGTAGGAAATGTCATTCTCTTCAAAATGAGCTTTGGATGGAATTTTTCTGATAATCCATGTGAAAGTTATGCCCTGGTCAATTTACAATTGACTTTTTCAACTGTCTAAATATGGAAACTTTTGCATTTTGAGATTTTTGAGCCAAGCTTTGAGAATCATGATCAATCCTTGATCAAATGATGTTTGTGGCCTCAAAATGAGATGTTGACCAAAAATTTGAACTTTTTGACTGTCAAATGACCATTTTGCCCCTACAGTTGACTGTAGTGCAATTAGGGTTTTTGACTGTGCAATTTTGTGCTGTAAGTCTTGAAACTTGGTATGAGGATGCTTGACCATGTTTATAAGCATGTGGGACTTGATTGGACCCTTGGAAACTTCATTTTCCTTGTCAGAACCAAAACCCTAATTTTTGACTGTTAGGAGGCCCTTGAACTGTGCAACCCTTGGGGAATTTTGAAGCTTTGACTTGGCAAATCTTGAAAAATATGGGAGGGCAAATTTTGGGGTACAACACAAAGTAAAATACATAAACATTAATTTTCTTTAACTTAAAACATTTTTCTTTCCTTTTCTTTAAAACCCTTTTGTATATAAAACATTAACAAAATATGCAAACAACAGATTTTTGTTAAGTTAAGATATTTTCTCTTTAAAAAACCCTTTTTTGTTTATAATTAACAAAAACCCAAAAATAAATAAATACTTAATATTGTATTAGGTTAACATATTTTTCTCATGTGTAAATAATCACATACATTTTCACAAATACTTTTGATACATTGCTTTTATTCTTATACATTGCTATATTTTACATTGAGAATGCGATTCAATTTGGTTGTAAGTATTATTTGGACAATGCTATCCTAACAACACTCATCCCCATTTGTAAACATTTGTACCCCCATCCCCGAATACTCATTTGTAATAGCTTAGACTTTAAATTCCCGCAATTTATCGCTTTCTATATACTGTATAGTAATTAGGGTTTGTATGCGAAGATTCAAAATCAACCGCTAGATAACCTAATACAAGACAAATGCATGACAATCAATACACCAATCACACTTGCACCCCTAGGGTTCCTCCACTCGTTGCCTTCAAAAATGGGTCATGTTTGCATGTTGGGTTCTTTGGCAAAACAAAAACAAATCGAATGATCATAGTCCCTCGATGACGCTTTCGAAGTTGCCTAAACAAAATGATCATAGTCCCTTAAAGGAAAATTGCCAAAGACACTTGGCACCATTGCATTCATGGTCTATACGATGACCCGCGCCTGTCCCGTTAACATCCTAACACAAGGTTGTTCACCAAATACAATGGTGAAACAACACTGTTAAAAGGGTTAAAACATGAGAAAAATCTTTGAGTAAATTTAGGGGTAGACAACTCTTAGTTACTTGATCAAACTTGCAAAACACACTTGCCTACTTTCCAAACACACTCCACAACACAACTTTCAAAACAACTTTCAAAAGACATTGAAATATCTTTTCAAAAAAGACAAACACCATTGCATATACTCAAACAAGAGTCATTACAATGATTGCCTAGATAAGGCATCTTTTTCAAAACATTTTCAAAACCACACACACAAAGCACCATTTCAAACAATTGAAAAGCAAAGGCAAGTGATCTAAAACAAGTAACTAAGAGCCCATGGATAACCATGGATGAAAAGGGTGCTAGCACCTTCCCTTTTCATAATCTACCCCCCGAACCCACGAAAACATCTCAAAAGATTTTTTCCTGTGCTTTTTAACCTTTCATTTAGGATAAAATAAAAAGTCGGTGGCGACTCTTACTAAACCGAACAAGTGCGAATACAAACGCAAAATCTCAAGTCAGTTCTCCCACCGTATCACAGTATATAATAAAATATAAACTTTTTTAATTATTTTTCTAGTTATATAGTAAGAGAAGCTTTTTCACTAAGCATGTTTTTAAATTTTTGTAGACGAAATTTCTTCATTTATGAATTCATTCTTAATTATTACACTAAATATTTTACATTTTGTAACATAAATTTTTTCACTTGGCCATTCTAATTTTCTTTGAAATATTCCTTAACACATAAATAACATACTTATACTACCAATCAAGCATGAGTAAACACAAAATATCATCAAGACATTATTTTTCATGGTCATATCCACCTTCTTTTAACAAATAAATTCTTTTAATTGTATTATTTCATCTAATAAATAGTAGATTATGGAGTTTAGAAGATTCCTCCTATCATCAAAATTGTAAGTTTCTGATTTTTTTATTGTTAGATTTATGAATTACAGAGTCATAAAAAATAAAATTATCATACTTAATGAGATCTTAGTTATATATAGTTGATTTTTTCATATCTCAAACATGTTGTTCCAAGTTTAACATAAAACATTTATGTCGCAAGTAACTTTATATACTTTGATGTGTGAGATTCGTCTAATTTATTAGTCATTCCAAGTGTAATATAATACATTTATGTCACAAATAACTTCATACATTTCAATCATTCAGTGTATCAAAACAAGTGATTTTCTTATAGAAAATCATATCAATTTTTTACTATGACAACTAATTGTCTTAATTTTGTAAAATAAAAATAAAATAAAACAAGATATGATTAAACTATTTAAAATTTGCATGAAGAGATATTGGTTCTATTTATGTCTCCAATGAAGAAAAATATATATTTGACCTATCATGATTTGTTGATGCTGATAAAGTTATTTTAAAAGATATGGTATAATTTTATTTGATTTAAATTTTAATTCGGATCTATATTTTTTTATAAAAATCAATTAAAATATATACCTGTTGATTTGTACCAATATTAAACATATGTTTTAAAAAATCAGCAGTACTGTTATTCATGATACGTACTGCCAAAAAATGTAATGGTACAATTATTATAAAAACCATGACTTATTATTTTACAAAAGCATTATCTCAAAATTTATTTTTCTACATTTTCTATATTTTAAATTCATGAACAAACATCAATATTTTCTTCAATTACTTATATATATATATATATATATATATATATATATATATATATATATATATATATATATATATATATATATATATATATATATATATATATATATATATATATATATATATATATATATATATATATATATATATATATATAAAATATCATTTTATCTCAATATATTAAATATATAATCTCTCTATTATACTTTAATATCATAATTTAAATTTTTTTTATAACAATTGTAAATTTTATTATCTTTTATTACACAATTTACTATATTTTTCTCTATTTCTTAATTATTTTATCATTTAATACAAATAGTATTAATTAATAATTATTTTTAATTATTAAAATTACGAGTTACAATTTTTAATAAGAGTCATTGTGCTATTAATAGTTATGATCACATATATAAATATATAATTAGTGCATGGATTTTACATGGTTGTAGTATATAATTTAGTTGTAGATCTTCTTCACCTTTGGCCTTACTCCTAACACCTCTTATTGATACATATATGCTTTTTTATTTTATATTAACTCTTATATGGTACATGCTTTTTGATTTTGTATTGTAATTTTTATTTCATTTTCTTATATATAATGTAAGTTTGAAATGATATTTGATTTATGATATCGGCTAAAGACTCAAATTATTTTACTATATTATTTATTAAAATAGTTTAATTATAATGTATTGTAATAATTTATTTAGGGGGATTTTTAATAAATTAATGGTAATTTTTTAAAAAGAAATCAATTACAAATAGATAGTAATGTGTCTATTAAGGCGATTAAATTCAGTAGTCCAAAATTATGTGTAGGTTGGGCTGTTCAACAATAAAAAAATTGATTAATAAAGAACGGGAAGTCTGAATTACACATGTATATGGAGAAAATCTTTGTGTTCAATAGTTATTTTACTTTTTTTTCTTTGATGTATTTATGTTTAGCTTCTCTATGGATTTAGGCCTTAGATCCTCCCTTTTAAAAAAAATCATAAATATATATATATATATATATATATATATATATATATATATATATATATATATATATATATATATATATATATATATATATATATATATATATATATATATATATATATATGAATTTTTGTTTTTATACGGTAACTTCTTATAATTTGTAAAGTTTTCTGAAAAATATTATAGTGTTAATTCTTGTTTTTTTTAATTGAACACATGTATTAAGTCGTCTTTGCAATACCTTATAATGTTATTATTATTTTATTTAAATTTATATATATTTTTTGGATATCTTTTAACATTTTTAATTTTAAAATTCTATTTTTTTGAAAACATAATCTAAATGGTCAAAAAATAATTTTATATACAAATAAAAATTAAATATCAACTATAATTTTAAAAAATATAATTTCATTTCTAATATACACGTGTGAAGCACGGGTCCGCGATCTAGTTATTCAATAGTTGAATAGTTGTAATGCATTGTTGAATGAAGTGTTGAAAATGATGTGAATTAGTTGGTGTTGAAAATATTCAATATATTGAATGAGGAGAGAGTATGAACCATATATAATAGTATTTTGTAAAATCTTATTGGTTGTTATGATTGTTTGGATTTTTATCTCACCTTAATTATTTAGAATCAATTTTATAGTAAATCAATTTTTTATTTATTTTTATTTTCATCAAAATTCAACATATTTTTTCTCAATAAACAAAATTTTGGTTCATTAGATTTGGACACAAAAAATCGAGATTGTTCTCTCTAATTTTATTATTTAGCCTTCAATAAACTCTTGTTTGTAACTCTAATCATCTTTTTAATGAAATAGATCTCAACAATAACTCTTTTAACACCCAAAATTCTACTAAAATATAAAATTATAAAAATAAAATTCAAATAAATTATTAAATTAGAAAATATTAAAAAAAAGTTATTTAACTATTAATTATTTTTTAATTTAATTTCAATCGATAATTGTAATTAATATATAATCATAAAAACAAAAACATAAAAGAAAATAAGAATATGAAATAAAAATAGTGGGGTAGGATGTTGAATTTTATTAAACAAAACTATTGTAGTGAGTAAAAGTTGAATGAATGTTGAATTAATAGGTGGAAGAAAGAGAAGATGATGTAGAGTGTAAAAAATAAAGGGTTAAATAAGTTTTTGGTCCCTCTAAATATCTCAAATTTCATTTTTAGTCCCTCTAAAATTTTTCTTCAAAGAATGGTCCTTCTAAAAAAAAATTTAATTTTTGGTCTCTCCTGCAATTTAGTGACGATTTGTACAACTTAAGGAAGGTTTTAACAACGGTTTTTATTTAGCGACGGAATTAGAGACCATTTTAGCTATGATTTTATCAGGAGAGACCAAAAGTTAAAGTTTAATTTTTAGGAGGACCATTCTTTGAAGAAAAAAATTTAAAGGAACTAAAAATAAAATTTGAGATATTTAGAAGGACCAAAAATTTATTTAACCCAAAAATAAAAAAGAAGGGTGTTGAATCCATGAATCATTGTACATAGTCTTAGTCATAAACACCAATAACCCTAGTTGGTCATGTATTCAATTTAGCTTTTGCTAAAAGAATGGTTTTTATCTCTATTTAGTTATTTAAATATCCCTTACATCTTCTATTTAATATAGATAAGTAATAAATAATTTATAAAATATATTTAAATTGTTTCATTAGTCCATGTTACTCTATGTCAGTCAAGAGCTTAATAGAAGGAGATCTATTTCTTACTCTAAGGAAGATCTAACAAGAAACTCGATTCAGGATATAAATAATTCTACATGTATAAGATTTAAGATACACATATTTTTCATATATTACGTGCTTTTTTTTTGTCTTTTTAATTGACTTAGGTGTTGGAGTGCTAACTTTGCACATTCACTCCGCGATCAACTACGTCGTTCAGTCTTTTCATTGTTTTCTTACTTCTTTAAATGTAACATTTGTTATTTTCTACTTTCACTTTTAAAATTTGTTTAATATCATTTACTGCATTTTACATTCTCATTTATTTTAACTTAACTTCTTTTAAAGTTTATTTCTACGTTGTTATCGTGAAAATGACAATTGCATTCAATTCACACGCATGTATGTTCACATAAATCATTTGCAAAAATTGTTCTGAAATTTTTTTGAGTTAATTTCACTTGCTTTTTAAACTCGTGATTGGTTACCAAAAACACCAATAAACTTCCAACACTGTACCAGGAGGCCAACAACATAATTTAAGTATAATTCTAGTTCCAATCTAAAACACTTGTTATATATGGAGAAATAACTAGAATATAAACACTACTATAAAATATATATTTTACAATAATTGAAATAGACATTTAACCACAATTCATGGTTCGTAGTAATGTAGAATATGGTAGTAGGTGAGATATTTACCACAACAGACTATTGGTTGTGGTAATAAGTTGGAAAGTACACTACATATAACCACTGTTGGAATAAACAACCATGGTGAAAAATTTAAAGGTCATTGATTCCATATCCAACAACGTCATTTTCCGTTTATTAAATTGTATAGCTCGCTACATATCACCACGGTTGCATGAACCAACTGGGGTGAAATGTTTTATTTTTTTAAAATATATATTTTTGATTTTATAGAATTCCCATTTTTTTAACTTGTATTTTTTGTGAATCAGAAACGATCATACAATACATTTGCAAATCAAAATCAAATTGCAACTATTAAGAACCAAAAATTGCATTACATCAAAACAAAAATATCTCCAAAACAATATAGAATTTACTCATCAATACATCAAATAAGAAACCAATCAACATACTAAAATATTCATTATTTTGAAGGAATCAAGATCCACAATGTAACCAGACACGTCTTTTGGTGTCTTGTTTCTAAACACCTATAATTTCAAATAACAATAGCTGTTAGTATATAACACTTAGAAATTATAACATACAATAAACTAAGAATACACAATAAAATATATTGTTCTGGACTGGCCCGACAACTTGATTGGACCTAGTCCCAGGGATCTCCATGGGTCGGGCCTACCCAACCATAATCCGGATCGCCCGCACGATCATCCCCTGTCGGGAAATGAAAACCATTGGCCCTTCGGAACCGCCACTGGCCCATTGTGATCGACGAGCATCCTCTCTCCCAGCCCGACACCAACATCGTGCAGGCCACCAGGAACCGGCCGAAGTGATGCCCGTAACTAGTCCCCTCTTCGGAACCAACGACTAGTTACTGGCACATCCGCCTGGTCTGACCAAGTCCTAACAGTTACCTGATTTTCCGGACCCACATATCTAGGCGGGAAATCAGGAACCAATGGCCACACGCCAGGGGTATTATATAAACCCTCACACCTGTGAGGGCCAGGTATTCAATATTCACTACTCACTACCTGATATTTCTACTTGTACCTTCCTGTTCCTATTCTTACTTGATTGTTGGAGTGCCTTGCAGGTACAACCCCCTTTTCTCCTCAGCATACAACCCGACTGAAGATCATCCTCCGGCCACTCTCCAAGTTCTGATAAATGGGAAAGATCAGTGGAGTCGTCTATGGGAATCTACTATCCCTATCTTTCTTCCCTCAGAACCTAAGATCGCCTCGAGTGACGCCTCAGATTTTGGGTGCCGTCGAGAGGAGGTGAAATTTCTGGTGAACTGAGTCTTCATATCCATTCAGGAGGTGACAGATTTTGGGGCAAGGCTTTTGTACCACACCATAACACCTTTCCTGAGTATCGTGGGAAGCAGTGTGCACTTGATGGCACCCTCGATGTTGTGGTATTTGAGCATCACATTGATGTTCTCAATGTGATCATCAGGGTCCTTCGTGCCATCGTAAGTTGCTAGAGGTGGCAGATTTTACATCCCGACATGGACTAGAGTCTCAATTATCGCCCAAGAAAGTGGACCGCGGGGGTCATCTTTGTTGCTTCAAACTAGTGAGTGCAACAGGGAGGAGTCGAGCCGAGGGCCTCTGTGGCGACACAACGAATTTCTTGGCTAACTCTTCGACTTATCAGGTTGCTCATCGGTTGTGTTTTTCTTGGGAATGGGGAATTTTTGCTTCTTGCGTGGTGGAGTGTGATCGTGCTTCTTGATAAGCGTGGGTTGTGACCTTTTCAGTCGAGGGTAGCACCCGATTTGTCGAGGAGAGGGGCTTCGAGACTCATCCCATTGGTGTCTCCATGGGGGAGAGCGTGAACGGTCACCTCATCATTGCGGGAACGGGCTACGAGATTCAGATCGTCGATGTCTCCTCGAGGGGGAGCATGATTGGCCGCCCTTCTCGAGCATTCCAATGCGCCCACTCTATTGGAAGATCATATAGGTTGTCTAGTTGATAGCTATGAATAAGGCCACCACGGTAGGGTCAACGTTGGGCGGTACAAGAATTTCTTGATACATTCCATGATCCTCAAACAATTGGATGGTGTTTTTAGCCACACCATGAGACGAGGAAGAGGCAATTAGCCTGTTCCTAGGGTCACCTTGTTCATGACCAGTCGTCTCGTTGTTGTTGAGGTTGTCGCTGTCAGTAGAGGTGGGGAAAATAGTCTCGTTGATGTTACCGTTGTTGTGTTAGTTGGCCATGATGATCGGTAGGTTTTTAGGATGAGTTTGATTTGATCTTTAGTCAGAAAAAGACGGGGGAGCAAAGGATTCCCACCGAAGGTGCCATTGATCTTACCGGGATCAGTAGAATCTTCAGTGGCCTGCAAACTTAAGTTTCTACGGTTGTTGGAGAAAAACAGGATGTGTCTGTAAGATACTCTGATGCCAAAGTAGGGTTCGGAGTGAAATAAGAGCAAGTACATAATTGGTGAGTGAATAGAATATCTGATCCTCTAGTGAAAGAGGGTATTTATAACATCCCCAGCGCTGGGCCAAGGTCTCCATCATGGGCAGGATTCTCAGGCCTACAATGGATGACTGCCAGGATGCTATATGGGTAGGGAAGACCAGCACGGGGTCTTCGTTTTGGGTCAGCTGCCATGTGATCTTCGAATGGTGGAAGACTCGTTCTTCTTAGAGGAAGAACGACTCTGTGGGATACAGAGAGAAGTCAGCCACGTGGCCTCGGAGGGGCACGTGGGAAAGATGTTCCCCAACGATCATGAAAGTCTGGGCCATCTCGTTGGTCCTTTCTTAAGGTAGCGCTGGACTCATAGAGGAATTAACATCTCACCCCCCAATTATACATGCCACCCCCATATTTCATTATTCCCAAAATATCACTTTCACTATTTAGTCTAAAAAAATTACATTTGTCAAAAAAAAATTATTATTGGTCAAAGTGGGTCAAAATGAAATTTCTGACACGCTTACCAAAATTTCGGTACCCCAATTTTGGCATATACCGGAAATATTTTGAATTTTGCAAATTTTCAGTTGCGAAATATCAGAAATTTCTAAATTTCCGGGATGATTTCCAAAAACCATTGCATAAACCAGAAATTACACAAATTTCCGGAAGTTAGCGTAACACCAAAAATTTCAAATTTTTGTATTACCATAAATTTTAGTTATGTCTGAAATTTCCGATATGCATGCAGATGAAATTTTATGCATTTGCGTTCCAGAGCCGACAACTCTAGCTTCTTCTACGGATTCATGTATTGATGTTATGTAGTTCTCCACCACATATATCATATGTCTTCTATTGAACTTACACATCATTATTTGTATGTCGACCTTAAATAAATTGATGAAGTTTATTAATTATATGTTGTTGTATTTGGCATATTTTTGAATCCCAACCTAAAGTTCTAGAATGGGCACAGTCTATTGTTAAAAAGTCAAATTCTGGCTATCAGATCCTGAATGTCATAAGAGATGCCGAGACACCAGATCCGGCTTCACACGCAACAGCAAGATGTATGGACAAAATAAACAGTGCTGAAAGTAAATAACACAAGATGTGTTTACCAAGTTCGGAACAATCTTCCTACTCTGGGGGCTACCAAGTCAGGGACGAAATTAACTAGATAGTATCAATTTGTAGACCTCACAACAAACATACCAGTTTACAACCTACACACTTAATCACTACTCTTTGCTTAACTTCTACCTAAGACACACCTAGGTATGAGGCCCTCCTCAAATCCATCTTCAATTACACTCAGCAATTGAAGCAACTCTAAACACAAGTAGAGTACAAAACTGGAAGTCACTCTTCCAAGACACACAAAACTCAATGCTTAAAATCTTATGAGATTGACACATGAATACTCAGTGCTTAACAACTTATGAGCATCTGACACACAAATTTTCAATGCTTAAAAGCTTATGAAGATCTGACACAAAACTCACAACCCAACAATAAGGATTCTAAAACCCTAACAAAAATACACATGTAAGTTCCACCTAATACTAGGTATACACCAGTCTATTTATAACTTTATTCTGGACTGGGTTGGGCTTCAAAACTACAGCAGTGAGGCTGCATAAAGTCTGCAAAATCTTCTCCAAGAAAATAGCTCTTCAATCATTAGTTTCCTAAAATGTCTCCATATTTAAAAATTAAGCAAATCTTCAAAAACCAACATAAAACATTCTTACTTGTCAATCTTGGACGCCACATAAGCTAACTAAATATTCCCTGAATATTCAGTAGCTACCAAATCAACTGAACTATAAATGTTAGCTGCTTTAGACGTGATGTCTTATCTCCTGGTTGAGACATCTTACTTTACATGTTGGAACCTGAAAGTTGGAACATCTTGTTGAACATGCTGCTGCCAAATTGGTTTTACCAAAATGTATGTCAATCATAATTTAAGAGGAATAACAAAAAGCATGGTATTACTGTTGTTACAATTCGTTTAGGTTCGGCTAATGGAATACGAGGGAGGAAGAATAAATTGATTATTGGTTATGATAGAGGAGGAAATTTCAAAAGAAAAAAGGAATCTGAGTCCACCTCTGATGGCATCTATACCATGAAATCTAAACACCGCTTTAGGATGAGATCTGTTCCAAGTGGTATCGGTTGGAAGATGGTGGTTAGATGCGGGATGCATAATCATATACTACATAAGGGCTTGGATGTCCGTGACATATTAGGACGTCTAAAAGATCATGAAAAAATGTTTATGAATGACATGACGAAGTATAATATGGCACCAAGGTACATCATTTCTTCTTTGAAAGACAAAGATCCAGAAAACCTCACGAGTATTATCCAGGTATATAGAGTTAGAGCAACATACAGATTGAGCAAGAGAGATGCAATGACTGAGATGCAAATGTTATTGAGCCTTATTCACCAGGACAAATACATGTGTTAGACTAGAAATAGGGAGAATTCGAAAATTGTGGTTGATATCTTCTGGACACATCCTAATTTTGTGAAGTTGTTGAATATGTTTCATATGGTGTTAATTTTTTATTGCACATATAAGACAAATAGGTAAGAATTTTACTTCTCCCATCCTAAAATATGTTGAGTGAGCTGGTTGATTATGTGTATTTTAATCGTGCATGTATCGGCTACCACTACTGAAGATTATTGGTGTTACATCAATATAATTAATGTTCTCAGTTACCTTTGCCTATTTGGAACATGAAAGTGAGGAGAACTCCATATGGGCACTACAGAATCTTAAAGAGTTGTTATATTCAGAGAAATTGCTTCCGAATGTTGTGGTGACAAACCGGGAACTTGCATTAATGAATGCCATAGATTCTGTGTTTCTAAATGCAACTCATATGTTGTGTATGTTCCATATTTCAAAAAACGTGAGCATGAAATGTAAAGAGTACGTGAAATCAGAAAGGCAAGAACATGTCATGGATCAATGGAACAATATCATGTACTCAAAGATAAAAGATGAGTTTGATGTACATTTCAAGAATTTCGAGAGTGTTTATGGTGATATTCCATCTTTTGTCAAGTATGTGAATGAAACATGGTTAACACCATATAAAGAAAGATTTGTTGCCGCATGGACTAACAGAGTTACTAATTTAGGAAACATAACAACAAACAGGTACTTGGACCGTGACATTTTAATGTCATTATTATACATGTTTATGTTTCGATATTAATTTGAAACATGTTATTTTAGGGTGGAGTCTACACATTGAAGACTAAAAAACTTGTTGACTGCATCTCGTGGTGATTTATGCCAAAGTTGGGATGCTGTGAATACCATGTTAAAGTTGCAGTTAGGTTTCATCAGAGTGTTGTTACAAAAAAAATATAGTCAACATTGAGCATCAGCATAACACCCCATTTTATACCAAGTTGCACAGTTTTGTCTCAAGACAATATATACAACTCATTCGGAAGGAACTAGAAAGAGTAAAATTTATTGGTTCAAGCAAGAAGAGGTGCCGTTTTTTCATTAGAACAACACATGAGTTACCATGTGTGTGTCTACTTTCCGGTTCTCAAATTTTAGGCACTCATATACCTTTGGAATCAATTCATGTATTTTGGACAAAACTGCATATTTTGGAATATGATGTGAGTCCTGAAGAGAGTAAGTGGGATCTAGAAGAAGAGCGTGAAAAGTTGAAGAAATATTTCAGTACTTTGGATATTGTGGGTCAGATGGTGTTGAAGAAAAAATTATGTGATCTAATCTATCCATCCACAACTTCAATGTGTCCATCGTCGGTGAAGTACAAGCCAAAAAGGGGAGTTAAGAAGAGTACAAAGGGTGAGGAGAGTCATGTGCATCATGATCCTAACCAGTGGGAATATGGTGAGGCTCCGCAGGGGAGTTAGACTACAAAGAGAACATGTGCAAAATCAAGTGGAAGTCAATCGTCAACCATGTTGGTTGGTAGACAACCTTCTACCAAATCTTCAAGAGATAAGTACTTGTCACAGTTTCCTGCTTTCTTTCATCCATACACCGATGACATTATTGATGTTGAGAATGATGGAAATTGTGGTTTCCGTTATATTTCATCTTTATTAGAATGGGAGGAAGATTCATGTTATTTGGTTCGGAAGCACTTAGATACTCAAGTTCATCAACACGCTAACTTGTTTTCCAAGTTGTTCTATGACATTGTCTCTGTTGTTAGAAATTCGTTACAAATAGAACACTTGGGTGTCCATAGTAGGGATAAATGAATGTTGATTCCTGATATGGGTTATCATATTGCTCCTAAATATGAAGTCGTATTTGTTTCCCTTTCCATGCAACTTAACATAACATTTTCCCACTTCTCATAGCTCCACCCACGTACACGAGTTGACATACAATCATTGTTGTTGGTTTTGTCAACAATAACTATTGGGTTCATATAAAGTTGAAACCCGATTGTCCATTGTCTCCCTTCACTGTTCGTTGGAAACAAAATTGTTCTAATTATGCAAAAGCATGAGAATCAGCATATGCGGGTCGCTTCATTCATTGGAAAGATTTGTGTAGGAAGTGATTGTAATTTTTTCGGTTCAAATATGTATGACAATTATTCTATTTATATATTAAGTCGGTTAGTTGATTTACTGTGTAAATTTTTCAAGTAAAAGTTAAAAATTGGGAAAAACAACTCCCAGTACTATCGAAAATTTAAAATTCCCGATTTTTTAGAACTTATCAAAAATTTCAAATTTCCAGTATATATAAGAAAGACAGTTATCAAAAATTTGAAATTTTCGATTACATGTATACGCCAGTAAAAATTTGTAAATTAAATGAAATTTCCAGTATTCCATCAAAATTTTCGATACGAAACCGTGAATTTCAAAATTTTCGATATTTTACAAGAATTTTTCAATAATTTTATCACTTGGAGGGTGGCATGTATAATTGAAGGTGAGATGTTAATTCTTCGCTGGACTGGATCGTGTCCGACAATGGACCCACATGCCGATTCCAGAACAAAGATGTTTCACTATCTTTTGCCATTTGGATCGTTTTGCCATGCACAGAAACATTACAAGTCATACTTTTTATGATAATTCCACGAATAAATAAATCACATTAAATCAAACTCACTTTAAGTAAACTTATAATTTAAATAGATGTTTATTCAAACATAAGTGGCAGAGTGCGTGAGACACGGATGTTAAAAGATTTTTTTCTTCTTTTTTTTATACGAGGCAAAGGAGCATTTTTAAATGGTGAAAGAGATGCATCACGAATACTTTTAACGAGGTAATTCATCCTAGTTCTCTACTTTCGCACAAACAATCTTGAATGCTTCTATGATCATCCTCTTAAAAAAACCTAGTACAAGAAGATCTCATGAAGAAATACTAACTCAACAAGCAGTTTACAAATGAATACATTACAGAACAAAGAAAACACAAACCAACTAATACATATCTTCCATTGCTTTCTGTATAAATTCAAAACATCCTAAACCTAACCATAAAGGGAAAGCAATGTGAGCAAAGCCAGAAATTGAGTTAAAAGCAATTCCTGTATCTCCATCTTCCCAACCTGTTAAGGAACTCGCAATCTCCTACGTTCTTGTAAGCACAATGCAAAGAATAGTTTTTCCTCTTCTTTTCTATAACTACAATGTTAATTGAACTAGAAACCAAACTCCTGAAAATAGCAAAACAAACCTGCAGAATAACACAGCAAAAATAAGCATAATAGACAAGTCATTGTCATATTTATGACAAAATCCAACTGAAGAGGGTAATACCAGTAAGCAATGCCAATCATGCACAAAATCTCAACACAAATGTGATACAAATGTTTCATTGGAATTTGGATTCTGAGTCCAAAATGAGTAAATCAGTACTTTAGTTCTTAAAGTCGTAAGGTTCGGTCTTTTTAACCTCTCAAATTTGTGAAATACAAATGCACTCCCCTAATTGAATAATGTAAGCCAATTCAGTCTGCATCCAGAGACTGTTCAAGTCATATGCAGGTCTTTTATTGATTTTTATGTTTATTATATCTTCAATTGTCCGCAAATAGCACAACTGGAGAAAAAAAAAGTCAATATTACTAGGTTGGACCCCATCACCAGGGTTCAAACCCTGGACCTCATAGTTGTGTGAGTTTCTAATGGTTATCACCACTTCGTAGAGACCCCAAAAAAAAGAGATATTTCAACTGAGGGACAAAATTCATTGATGTGCTTTAATTTGGGACTAATTTACTATTTTGTAAATTTGGAAGACTAATCACTATATTAAATTAATGAAAACAGCCAACTACCAAAACAATAAATTAAGAGAATAATCACTACATTATAAAGATGCTTAACAATTGAAAGTTGTTGATGAAAGTATATACATATATATCGTTGCATGTAATCAACACCGGCAGCCAATTATAAGTTATATGAAATTTTCTAATTTAGGATTCTTTAAATCATCTCCATTTTCCATCCAATTGCACATGCATTTCTTGCTATAAACAGTTCAGTTATTACTAAAAGTTTATTATTTGCACTATCATCATAAATTCATAATGTAATAAAGGCTCTTTTGTCATAAACAACTTAATTAAGTGCTTTTGAATAAGAACTTATTATACAAACTCTTTTAAATCAGCTATTTTTACAACCAACAAAAAAGAGAATTAAATAGTCATCATATGTGTCATTTAACAGTAAATTTTAGTATATTTAGCATTATGCAAGGGGGAGATCAAACACTCTCCCTCCTTATCACTCAATTTCTAAACTTTATCACCTCAACCACCAATCTAACCTTATATCCCCTGTCTTCATAAAAGTTTACTTGGCAGAACAAAAACTATTTCCATACTTTCTACGAAAGACTTATGTACAAACAATATATGTTCAAAACAATCATCTCTCCATAAATTATACGAAAGACTTATGTACGAAAGACTTAATACCTTTAATAATTTGAGAAAATTGAAGTGGTTGAATGTAACCACATAATCCAGTGACATGGCAATGTCAAACACCGGACACACCTTCAATCTAAAGTGTCGGTACTACATAGACAGTAGCTATTTTTAATGACTACTTGTGATTATAGTATTCTGTTACAACTCCTTTTCATGCTACGAACCCTCTTAATGAGTGTTTTATTTACAGAGTGAGAAGTAAAATCCATAACCGTAAATACTTATGCTATATATTTAAGTCCATACTGAAAATTTCATCTTCTAAATCTTACACGAATACTCTACAGACAACAGCAACTTATCATTCTCATATCTGTAAGAAGCTTTTGCAGTAATGCACAGATACGACATAGATTTTTATTTTACAGAAATGTACATACCAGAGAAGAAATCACGCAGATAAACAAATGCAGGTAATGAAAACAATACTTAAAGAGAAGCAAAGCAATAATATGAATGTTATCAGTATAGATCTTAGACTTACAGTTACCTTATGGTGACAATAGCAATTCAAGCACAGAAGCAAAATATGTGAGTGTTGGCTCTGTGATTCTTCAAAAACTTGAAGAAAAGCATGCAACTCATACAAGCTCAAAGGCATGATAAATTTTTGACGCTCGTCTTCTGAACATTGCTTCCAAACGAAAGGACGGAACTCCTTTCTGCAACTTTTTAGCTTCATACATCTCATTCCATGCCTGTACTATTTCATCAATTTTGAAACCTAGACCTGTTGGAAGAAGTGTTAGTATATATGAATGAATGCATATCTATCATGCATAAAATTTTCTAGCTAGGAGAGAGAATGTACCATCTACGGCAGTGTTATTTGAACAGTGGTTTTTCAGCATTACAGCTGTATCTGTTGGAGAAGCTCCTGCATGTTCAAACTTCTCGATTGCAACTTCCAAAGATTCATGCCATATAGGTAGCCCTAATTTGAATTCTACAATCGACCGTTCATATAGCATGGTCCCCCACAAGAGATTTATCTGAGACCTCATGTTTGCCGCCAGTGCAGCAGTTTCATCTGATGACATATTTTTAAATAGCCTGTTCAATTCAATATTGGAGGTTTCGCTCGTTTCCTGCTCTTGTGATTCTTCCCACATCAGCATTCCTTTCTCCATATTCTCCTCAGCACTGTTGTATAGGTGAAGAACCTCTGTGGAGGGCCATGTTGCTAAATCTACATTACTACTGAGTGCATAATACCAAGAAAGTTTTGCTTGCTCGAACCGTTGCTGACCTAGAGCAAGTAAGCCTTCATAAAAATCTGACTTTATTTTAATGGCTGCTTCAAATTTTTCTCCAGCTTTGGAATATTCTTTTTGCGCCCATTCATATGAACTTTTGATTTGTTCACGCATGTGCTCTTTAGAAGAATCTTCAGTTAAATATACTTTCTTCCTTGCCCTGGACATATGCACATTTCCCCAATTGAACAATGCTAGAGCCGTCATCTCTTGGAATTTACCTCCTGCCATGTCAAATAGGCCTTGCGCTTCCTCGCTTGTAACCGTATCCTCCACAGCCTCCGAATAGAGCTTCATCCCAAGGTCATGAAAATCTAAGTATCTGTCGGATTCAAATCCAACATGATTCTTGAACAGTTGTGCAAATTGAATGATCCAATCTTCAACACAAGATGGGCTAATAATTTCGTTTAATTTCACCACCCAGTCATTCTTAGGAGCATTATCAATTTCAACATCCTTCACCTGAAGTTTGTCGTAGAATGGATCGTGATTAGGATTAGCTTCTACTATATACAGTCGGATGGAACTCTGTGATCCTGTTTCAGCCAACTTCAATTCTTCATCACTAGTGATTGTGATCAAATCACCTTCTAGATCCCTATATTTGACAAGAACTGCCCCTAGGCCTGGGAACCGGTCACAAATAACTTCTCTTAGCTGAAAGAGGCTGCAATTAACTGGCAATTGAGCCCACCTTATATCATCGCCAAAAACAAGTTTCACAGTTTTCTTAGGTACAGCTTCATTTATACCATTACTTTTTTCTTCATTGACCTCCTTAACATTATCTTTCTGCTTATCAATCTTTTCCTTGACCGCCTTCTTTTTAGATTTATCACCCTCTTTTTTCTCTTCTTGATGATTTTCCTCAGCCTTATGTGCTGCAACATTGACCACATCTTCCTTCTCTTTAAATTTCTCCTCAGCTTGATTTTCTACGATTTCATTGGAAGCTGTCACCTTCTCTTTAAGTTTCTCCTCAGCTTGATTTTCTACAATTTCATTGGAAGCCGTCACCTTCTCTTTTTTGCTCTTTTTCTTGTGTTTCTTTTCTTTCACTACCTTTTTAGAAGAGACAACAAAAGAAGGTTCAACATAATCTGGAGGCAACTCAATTTGCGCATCATTTACTCTCAATCCTCTATCTTCAAGCGCACTTTTCACCTTATCCGAGATCTCCACCGCCATGATATTATTCGGCTCCATCACCAAAACAGCGCTAACATCTCTCAACGCCAAATCAAGTCTATTCAAAGCCTCATAACACCTCGCTCTCTTCAACAAAGCTTTACTATATTTCGGAGTAACCTCAAGAGCCAAATTGCATTCATTAATCGCCCTAGGGTACTCACCAAGCCCCATCTGCATATAACACGCAGCCATATTGCTACGCACATACGACACATCTATATGATTACTCGGAAGCAACCTGAGCGCTTTCTCATACTTTACCATAGCTCCCTGAAGATCTCTCTTCTGAAACATCTTGTTACCTTCTTCCTTCAACTCTTGAGCCATAGATATAAACACTATAGTATCATTATCATACACATTTGGACTTTTATCATGATTCCCATTCTCTTCACTTGTTTCTCCTATTTGCTTCTTTTTCTTCCCCATTTCAAACCCAACAATCAAATAGTAAATATACGAATACTAAACACAAGCCCTCCTAAACCACAGCACTCACGGTCTATGAAACACGGACTACATAAACATGATACCGAACTATAGAAACACGATACCACACTGACATACGCCGACACCAATAATAATTTTAAAATGAATAGATTAAACGCTATCACATGTATTGGTGTTGATTTTGGATACCGACACAGACACTAACTCAGTGACAGACACACCGTTTTTCGAGGTGTCGGACCTACATAGCCTAGAGTTCAATCCACTCAAGCACATAAGAAAATAAAAATTAAAAAAAATAAAAAACTTCCCCCCTGTTTTTCAATTGCATACACAAAATAACCTAGAATCAAAAACCAAACAAAGGGAGTTTCAAGAAAAAAATAAAATTTAGTAGTAAACAGCTCAAAGGTACATTTAAGAACAAGAACAATAGTAGTAGAAGCTACAATGAAACAAACTCAAAGCCTTAAAGCTGAAGAAACAACAACTAGGTTAAACATATACCCATCTCTCCAAATCAGGATTTGTTTCTGTTGAATACAAATCCCAACTGAGAGAGGGAACAACAACAACAACAACAACCAAATTCAGATTTGAATGAGAACGAAACTCCTCTCTAGAATTATCAGAAAACTTAATTCGTGAAAACGAACACAACGAATTCAACAAGAATTTGATACGAATGAAAAACTTATCTGGTGAGAAAATAAGAGAGAAAGCTTCAAAGTTTGGAATCTGAAATGCGTGAAATGGAAGAAAACCTAAGCATGGTTTATAGAAAATTGCAAGATTTAAACATTCTTGACGTAAACGCCACAAAAGAAAAAGAGATAATGTTGAATTTTTGTTATATGAAAAACCGAAACCTGCAATTTCTTACACTCTGTTCTTCTTTTTTAATTGTTTAATATATTTTGTTCGAAAAAGAATTATAAAGAATTATAAAGAATAATATTGTGTATGGTTTTGGAGAATCTTAGTGGGAGGTGGCGTACACATCTTGAACCAACTAAACTAACTCACAACTTTATTGCTTTTTATTTAATATGTATGTATCTTTGTCATGATGGTTCTATTTAATGTGCTTTAACATTTTTTAGACAATTAATAAACTTATTAAAGGATATTATGTTTTTATTAAATTAATTTTATTAATTATTAATGAATTTTTCATTATCATAAATGTAAAATATGATATAATTTTTTTAAAATTTGTTATTTATAATATATATCGATTATATTTAATAGATACATTTTTAAAGGAAAAATAATTAAGTTACGTTAATAATTAAAATTGACAATTTTTTAAAACAAATATTCTTAAAAAAGTATGATGATAATTGTGATACAGTCTCTAAATATATTTATAAACAATAATTTTTTAAAAAAAATTTATAAATAATTAATGTATCAGATATATAATAATGATTAGATATATCATTTATTAAATGAATTAAATTTTTTTATTATTTATAAATATATCAAAAAATATACACAACAGAAAAAATGGCCGGCATTCACAAATTGCATCTTCTATTGTTTATCTTCATTTTTTAAATAAGTACTGTATTTTGTTTTCATTATCAGCTATGTTATGATTAGACAAAAGTAGATCTTGTTTGCATCATCTATTAAAACTCATTCTCTTGTCACATATGAAAAGGCAAAATTTGTTGGTAGTAACCCGAAATTCTAACGACGTTTATAAATATTTTACAATATTTATCTATTATGTAAAAAAATCTTATGCGGTTGAATTTCTAGTCTTGTAGTTCTGTTTCCTAAGCCTCTGGCGTGTATAATTTCATTGTTCTACTTCCTTCTTTCTATTATAACTAATAATAAATTTGTGTGTTTGGACCGGTACGGAACACACATTTGTTTTAAATATATATTTTTTAATAGAAAAATATTTAATATTCGTGAAAAAATAATAATTAAATATATAATTAATAAAAAAATATTTTGATTAGTAACTTGACGTTTCTGTTAATAATTAATATTTTAATCAATAATTTCATATTATTGTATATAAATATTATTTTTATTTAGGTATTATTATCAAAAATATTTGAATTAATAGTAAATTTTGGTATATAAAAATATTTAAATCAATAATAGATCTTTTTTCCGTATACCATTTATTAAATCAAAAATATTTGAATCATAAATATTATTTTTCATATATAAAATTATTTAGATCAATAATAAAAAAAAATTCCGTATACAAAAATTATTTTTATTTAAGTATCGTTTACAAAAATATCTATATCAATAGTAAATTTTCGTATATAAAAAAATTTAGATCATAATAAATTTTTTTCCCGTATATCATTTTTTGATAAAAAAATATTTAGATCATAAATAACAATTTTATATAAAAATATTTAGATCATTAATAAAAAAAATTCTCGTATAAAAATTTTATATTTTAAAAATATACTAAGATTCATACTTTAATAGCTATTCATCTCTATTTGTTTTTTTCTATATTGTATCTCATTTCAATATCTATTAAAAAAATCTATTAGACCAATAATATAAAAATAACATCGTTTTAAATCATATTTAAATAAAAATTGCACTTTCTTATTAATGTTTTAAGTCATATTTGAATATTTGTATATGTAGTTATAGGTAGATAGATAGACATAATTTTATGGAGAAAATATACAGAAAGTACAACTTAGGAAAACAAAATTTCTAGAACAGTATGCCACCTTCATTATTCACATGACAGCCATTTATATCAAACTATTAATTTTGACAAATTCACTTTAATTATTATTATTTACATGAATATTCACATGACAATTTTCATATTTAAATGTTAAAATAATATATTTTTATAATACTTTAATAAATAACTATTTTTAAAGCCAATTAATTGAACAATATGAATGCAACCATTCAATTAATAAGAATCGTTTTAAATAGTTAATTAACATATGCATCATGTTTCATCAATTTATATGTTTCATTAATTTAAAAACATAAAAATTAATATTATTATCATATTTTTAGATAACAATTATATAAAATATTAACTATTATTAAATGATATGTAGAATGCAATCTACGAATTCAACTTTTATCATTGTTTTTTACAGACTTTATTCTAGGTAATTAATTTTCTGCTCCTTCTTTCTTCTTCCTTCCTTATTCTACTTTCTTCTTTCTACTATCATACCACTATTTCTGTTTTATTAAAATTACAATCATTTTTTTTACAAACTACACCTCTACAACTAATATTTTAATAATATATTTGCCTTCTTTAAAATCAAAAGTTAATTTCTATCACGTGGTTCTTATTTGGTTTTACGGTGAGTGATGTTTTTTAGATATGTGAAAAAAATCGATCATGTTTCTCATTGATAATTTTTTTTTTTAATGTTGAGATTTTCTTTCATTATTAAATCTATTTTATGTTTACTACTATTAATGGTGAGATTTATTTTATGGTATTTACCAACTAAAGAGTCAATGTTATAATATTTAAAACAATTACCATTCAATATTGATGCAGAGTATATATTATTATAATTTATTACGTAATATTGTTTAGATGTTGAAGTTTGAAAATCAATATTGTTATATTGCCAAATTAATGTAGATCAACACAAATATTTCTTAACTTTTTCTTAAACTACCACTTGAGTATAAAAAAAATGTCTATGTCATGTATTGAGTAAAAAAAAGTCTTGTGTTCCCGTATAAAATTTTAGAGGTAAAATTAAAACAAAAATAAATGAGTCTAAAATAATTTCTTTTTTGTTACATGAAATAGGTAAACATTTGTTTTCTTGAAATAAAAATCTGAAAATTAATATTTAGGGATATAATATTACATTTTTTTCAAGAAATTAGACTTCGCAGTACTATTTAGTTGTAGTATGACAGGGCTATTTACTTGTACCAATGATATTGTTATGTTTTGTCCTTTTGTATAAACACAAACTTGTTACAAAAATATTAGTGGATCTAATTAATTGTTCTATCCTCAAAAAATGTGGCTGATACACTGCACATCTTATAATCCACGCGATGGGTTCAAATTTTCAATCAGTTTTTAGGGAACTTTTTATCCACATACCACCACCTTTTTACTACTAAATTTCCACAATATCATATATCTACACATATTTCCAATATATTATGTTTTCAAACAAAAAAAAAATTAAAGTAAGAGGTTCTGTCTATTGAATTGAAAGATGTTTTCTAAGTTATACAGTTTGCCTATTAGGTTGGTGGAACTATTTAAATATCATTTCTTTATTAATTATTTATTAAAAATTAATTAAAATTAATTAAAATTAAAATTAAAATTTAAAAATAAATTAAAAATAAAAATTAATATTAAAATTAAATGTTAATCATATTAATAAATAAATACTAAAATAAATAAAATTTATCTAAATAATAATAAAAAATGAACGTAAATTATTAAATACGGCTCCGCCACTGTAACGCGCGAAGACTTTCGTTATATTATTATTTAAGTACGGTTCCGTCATTGCAATGAGCGGAGACTTTCATTATTTTATTATTTAAATACGGCTCCGCCACTGCAATGGGCGGAGGCTTTCGTTATTTTATTATTTAAATACGGCTCCGCCACCACAATGGACGGAGACTTTCGTTATTTTATTATTTAAATACGGCTCTGCCACTGTAATGGACGGAGGCTTTCGTTAATTTTATTATTTTAAATTTTTTACTGTGAACTATAAATATCATTGATGTTGAATGATCCTAGCCACACTCAAAATATTTTTCTTTAGTTCTATCTTAAAAATGTCTTCAACAAGCGGAGAGTTTCCAACGTTTCCCTATATGAAAATAGATATTGAACTGATTTTTTTCTCTTGTAAAGCCTCCGATGAAAATCAAGTTGTTGAACATGCAGACATTTGAGCATCTGCATAGACACTTGAAGGGATTGTTAGGGGAAGAAATTGCACAAGGTGAAAAGATTCGGAAAATTGAGAGGCTGGTTACTATGCCCGGCTTAAATGGACCCACTCGTTCTTGAAGACTTGTTCACAATGATGCATGTGTTCTTATGATGATGCTTCAACAAAAAGATATTGTATTACTGGTTGTAATATCCTAGAAACACTTATGTGTTTAGGTTAAATATTGTTGTTAAGTTCTTCTATTTGTCTAAGTATTCTACCTTATGTGTTTTTTTTTTAATTGTGATTTATATTAAATGCAAAAGTATTAGTGGCATAAAACATAATTTCTTGGCGTCATTATACATACAATTTTGAAGATTGATAACAAAATGAATAACTAAGTATTACTAGTTCCTACATTAGGGCATCGTGTTTGGTTGTGACCTGAAAGACGATACAATGTGCATTTTCTCTCCAATTTATCATACGCGTTCATTTCTGTTGTAATACGGGTGCTCAAAAGATGACCTTTCTTGTTCCTCCGCATGATTGGATTATGGAAAATTTGATCTTCCTCATAAGTGGGCCAATACTCATCGTATGGTAGAACTAGAAAGCTCGTGTTGTAAACCCCAAATAAGTTTGCCACCTTGTAAACGTCAGACAATAGAAGATAGACGTCTTGGCGCACCACGGAACATGCAACGATAACATGTGAGCAAGGAACATTGTATGCTTGAAACTTTTTGCAGTCACACCAACCATCTATTAGGTTGACCTTGTAATGTCCCAATGGCTTCCCCTCACAGTGGTTAATTGTTTCCTTCATACTGAAAGTGTTATTATTGTAGTAAAAAATGCTTACCTGATGCATGGAGGATTTTGCTGTCTCTTCTTTCATCACCTTCATGCACCGCTCTGTAAATGTTTGTCCGGAATTCAAAACTGCACTCCATTTTACACCCCTTTTAGCAAAGAGTGTTCCCATCTTATAGTATGTTGCACTTACTAACGCTGTGATGGGCAGATTACGAGTTTCTTTAAATACAAAATTTAGTGACTTGACAAGGTTTGTTGTCATGTGCCCCCAATGACGTCCCTCGTCAAATGCCCTCGTCCATTTTTCAACTGAAATTTTGTCTATCCACCTCAAAGCATCACCATTAGCCATGCCAATTTTATTACGATAATATTTAAACGTTGGTTGGTTTAGCGTATACCCTACATGTTACAAAAAATATTGGTTAATATTATGGTATACTATCAACGAGCATCTAATGTTTTCATAAAAGATACTTACCCATGTTGATTATTTTTTTCAGAGGTTATGGTCCTTGATATCCTTCATAAAATTTTGCGCAATATGTCTGATACAATATACATAGACAGATGAAGTGTTATTCCAACCATTTTCAGGATTGTTATAAGCGCTTTTGATAGATGCATGTCAGTCGGAAATCAAACACAAGCCAGATTGAGGAGCTGCATGCATTCTCAAGTTTTTTAAAAAGAAACCCCAACCATCCGCCGTATCGTCTTCCACAAAGGCAAAGGCAATTGGGAAAATATTGTTGTTTCCATCTTGTGCTACCGCCATTAGTAGTGTACCTTTGTACCTACCTTATAACCAGGTACCATCAATCTGTAGCATAGGCTTGCAATATGCAAAGCCACATATGCATGGTTGGAAAGCCCAGAACAGTCGGTGGAAGATTTGTTTCCCAGCAAAAACAGTCCATTCATCTGTATATAACAAAAGTGTTTGCATTTCTACCACTATTCCTGGAACAAAATTCTTAAGGGCTAACAAGTAATTTGGAAGTTCATTGTATGACTTTTCCTAATTACTATACACTTGTTCGATTGCTTTATTTCTAGAAATCCATGCTTTCTTGTAAGAGGGAGTGCATTTGAAAAAAGAAACAATTTCGTCAATACATGCGCTCACCTTGATAGAGGGATCCTTATCAACAAGAGGCAATAATCGTTCAGTCATCAATTGAGATCTTAGTTGATGATGATCCTGGTTAAAGATGGTCGTTGAACAATTGTGTGGGGCTCCATGATTCCTATCTCCCATAGGTCGCTTCTTTTCCTATAAGATGCCACTAGACGAAAATCGCAACCACTGCGCTTATAATAAATTTGATATCTCTTCGTGCCAGAATATGTAACACTGAAATCAACAACATGTTTCATGTGATACTTGGATATCGCAAACACACAGTCATATTTGTTTTTGAACTGGTTCCCAACAGCTATGTCATCCTCAAGCAGAAGACAGGGATTGCGGGGCCATTCAAATGATGATTCGTCTCCACTTGTTCCCAGAGTGGTCATGTGGGCAGGTGGTCAATAGACATTCTCAAGTGGAATGTGTTGGAGCAGTGTAGCGACAAGCAATAAAAGTTTTGGAAATATTTATCCAAGAATTTATCGTGTCCACAAAGATTGGTTATTGAATTGTCGTTCGACAAATCTCTCGTTAATGAGTTTGGGGATAAATGGGTTTGTAAAGGAAATGTTATTAGCAGAAAGTAAATGTAAACAAAAGTGAAGGCTAAGGAAGAACTTATCAAGCCTGCATATAATCTACTCATCACAAACTTAAATCTATCGACCAGTTACATTCAACCTAACAATACTCATCAATGTCACTACATATCACTCACAACCTAAGTCATTTCTAACCCAAATTGAGAGACCAACTATATCACCAAGGAAATGATCTCTCTATTTTCTCAACAACACAGAAGATAACTATGTAATCACACTGACGATCTCTCAGCACAGCACAACCACACAGGGGCATTAAGCTCAGATACCCAAGTAGATGTCAGCTCTAAATCTATCTCTAGAATTTAGAAACTAACAGATAATCATCCTAGATAAGAATCTAAGCAGTATATGTCTATAACAACTCAAATCTCTAGCACAGAGAAAAAATCTAAGACAACAATCCACAAAGATTTATAAATCAAGTTTTATATAACGCCATGGGAGACAAATATACATAAGTTCAAAGTAAAATACATGTACAAAACCCAACAAAAGAGAAATACATAGAGAGGAGAAGAGATAAACCACAAATCTTCCAGTTTGTCAGCGCCGGTCAATGAGAAATCCACCTTTAATCATCCATAAGCAAAGCCCTAGTGTTGTTATCTAAGCTAATCCACTACAAAAATGAGGTGGATGGAGTTGAGAGAACAAAAATCTCCCCCAAAACCAACATCTCACAAATGAAACAAAAAGGAAAATATAAAGAAAATCTAATCCGTGAGAATCTCCCGGCGAAGTAAAGCATCACCCGACGAAAGCTCTTATTCACTTGGCCCATAATAAGCCACGT
Source organism: Vicia faba (assembly GCA_948472305.1). Lineage (NCBI taxonomy): Eukaryota > Viridiplantae > Streptophyta > Magnoliopsida > Fabales > Fabaceae > Vicia > Vicia faba. The sequence goes on along the minus strand of OX451736.1, from coordinate 644,735,434 downwards.
CCTCAACTGATCAAAAATATCCTCCATCGCCCGACGACCATAATTCATCGCCCGACGACACTCTTTATTTTCGCCTGGCGACGTAGCAGTGAAGCAAGGCAGGGACTTCAACAAAATTGTCTTCAAATTTTCTCCCGACGACGCTCCCCTTTCGTCCGAAGATCCATGACAGGAAAGCAACTTTTGTTGCTTTTTCTGCATAACTTGTTATGGCTCAAATCGTGGCCTTATTCCTTTATTAATCCAAAAATGCATCTTGGAGTTTTATTCCTATTTCTTAAACAATGCTCAAATACCTACAAAATAAATACAAAACTATCAAACGATACACTTTATACAAGAAAACGCATTATACACAAACTAAATGTATTTACACAAAAGTTGGGATTATTCAAAAATATTAACAAACAAAAAAATCGATAGGTGCAACAAAACTTATATACAAAAATAGCTACAATTTGAACTTATCAAACTCTCCCCAACTTGAACTATTGTTTGTCCTCAAACAAAGTCAAATAACATAAAGAACAAAGAATGATAAATCAAAGAATCACGAATCAACAGGTTTTGAAAACAGAAAACAAGTGCAATGTTTCAAATGAAAAACGGTACACACGAAGAAACATACTTACCACTTTAACTACGACGATAACATAAACATGAAACAAATGCTAAATACAAAGAATATGCCAAACATTCTAAAACAATACTTGGTCACAAATGAATCACACCTAACAAGCATAATCATCGGTAGATGAAAAACACACAAAAATGAGGTATTTTCACTCATCCAACAATCTTGCAAATAATAGACTAAATTATGCATTCATCCAAAAATTTACATTGAAAATATAAAAGCAAGAATCTCAAGGGATTTTCAAGGTTGTAATGTGGCTTGGTTAACAAATAAGTGATAAGTCATAAATCTAATCGAAACAAAAACTTGCCTAAACCTAAGGGAGTAATTACTTCCACAAAGTTTCAAACAATAAAATTTCAATCAAACTTCTTCTTCATCCCAAATTTCAAACTACCACACATCACTTATTCAACACAACATTATTCCATACTCTTTTTGTTTTTGTTTTTCAAAGCTTTTCTATTTTTTTCCTTTCTTTTTCTATCACTTTTTTTTCTCACATTTTTTTCTTTTTCTTTTCAACCTCATAGCAATCAACCAATAAATACACAATCATTTTTCTCCCCAACTTGAACTCAACCATACATTAAAGTGAATACTCCCTACTTTTTAAGGCAAGATAAAAATCTAAACCAAAACAATGGTTGAGGGTTCAAGAAAACAACGAATCAACATCCATGCAAAAAGGGAAACTAAACACTCATAGACAAGCATTTAGCAAATACAACATGTGTATCGATGAAAATATGAAAGGGGTTACTAATGATCACATACTCACAAGGTGAATTGACTTATTTGGCCAAGGTAGTTGTGCTCACAATGAAACAAAAAATGCCTTGATCGTGTTCAAGCTTTCATACAATCAACACAAACAAAAGATTAAGCATAATAAAATCCACTTAAAACAAGAATTGTGGTCTCCAAAATATGTGAACAATGGAAAGCTACCTCACAAAAAGGGTAGGAACTAAAGTGATTCACAAATGAACAAGTATACAAAAGAATGAATGACATAAAAATTGTAAAAAGTCTAAGTATCATGAATATGATAAAGTATAGAAAGCGATAAACACATACCTCGAACGTGTACAAAACTTTAACAAAATCATTACCACGCATTCACAAGTCGAAACGATCAAACTTGACAAATCACCTCAATATCCTCAAGCTATCGAACCAAAATTCGAGTCCAAACAACAACAACAAAAACAAAAAAATGAAAGTGAAATAACCAAGTTGAAAGGTAAAGATATAAGAATTTAGAACAAGTCCAATTTCAACTTGTTTAAACAACAATCAACACACTACCTAAACTAATAAAATAAAAAATGATAAAACATGCTTGTTTTACGTTGTAAGCTCGACGCCTGATATTTACAACTCACACATTTCTTCGAATGAGACAAGTGCTTCACTCCCTCCTTTGCTCTCATCTCTTCGAGCTCTAACTAGAACTACACATCTAACCACACTTTTGGCAAACGTGAAAAGAAACAAATATATACACTATATTCACAAGTATGTAAAACATGTACCATTTACAAGTTTGGTAAACATATACAAACAAATGTAAAATTAAACATAAACAAGTTCATTTACAATTTCTATACAACATATACGTTAATTACAAAACTCAAAAACAAAATAATTATCGCAATGCGAAATCAATAGAACCAATCCCCAACAACAACGCCATTTTGTTGATGTGGCGTAGCGGCAAGCAACAAAAGTTTTGGAAATATTTATCTGGGAATTTATCATGTCCACAGAGTTTGGTTATTGAATTGTCGTTCGACAAATCTCTCGTTAATGAGTTTGGGGATAAATGGGTTTGTAAAGAAAATGTTATTAACAGAAAATAAATGTAAAAAAAAGTAAAAACTAAGGAAGAACTTATCAAGCCTGCATATAATCTACTCATCACAGACTTAAATCTATCGACCAATTACATTCAACCTAACAATACTCATCAATGTCACTACGTATCCCTCACAACCTAAGTCATTTCTAACCCAAATTGAGAGACCGACTATATCACCAAGGAAATGATCTCTCTACCTCCTCAACAACACAGAATACAACTATGTAATCACACCGACAATCTCTCAGCACAACACAACCACACAAAGGCATTAAGCTCAGATAACCAAGTAGACGTCAGCTCTAAATCTATCTATAGAGTTTAGAAACTAACAGATAATCATCCTAGATAAGAATCTAAGCAGTATATGTATATAACAACTAAAATCCCTAGCACGGAGCAAAAATCTAAGACAACAATCCACAAAGATTTATAAAGCAAGTTTTATATAATGCCATGGGAGACAAATATACATAAGTTCAAAGTAAAATACATGTACAAAACCCAACAAAAGAGAAATACATAGAGAGGAGAAGAGATAAACCACAAATATTCCGGTTTGTCGGTGCCGGTCAATGAGAAATCCACCTCCAATCATCCATAAGCAAAGCCTCAGTGTTGTTATCTAAGCTAATCCACTACAAAAATGAGGTGGATGGAGTTGAGAGAAAAAAAATCTCCCCCAAAACCAACACCTCACAAATGAAACAAAAAGGAAAATATAAAGAAAATCTGATCCGTGAGAGTCCCTCTGCGAAATAAAGCATCGCCCAACGAAAGCTCTCATCCACTTGGCCCAGAATAAGCCACGTCCTCAACTGATAAAAAAATCCTCCATCGCTTGGCGACCATAATTCATCGCCCGATGACACTCCTTATTTTCGCCTGGCGACGCAGCAGCGAAGCAAGGCAGGGACTTCAACAAAATTGTCTTCAAATTTTCGCCCGACGATCCATGACAAGAAAGAAACTTTTGTTGATTTTTCTGCATAACTTATTATGGCTCAAATCTTGGCCTTATTCCTTTATTGATCCAAAAATGCATCTTGGAGCTTTATTCCTATCGCTCCAACAATGCTCAAATACCTACAAAATAAATACAAAACTATCAAACGACACACTTTATACAAGAAAACGCATTATACACAAACAAAATATATTTACACAAAAGTCAGGATTATTCAACAATATTAACAAACAAAAATTCGATAAGTGCAACAAAACTTATATACCAAAATAGCTAAAATTTGCACTTATCAGAATGTGTTGTTCATTTTCGTTGATTGCATCTGCCTCGTCACGGTCTCCCTCTTCGAATAAGTTAGCGAACAAATCATCAGCTTGTGACTCTGTCTCTTCTTCTTCGTCATCTTTGACAACGACTTTGTTGGGAATTACAGAGACGGGCTCAGCCTCAATCGGATTGGTCACTTGTGAAATTTGAGACTGTTGGCATAGTTGAAATTTTTTGTATAAATCTATCGCATGTAACTCAGATAACTCATGATTGCAAAACATCGTTTCCATATCATCATCATCTCTGACTTTTAATGGAACATATTTCACGTTGTTATCACCGAAATTAACAACATTTCGATATATAATTTGTGAGACAACTCCAGATTGCATCCTTGTTTGTATCCTCTCTCACAAGTATTCGAACTTCGCATTTTTACTTAACTTGAACCGACAAATATCGGTATTTTCAAATACAATGCCCATATCATCAGAGACAAGGATATCTCCATTGTAATGAGCATCAACTATATATTGAGGTGTTTGAGACATGATGATTTCTTTGTGAACAAATGTTTTGAAATGTGTTGAGTTGATGAAAAATTGTAGGAACAAGAGCTGCATTTAAATGATATATGTTTTGTCTTTTGCATACATATAATAATATTATTTCGTAGAAATATTGACTGGTCAATGGTCAATACTACAAAAGATACACATCCGCCCATTACAGACGCGAATACGCTATACGATAAGAGGGTCCGCTCATTGGGAAGGCGGAAGCATTTATTTCTATAAAGGCTTCGCCCAATGCACCTGCAAAGTTGACAGTAGAATTAACCCTCTTCCCCCCATTGTATATGCAGATGGCAGACATAAAAGGTACATTTCCGCCCATGGCGTGTCAGAAGATAACAAAGGGTCCTCTCATTAGGGGTGCGGAACCTGCATGTCTATGCATGCAGCACAGTCCACGTACAAGCCATGCATGCCACCTTCAATTCTCCCAACCATTTTTTTGTTTCTATTAAATTTTCTTCCTTGGTTTTTTCTCTATAAATACCATTCAATTTTCCATAATTCTACACCAAACTCAATCTTCATACATTCTTTCTCATTATAAACACCACTCTTGATATAATGTCTCTGTTAACTTATGGAGAGGATCACCGAGCAACATTGTCAAACATACTTCAATATGTAAGTGTATTAAATATATTTACGTATAAATGTTTTTCAAATTTTTAGATTATACTTTCGACATTAACCATCTTCTAACATTGACTTTTTTTTTTAGAATGAGAAAAAGTTTAGGCCTCGTACACACTCATATGTGCCTGTAGACGAAATGATTCGTCCATATTTGATTCAAGCGGACTTTGGGCACGTTATCAACATAACCTTATATGGTATTGATAGAAAGTTTATTCTCACTTTATATGAAAGATGACGGCCGGAAACACACATATTCCATCTTCCTACTAGTGAATCCACAGTCACACTTGAAGATGTTCACATGTTGATGAGTTTACGTGTAAACAATGTGGCAGTGAATGAGAGAACAAATGTCAACTACTCAATAACTTAAGAACTATTTGGAGAAGAATTGCCCGAATATCTAGAAAGAGCCAATTCGTGAAAATGACTTGGCTCCGGGAAAAATATGATGCATTTGAATTGAACGAAGATTCTACCATCGACCAAATTCTTAAGAAAACTAGAATTTATATTTTATTGCTTTTCGCTAATGGTAACACAATATATCTTATGTATTTACCATTATTAGCTGACTTTAATAAAATAGGTAGATACAGCTGGGGATCTGCAGTTTTATCGCATCTATACTGAAACCTGTGTAGATGCGCGAGAAAAGAAGTTCATAATTTTGTCGGTTGTTCAACACTACTACAAGCTTGAGGATGGTCAAAGATGTCGAATCTAGAGCCTATGAATCGTAATCCATTTCACTTTCCGTACGCAACCAAGTAAGTTGAAACTACTCTTTTGTCTTAAACTTATTTATTATGTGAACAACGTTTAAGTATTATTTATTTTTAGATGGTCTGCGTATGTGATGGGTTACAAAAAGACACCTCCTCATTGTGCACCTGGCTATCGGGCTTTCATCGATCATTTCGAACAAGCTGATGTAATATTCTTAACCAAAAATTACTATTATTTTATAGTTAGTTAAACTAATAACTGATTTTTTATAACAGTTTACGTGTAGGCCCTATCTAGGACTTGAAGATGTTGATCCCACTAATACTCACGTGTGGAGTTCAAAAATATTTATCATCTATTTTACTACAGTTAAAATGCATCATACTGATAGGGTAAAACTCTAATTTGGAATTCTACAAGGCATACCAGATGCTCCAAAGTGCATGGAGGAGTATCACAAAAGTGTGGTGAACGACCAATACGCATATAGAAATTGGAAATATCATTACAAACAGGAATGTCGTCAATGGCATAACCGCAAAGATAAAGTCTTCTAAGGAGATGTCATGTCAGAAGAATGTAAACTGAGTAAAGAATACATGGAATTGAATAAGTCTGTTACAAATCTGTATCTATCACCAAATAACTTCTTATTTGATCCTCGTAATCTCCCAACATCTTCAAACGTCCAACACACCATACCATCATCAAGCACTTACACCTAACAACCATTCATGACCAACCAAGAACCTTTCCCTAACTCCCAACAACCTTTCTTTCCAACACAACCACCTTTTACCCCAAGCAAACGGTACCATCAATAAAACCCTTCATCTAACTCCACCCAATGGGGCACCCAACAACAATATTCTTCATCTAACCCCGGCCAATGGGCCACCCAACAGCAATATTCACATTTTACCCAGTCTACCACAAACATCATTAACACTACAAACTCCATATGACCCCAACTTCTAAACACCCCAATAACAAATGCCTATTTCCCAGCCACAACAATTTACCTCCCAAGATTATTACCAACTCTTAGTAAATAACCCAATGCCTACTAATCCCCTACCAAATTGGAATTGGGAGAGAATTAAATTAAGTTATGGCAGTGCAGCCGAGACAGACTATACCAATGAGGACATGATTGAAGATTTTTTAATGGGTAGATGTGACGCGAGGCCTTCAACTCAACCATAAAATAAAGAAGAGAATTGCATAATAGGCCAACGTACCAGACAAGCTCCTCCTTGTGGAACTCACCAACGATGGACACAATCCGGTCAAAATCAGCAGTAGATGTATTTTCTTATAAATTAATTATTATGTCATATCTCAATTAAATTTTTGTTTAATTATAGTGGCATTATATAATTTAAATATAATTAATATATATATATATATATATATATATATATATATATATATATATATATATATATATATATATATATATATATATATATATATATATATATATATATATATATATATATATATATATATATATATATATATATATATATATATATATATATATATATATATATATATATATATATATATATATATATATATATATATATATATATATATATATATATATATATATATATATATATATATATATATATATATATATAATTCAAGTAAGTTAGTTTTAAAAAGAAAAAAAAATTCACGTTAACACTTCCGCCCAATGCTTTTGCGGATGTCAGAAATATTCAACAGCTCCGTCCATTCACTTGGCGGATGCTTTATGATAAAAATAAAATTTGTTTGAAAAGATGATAGTATGAGAATATTGATGAAAGATGATGGTATAGTGAGAATTTTTGTGTAAGAAGATGGTAAGACATTAAAAAATTCATTTTTAGGATACTTCACATCATATATAGTGTTGCATTTTTTTTAGATGTCAAAATACAGTCAAACATCTTTCGATGTTTGCTCATCACAAGTTGACACAACTTTTTCCAAAAGCTCAGAAAACTCTCTCTCCATTAACTAAAAAAACTCCTACAACCAACACATCACCATTAATTCAAAAACTCTCACTCCACCCTCCTTTTACTCACAACGTAAAACTCTTAATAAACAAAAAATTTATTTTGTTAATAAATAAATTGTTCTTAATTGAGTATTTTTTTAATAAATTAATTATAAAAATAAAAAGTAAAGAAATTAAATAACTCATTTATATTACTTTATAGTAACATTTATTTTAATAATTTAAATCTATTAATTAATTAGAGGGAGAGAACTCTCAATGTAAAATATAGTAAATGATAAAATAATTTATCTATTAATGAATACGGAAAAAAACTATTATTGATTTAAATATTTTTATATACGAAAATAGTATTTAGGTTCTAAATATTTTTTATTAAAAAATATTATACGGGAGAAAATCTATTATTGATTTAAATATTTTTATATACGAAAAATAATATTTGTAAACATGAAAAAATTATTATTGATCTAAATATTTTTATATACGAAAAATTATATTTATATATGGAAAAAAATTATTATTGATCTAAATATTTTTATATACGAAAAATGGTATTTAGGGTTAAATTATTTTTTCTTCTAATGAGAAGATTCATTCAGAAATAGAATCTGAATCATATTTTGAAGAGGTATTTTCTAAACTTCCTTGTTCTGAAATAGGATCTTATTTGTGTGAGATTATGGAAAAATATCAGGAACTTTAGAATAAATACAAGGATTTGAAACAAGTTAATATATCTGAATCTAAGTCATACATCAAGCTTAAGAAATAATTCTCCATTTTAAATGAAGAAAAATTTATTCTTAAGAATGTAACTCTTCCCTCAAAAGAAAGAGTTCTAAACTTGAGGAAGAAATTATTTCAGCAGTTTCTATATGTTCTAATGATATCATAAAGAAGTATGACAAATCTTTCAAGAAATTCCTTGCTATAAGCCTAGATATAAGCACAATGACTTCAATGATCTATGGTGTCAGCATAAACAGAACTAGAGGAATTGGTTATGATTCCGATGAAGAACTATTTCTGAAAAAGATGAAAAACCAAACACCCTTAAGTCTCACTTTGTACCTATTGGTTATGTGCCTAAAGAAAAACTTATTTCAAAACCTAAGGCAAAACCAAAGGCTACACCTTGTCATTTTTAATTATTCATATAAATATGTTTATCCTGCTCAAAAACCCAAGGTTGTTAAGAACTCTGGAAGTAATAACAATAAAGGAACCAAAAGAACGTGGATACCTAAGGATAAGATAATATATGTTGCAAATATTCTTTAGAGCCAGGTTGAAACACCAGTCATGGTACCTGGACTATGGGTGCTTGCGACACATGACAGAAAGAAGGCATATGTTCCAAAGCCTGAAACTTAAGCCTAGTGGTTTCCTGGGTTTTAGAGGTGATCAGAAAAGGAATATCATAGGTTCTGAAACAGTAGGTAATGATAATCTCCCCTCTATTAATAATGTTTTACTTGTTAATGGACTAATGGATAATCTATTATCCATAAGTCAATTAATTGACAATGGTTATGATATTATCTTTAGTCAAAAGTCTTGTAAAGTTGTTAGTCAGAAGGATGGCTCTATTATGTTCAATGGAAAGAGGAAGAACAACATCTATAAGATTAGAATTTCTGATCTAAAATAAAAAATGTTAAATGCCTCATGTCTGTTAATCAAGAGCAATGGGTATGGCATAAACGATTGGGCCATGTTAGCATGAGAAATAATTCTCAACTAAATAAGCTTGATTTAGTCAGAAGTCTTCTTAAGAGGAAGTTTTCTTCATATGCTCTTTATGAAGAATGACAGAAAGGAAAGTTTTCTAAAACTTCTTTCAAACCTAAGAATGTTGTGTCTATCGTCGCTGCTTCGGTCAGCTGCATGACTACCGATTTTTTTACTTTTCCAATTTTTCTCGATTTTTGTCTTTTTCCCAAGTTTTCGACTTTTTGCCCGATTCCATACAATTTTACTGATTTTTTCTTGATTTTCGACCCATTCATACAGTTCCACGAAAAATCAACTTTTTTGACCTTTTTTTCTCGATTTCCAATCGATTCGTACAGTTCCGTTGAGTCCGTACAATTTCGTAAAATGTTGACTTTTTTCGACTTTTCAACCCTGTCCGAATAGTTCCACAAAAAATCGACTTTTTCTTCCTTTTTTCCAATTCTGTATAGTTATGTGATTTTTCGAAAATTTGAAATTTCCAATGCCATCCACTCAATTTCGTACAAAGATTGATTTAATAGAAAAAACATTCTAACAGATTTTTATGGAAAAATACTATTATATTCTTTTTATAAAATTGTTATAATTACTGCAAATTGGCATCAAATTTATTTTATCGATCAAAAATACCATATTGATATACATATCGATCATCCAAATAGTGACCAAATGAGATTATCCCATTGGGCACAAATCATAAACATGATTTATACAACAAACATTCCACAATACATATAAAACATTTTTAATACTTGTGAGATATTATAATACACATTATACCATTGGGGGTTGGCCAAAACCCCATAGGGTCAAAACAAATAATCATCAATATCATCAAACAAATCAGCACAATAACAAAACCGCACAGTCAAAACAAATTAATCGATACAAATTTTTAGAGTCAAAGACCCTTGCCGCTGATGAGAGGAAAATGTTACCCTCATCATCATGCTGCCTAAAATTACCTTACAATAAACAATTCTCCTCTTACCTTGATCGAAGCTTTACACAAGTCTTCACATTTCTCTCTCTCCAAGCACTCTTCTTCGCCTCTCAGATACGTCATTCACACAATTTAGAACTCTTTGTCGTACCCTAGCTTCAGCCTTTGTGTTATCTATTTATATTCCCAAATTAATCTCATTTGGACATTTCACCTCCTAGTTACTCCTTACACCCTATTCCATCACATTTTTATTGTTTCACGTATCTCATAATGGTAAAATAACTTAATAACGTTATTGTCCCAATTAAATAAAAACTAAATTTTATTATTTCACTATTATTATTATTCGACTTAAATTATTATTTAATAAAATAAATCTCCCGAATTGTCACACCTAACAATTAAATAAACATTTAAATTAAATAACTTAAGTACTTAATTATTATAAAACTCCCTAATAACAATAATTCTAAATTATAAATAATTCCTATTAATATTTTAACCTATTTAATTCTTAATTCTAAATCTAACGCTCTCATATCAATTATTTTATAAAATTAGGAAATTCCTATAAAAAACCTTTATATCACCCAAAATCACTAAAACATCACAATAAATTAAGTTAAACCACATAACACATCATTGCAATATAATATTTTAATAAAATTGTAAAAATTAAAGTAGGGGTGTTACATCACGGACCCAAATTGAAAATATTATCGCCATAGCAAATTACTTGCTAGTCAACAATACCTCCAAAAGCATCTACTATAGTTAGGGTTTTCGCATCAAGCCATCGAGGCATACATCTCGCAAGCTAACACTATACAACTGTCATCCTAAACTTAGGTTTTGCTCGGACTCGGGTATAAAGCCTTCCTCACTATGTGCCAAACAACCAGAATGTCCCAACCACGACGAACGAGAAACCATACAATGGAATAATAAAGGAAATAGGAGAAAACAATAAAAGCTAACATACATCACAATAACAAATAAACTAGGGTGGATTGTCTTTAAGAAAGTATCCACAACATAATCTCCAACTGTCGCGTTGCAAAAAATACCCGAGTGTAAGGAATGCTCAAAATATAATAGAGTCTCCACCGAACTTTATTTATTCCTAAGGAATTGGAAAATATCGATAAAACCTGTGAAAGAAAAGAAAAATGGTCGTCGCAACCAGATTGGGTTCATGAGTCTATTATGCAAGGGGAAGGAATTAGCACGCCTCATATTTTTTATACTCAACGGGACCCATTTAGTTAGTTTTACGGATGACTGTTAACGTGAATGTTAGTTTGCAATCTTTTACTTATTATGCGAGAAAAAGAAAGAAAATATTTTTAGGTTTTTTATTATTGTGCACGCAAAGATTTCAGAATCCTCTGCCTACGTATTCCTAGGTGCAATGAGAAAATCAGAGCTTCATAGTTCATGGTAGAAAACCATGGATTTATTGGTTGATTGATTTTAAAGAGTGATGTTTTAGAAATTTTGAGTGGTTAAACCTTTGCTTGCAGATCGCTCTTGGAGGATGAAGGCGTGTCTCGAGAAATCGTATGACTTCTTTTTTTGTTCTAGGTGCAGTCATGTCTCGAATGACTCTGATCTTATCTGGATCCACTTATATAACTTTCTTACTAACAATGAAACCCAAAATCTTTCTGGAAAAAACACAGAAAGTGCATTTATTTGGATTCAAACACAGAATGTTCCCCAAGGGGTGATAAACGTTGTTTTTTCCATGTCCTTAGGTTCCATTTTAATTTGATTATACCTGGAAAAATCATCCGTAAAGAATAAAACATTGAATTTAGTTGTATTGTCTACCAGCATGTCATAATGTGGCAGATGAAAATCATCTTTCATACTGGATTTATTCAAATCTTTATAGTCTACACACATTCTGACTTTTCCGTTTTGTCTTCGAAATTGGAACGATATTGGCCACCCATTGAGGATAAATATATGTGACTAGAAAATCAACATCAATCTATTTCTGCACTTCTTCTCTAATCTTGACAGCCATATCAGGATGAGTTCTTTTTAACTTTTGCTTCACTAGAGGACATTCTAGCTTAAGTGGCAGTCTATGCTCTACAATATCAGTATCTAATTCTGGCATATCTTGATACGACCAAGAAAATACATTGACATACTCTTTCATTAACTCTACTAACCTTTTCTTGACATCTTCACAAAATACTTCCCCAATCTTGACTTCTCTCTTGTTCTCTTCAGAACCCAAGTTGATCAGTTCGACAAGCTCTTTATATGGCTGAATAGTTTTTCCTCGTCCACAAGTAGCCGAGTAATTTATTTTGGAATCTCTCTGTCTTCCTCACTCTCTTCTTCTACTTTATATACTGGGAATTCAACATTGGGAGAGGGCACAAGGTCATTATTTTCAACAGGTTTACTGTTTATTAATATGCACATGATTTATGCTTTGTTTTAACATGTTTTTTAGTTATCATTTTCTAGAAAAATGCAAAAAATGAAAAAAAAAACATTGAATAACAAAACGTCTTTTATTAATGATCTTAAAATTTGAAACAAAGGATGTCTGAACAAAGCCACTTTCACCTTGGGAAGAGTGAAAGGAATTATTTGAAAAATACAAAACAAAATACTTTGACACATGAAGGGAACTAAGAACATTCATGATAGTCCAATTCTGAGCAACTGAACTAGTCTTCCTGTACGTCACAAAGCAAGGCCTCTATGGATCTGAATTATCTTATGATAATAACAGTAACAACCAGATCTCCAGGATGAATAAAATCAGTTCTATGGAATACCTCCTGGATAGGTCTGATAACAACTTATGCTTTAATGATCTTCCATTCATATAGGACAAGAACCCTAAACCATCTATATTCTTATTCCCAGGAAACTCAACAATCTATCCCCAACCTTCAGATTGACTGCTCTTCACTACTTGTTGTCCATCTTTCAACGAAGTGATGGATGCCGCACTTTTCTTCACATGAATATTATTGAATATATAAAGGGCTTGAAACTGAGTCCCAACGACCTCCTCATCTGCATCTATATATTGAAAAGAAGAAAGGTGACTGACCAACAGGGTTTGCTCACCATAAATTATTACCATATTTTCATTCTTAACAAACTTAAGTCTCTGATGAAGAGTTGACGTGACTGCCCCAACACCGTGTATCCAAGGTATTCCCAGTAAACAACTATATGTTGGGTAAATGCCCATCACCTAAAAAGTGACTTGGAAAACATATGGTCCTATCAACATTAGAAGATATACTTCACCAATTATTATCCTCTTGGAACCATCAAAAGCTTTGACTACAACCCCACTGCACCTCATATGAGCATCTTGATAAACTAGCTTAGACAAAGTTTCTTTTGATATAACATTGAGAGAAAAACCTGTATCAACTAAGACATTGGACAAAGAGTCCTCTTGAAACTTGATAAAAATGCAACACATAACTGTGCTTCATACCTTCCGGCGGAAGCTCTTCATCACTGAAACTCAAGACATTATAGGAAGTAATGTTTCCCACTAAACCATCAAATTGATCCACTTTCACATCATGATATACATAGGCTTGTTGTAACATGCTCATCAAAGCTTTTCAAGAGCCTCAGAGCTTAGCAATAAATATAGCACTGATATTTTTGACGGAGTCTAAAGGAGTTGATATACCACCTTGTAATTACTTCTTCTGATTAAACTTAGCAATTCTTCAACATCATCATTATTCTTTGGTTCATTAGACTGGCTATAGGATATTTATCATGCAATTTCTTACTTGTTGACACATAATCAATCTTTAGAAGAGGCGCTGAAGAAAACATACAACCACTTCTAGTCATCCTACTGATATGTGCTATATTTTTGACAAATTGAGATGATTCAATCATGACCTCTTTACCACCTTCTAACATAGTGCCATTATACTTCCAAGAAACAACTTTGTCTGATTCATACGGAACTGGCCCCGACAAACAAATTAACAAAGGATTCACAACATTTTCCTTACTCTAGTAAGTAATTTCCAAAGGTTATGGAATATCAAACTGAGGAACAATAACAACTACCTCATCTTCCATACGCTTAGCACCGACTTGTAACACACTGTGATCCATCAAGCCCTGAATATCTTTCTTCACTAACGCGTATCCATCAGGATTCTGCTCATCTCCAAACAAACTAACTTTGCATAACTTGGCATGTACATCATCCAAAGGATTCTTTACCAAATTTACATTAGAAATCAAATACTTTCCCAGACAAACTTCTACCATACTTACAAAGGGTCCACCATGCTCTTGTATAGGATTAACTTGCACATTAGGTATGACATCTCGTAACTTCAACATACCATTTTTAACGAGCTTCTGAACTTCTACTTTCAACAAGAAACAAGTCTCAAGATCATGCCCCAATGCTCCCTGATTATAAGCACAATGAGCTTCAGGTTTGTACCACTGTTGTACCCTAAATTTTTCCCCTAACTTTTTTCAGTCGCACTTTCATACCATATTTTATCATTCAGTCACAATCATTAATAAATAAATTCATTCATCACATTTGCATCCTATCTTTAAGTTTTCTCTTGTGTTGTTGACTAACTTCTACTCAAAATGCAAAAAAAAATATTTGTCTTTGTCTTTGCATATTTGTATTTTATAGGTACCGAGTCGAAGCATATGACAAATGAGGTTTTCCGGTATTATTTCCCTAAAATCTCTATTTGCAAAGAAAAAGAATTAAAATTTTTTCATTTTTTTCACTGTATAATCGATTGCTCCTAGAGTGCAATCGATTGCACAAAGTGAATTTTGCGCCATTTTTGAAAAAAAACAATGTGCAATTGATTTGCACTGTAGTGCAATCGATTACACAGCGTGAAATATGGAAAAAAAATCAGCATTTTAAAATTGTCAAATTTTGGCTCCAATTTTTCTTCATTTTTGAAAGATGTATCATTAATTCAAATTTTAGTGCCAATTTTTCATTTTTAAGAAGAATTATCATTAATTCAAATTTTGGCTCTAATATTTGAAAGAATTATC
Source organism: Vicia faba (assembly GCA_948472305.1). Taxonomy (NCBI): domain Eukaryota; kingdom Viridiplantae; phylum Streptophyta; class Magnoliopsida; order Fabales; family Fabaceae; genus Vicia; species Vicia faba. Next base: position 644,719,989 of record OX451736.1, on the reverse strand, counting down.
ATTAATTCAAATTTTGGCTCCAAGAATCAATTACCAAATTACCACTAATCCCAATCCTAAAACTCTATAAATAGAGCCCTCATTTCATTCAAATTTCAAGCTTTAGATAGCCAAATCCACCTTGCTAAAAAATCTCTCAATTCTCTCCATCTACCAAATTCACTCAAAGCTCCATTTTCAAAAAGTTAGTAAGCTTTGCATTGAAGCTTACTAATCTTTGAGCTAAACCTTCATCCAAACACTTTTCCCCCATTAATTCTCTACATCCAAGCTTGGTCAATTGATTATTGTGGTTGAATTGAAGCAAATTCTTTAAGTTGTTTGGATAATTCTCTAGATCTACCTTTAGTAAGTTGGATAATTCATCTTTCACAATGTGATCTCTTGGTGATCTTTGCGATTGATTCTTTGAGCATTATTTTGTGATTTCAATGGTGTTATTTTCTCATAATTTGATGGAATTTTCGTGCTCAAGTGGATCCATGATCATAAGGTGTTTGATGGAAAGTTTGAACAAGAAATTGCCCTTTTAAAAGGCTGTTTTTGCTATTGAAACTGTGTGCAATCGATTTGCACTGTAGTGCAATCGATTGCACAGAAGAAATTTCATGCAGATTTTTGAAAAATGTACTGTGTAAATCGATTTACACAATAGTTCAATCTATTTACACCAGGACAGAATGCACTTTTTGCCTTGTTTTGGGGCAGCTTTGATCTAAAATGCTTTTTCTACTCACTCCTTTTGATTGTTGGTTTGGATTGCAATTTTAAATGTCCAATTTGTCTTTAAACTCAATGGACTTTGTGATGTAGATGAAGTTGGATAAATGTTCATCAATTCAAATCTACCTAAGAGTGAATTATTTAATTCATTTTTGGTGCTTTGGATTAATGATATGTTTAGTGCTTTAATCCATCTAGAGGAGTGGTTGAATTTAAAGATGAAAGAATTTTGAAATGGTGATCCAAATCAGCTTATCATTCCCCTACCTCTTCATCTTATCCATTTCTTTTTTAATTGTGCTACATGTTAAGGGATGGTGATCTCTATATCATTTATCCAAACATGAAGTACATAGATTGCTATTGACCGGCCTCAAAATAGGTGTGACTTCTACATAAGTCCACTTACGATTGCTTAACATAGCGCTAAATTTTGTCCCGATTAGAATAAATGATCATTCGTGGCCCAAACTTATGATTGCAAGGCCAAGTATGTTAATTTGATCTCTTTTATCCAATAACCTTGAGATTTATTGTGTGGAGGCTTTGGTTCTACCAATCCTCTAATGAATCTACAACACCTTTGGTCAACGTGGATCACTTAAACATCGTTGATCATTACATGTTGCCTTGTGAGAATTCCAAAATGGATGATATACTTGACAAAAAGCAAATGCAACTTATTGTGTGGAGGCTTTGGTTCTACCAATCCTCTTATGAGTTCCAAATGCAAGTTTCAAGATGGTCATCCAACTAACCACTAATTAGTAACAATTAACTTTACTTTACGCTTTTATTTTTATGCTTTATGTACCATTTACTTTTAGCATTTTACATTTCATGCTATTTTCATCTTTGCTCACTTGAGCATTTACTTTTATGTCATTTTTATTTTTGCTCACTTGAGCTTTTCTTTCTTTTTTAAAGACACCTAATAATCAATATGAACCATAAAAATCATTAATGATACTTGGACTACATGGTTACTATCCTTTGCATTTTGGAGTGATGGACTTCTTGGACCTAGGATTAGAGACCTTGGCCTATCTTGGAGACTTTGTGACTTTATTTGATATTTTATCTGGAGTTATTGAGGTTTACCTCAAGACATTGGGTTGTTTGTTTGTTTTGTATGCAGGTTATTGTGATTACGTACTTTGTTTGTAATATGGAATTCACCCGTATACAGCCGTTACTCTGCCCAATTTTTGCGAAGACTAAATACACTTGAAGTTTGATTCTCTCAAAAGGTTTAGTATCTTTGATTGCTTGGTTTCAATCCAAAGAATGGGAATTCTACATTGGCTTATAATGTCAAGTATTGGCTTCATGTTGGTTAGACGATTCTCTTCCTTAGCTTTTACCTTATGCTTTAGGATAGTCCCTTCATCTCCTCCCATCTTCTTTAATTTTAAAAAACTTCTCATCTTCTTTCAAAATCTTCTTTGTTTTTAAACTCGAACCGCTTTCATAATAAACCTCGACTTTGTCGAGTGCCTTTTCTTTTAAAAATTTCTTTTCTTTAAACAAACTTCAATACACTTAATCATACTTTGACATTTTTTTCTTCCAAATTAACAAAACACTTCAACTCATTCAAACTCTTTTGTGCGCCCAAGCACCTTTTCCATTCAAAACTTTTTTTCAAGGTGAGACATGATTCATTGATAGTCGAGCAACATTCCCCTATCCCTATGGTTATAAAGGTGTCGACTTTTCCACTTGAGTACTAGAGGCGTTCTCAAACCCTCACTCTTGTTGACGCAAGGTCCATCTTTCTTACACCTTGTGGGCGTTAGTCGAGATTTCTCTCCTAACAATGACGACTTGTCTCCTTGTTTAAAAACAATCAACAAACATGTCTTTTCTAGAGGAACTACGTGTACCCTGATCCCCTATTGCATGAAAGGTGGTACATAGGCACTAAAGGTTCACAACCGCGACAGGTGCAAAAATCATAAAAATATTTCTTTTCTCACCTCCACCATCCATTTTATATACAACACATTTTTATAGCCAAAATATACAGATTTTTCAAAGAGGTTCCTGCGGAGTACCGTAGATGTTTAGGGTGCTAATATCTTCCCTTTGCATAACCAACCCCCTTACCTTGAATCTTTCCCCCTCTTTTTGGGTTATTCGCTCTTTTCCCATTCCTTTGGAAACAATAAAGCGCGGTGGCGATTTTTATTTTGATTTGTATAAAGTCTAGTCAATCCAATGGCTTAGTCTTGCACATTTCTACCGCTACAGAAAAAATGGCGACTTCACTGGGGAAAGATTGACCTCTTGCTGGTCCATCCCTAAGTGGGTTGAGCCTATCTTTGTTTATATCTGTATATGTGCTATTGTGTTTATGTGTTATATTTTGTATATATGTTTATCTGGATTTTCCTGGTTTACAGGGTGCTTGGGGATTTCTTATAAGTCCTATACCCAGACTTGGGAAAACTTTAAGATAGGACGGGCAGTATAGTCATGTTAACTTTGAGGGAGTAATCCCAAAAAAGGAGGCATGAGATCCCCCACTCAGTGGAGGCCCCTTTGACTGTAGTGTCGTTTACCGAGTAATCGGGAAGACGTACTGCTTTCGACCTTGGAGCCTACTGAAGCTGAGGACCGTAGATTACCTAACCCATCTTGGCCTTTTAAGTGTAGTGCGGAAGCTATGACGGAGTAATCCGGAAATAGTTGTCATGCGATACTACACTCGGACGAGTCTTTCTTGAGAATATTACTAATTACCGAGTTAATCGGGACGTTGGTAATATCCGAAGGAAGGATGTAGACTCTGGGAACCTCTTAGAACCTTGTTCGGCAGGTGATAATAGTTAGTCCATACCTTATGGGTTGTACCTTTGACTCCAGGCTCGTGACTCTGAACCGTGTGATCTTGTTACTGTACAGTGCATTACATAACATTGCATATCATTTGCATCCTCTGCATCATTCTGCATACATCCAGGTTGTTCAGGATCTTATTCCCAGTTGCTTCTTTCTTCCAGTTAGTCGTTTACCGTCAAGCTGATTCCTCAACATAACTACGGGACTAGAGATGCTGTCAGATTGAGAATGGAAAACCAAGAACAACACAACATGGAAGTCAGAATGGAAATCGACGAGTTAAAGTCAGGCATGGCCAAACTTACTGAAATGATGCAAGTCATGATTTCCAGAGGAGAGCCACCTCAAAGGACTGTGATATCTGAAATCCCAACTGCTGTTGTTGACACTCAACCTATCCAGCATACATCTACTGCATGGCCAGAGTTTGGGTTACCTCAGAATTACTCTCCACCTGTTGCAATTACTCCAATGGTTGGCCAGTCTTCCCGACCAGTCTTTCAAGCTCCAGTTTTCACTGAACCTCATCCAATCGTTCATACTGCTTCTCGTCAACCTGCTGCACAAGCTGCTTTTGGGAATCCTCTCTTTGAGTACCATGCTGCCAGTCCTCGAAGTGTGAGTCAAGGAGACTTCGGTGAGTTTGAAGATTTCAAAGAACAGTATCAGACTTTAGAGAAGAGACTCAGAGCTATGGAAGGAAATGAGTTCTTCAGTGTTGATGCTAACAATATGTGCTTGGTTTCTGATCTGGTTATGCCTGCAAAGTTCAAGACTCCTGAGTTTGAGAAATATAAGGGGCACACTTGTCCAAGAAGTCATTTGGTGATGTACTTTCGAAAGATGTCTGCTTACACAAAGAATGACAAGCTGCTTATCCATTGTTTCCAAGACAGTCTGAGTGGAGCTTCATTGAAATGGTATATGGGACTTGAGAAAGGTCGTATCCAATGCTTCCAAGATCTTGTTGATGCTTTCATAAAGCAATACAAATACAACCTTGACATGACACCTGATCGTCGCCAACTACAAAATATGTCTCAGAATGAGAAAGAATCTTTCAAGGAATATGCTCAACGATGGAGAGAATTGGCATCTCAAGTTGAACCACCTATGGCAGAGAAAGAGATAACTGGTTTGTTCATGGATACTTTGTCCCCTTTATTTTGGGAGAAGATGATTGGTAGTGTGTCCTCCAGCTTCACAGACCTGGTGACTATGGGCCAGGGATTAGAAGAAGGAATCAAGAATGGTAAAGTGTCTAAAGCCGCTGAATCTTCTAATGGTGCAAAGAAATACCTTGGGAACTTTCAAAAGAAGAAAGAGGTAGAAGCCAATGTTGTCTCGACTGAGAGAAAAGGACCTCGCCGTAGGCCTCAATACACTGATCAACCACAAGTAGCGGCTGTTACTCCTGCGGTCAATGCTCAACCAGTTCATGTCCCTCAACAACAGAATATTACGCAAAATTAGAATTGGAATAGGGCTCAGTTTGATCCCATCCCTATGACGTACACTGAATTGTATCCTGCAATGGTGCAGAAGGGCTTGATTATAACTAGGCCTCTGATTCCTCGAAATCCTCCTCCACCCGGGTTCAGATCTGACCTTCATTGTGAATTTCATCAGGGAGCTGCCAATCATGATTTAGAAAGCTGTTATGCTTTGAAAAACAGAGTTCAAGAATTGGTGAAAACAAATGCTCTCACTTTCAAAGAGGCAGGTCCTAATGTCATCAACAATCCTTTGCCAAAATAAAGTGGCTGAAGACTGAGTCGGGATACCCTCAAGTCACTTCCTAAAGCTAGTGTTTCAGACAGGAAAGCTCATCCTTGTTACTGATTAGTCACTAGGCCATGTTTATTTCTGTTTGCATTTTTCCCTTGTTTGTGTTAAAATTGTTGCTTTCAAATTCTGTTTGTACTTTCATGTTAAGTTTAATGAAATGAGCATTGCAATGTTTTGATTCAAATCATTTTCATTTACTGCTTTCAAATATATCAAGCTTTTTTTATGCAAAGATCTGAGGGAGGATGATGAAAACGAAATACCCATAATTGTTGCTGGTATGCTTTCGAATAAAACTCTGCTGAGGATATACATGAATTGTTTTAACTCCCAAACACTGGAGTAATAAGGAAGTTAATCCCTCGTTAACCCCTTTGAGCCTAGAAGTTGGAGTTTCTTTCTATACAAATAAAACCGTAATCTTAACCTGGGGATGGGTAGTTCTCAGTTAATTTGGCTGTGCATTCAATTACAAGAGAAATCGTGCAAGACACCTTTCAACAAAGGTCGCGATCAAGCTTTCCTTTGCATACAACAAGAAATGTCAAAGATGCTCTCAAACAAAAAATGATGAAGATGGTTCCCCGTAATCATTGAGCAAGGCAGTCATTATCTTTCCAAAAAAGGAAAAATGAAAATAAAAATCAACAGAAAAATCCCGCTAAGTCAAAACCTATGAAGGAGACTTAGGCAAAAAAACTGGGGCATCCCGCTGACTGTAATCTCAAATGAAATAGTTCAGGAAAAAACTGGGGCATCCTGCGGACTGTAATCTCAAATGAAACAGTTCAGGCAAAAGTTGGGAATAATAAATTCAATCAAAAGAGGTCTTCGAATCCTAAAAATTCTCCATCGGAGTTGACAAAAGTCCTCAAAACAACAAAAAGATGTAAGAAGAAATGATTGTCATTCTCAAGAATCCTTTAGCTTTTGAGCCATCGTCATTGCTGCCATAAGTGCAATTCCAAACTCTCTTGGAACCTGAATGCATAGTCTGAATTAACTGAACGTAGGACTGAAGAACATCACGAAGATTGGGTTGGGTACAAATAAACTTTGAGCCTTTATCCTTGATTTCTTAAACCGTGAACCAGACCATGTTACAACCCTCAAAAGACCTAATTGAAGCCAGGTTTCTTTTGAAAGCATACTACAGCAAGGTTGCGTAATCTGACTCCTATGATCTTTTGCGAATCATTTGTTTTGGTTTCATACCTTTGTTTTCACTTTAAAAGTATAAACCACTGTGTTTTAACCAGTGATGCATTTTCTATACACCAATAACATCATTTCAAAAATTATTTTGGATTCAAAACTTTTGCATGAACTTTGCATTAAAAATACCATGTTTGAATAAACAATTTTGCTTGCAAATAAGCTTTCCTCATCAAGGAATTTCAAACAGCTGAGAAACTTGGTCAGTGACCATATCAGGGGCAAGTATCTTCCAGATCCTGTTGTGAATCAGTTCAAGATTTACTGCTCAATGCAAGTTTTCTCAGAATTGGCCAGCCAGGAAATCATTTTCAAGACTCATACAGGGGCATTTATTTACAACAATTATCTCAAGAACTGAAGCCATGATCAGTTTATCTCCAACAATCATTTAAGAACTGAAGCCATGATCAGTTTATTCCAAACAAACATTTCAGAAGCTGAAGCCATGATCAGTTTATCTCCAATAGTCATTTCGGAGTTAAAGCCGTGATCAGCTTATTTCCAGCAACTTTCAACTGAAGCCATGATCAGTTTATCTTCAACAGTCAGCTAATCTGGGACGAGTCCCCAAGTAACTCTTCATGTCCTTCCTCAGAAGATCATCAGTTCAATACAGTTTACAAGTGTGACAAATTTGGGTTCAGGATATTTTCTTTCCAATTAAATTTGGCAGAGTTCTCCATGTTAAGGAATTAAACTTCCAATCTTACCTTCACAAAAGAGTCAAACTCTGTTGTCGTAAACGTCGGCATTACCTGCATAGATCATTCACATATCATGCATAACAAAATTCATACATAATGCATAACAAGAGTGTTTTATCCTCATTTTCATTTTCCAAGGTCTTATTGCAGTTGACATGTCACCTTGAGATCAAAGTCCAACTTACTTGGCACCTACCAAAGCAAACATCAGTTTGAGTTGTTTCTCTTTTTTCATCCAAAGCCAGTATTAGACGTCGAGCTTCTCTTTCATTCAAAGCCAGTATTGAATGTCAATATCTCTTTCACTCATTCAAAGCCAGTATTGGATGTTGTGATCTTTTCTCTCGTCTAAAGCCAAGTATTATACGTTGGGCTTTTCTTTCATTCAAAGCCAGTATTAAATTTCAGGATCTTTTGTTTCCATCCAAAGCCAGTATTGGATGTTGTGATCGTTTCTCTCATCTAAAGCCATTATTAGACGTTGAGTTTTCCCTTCATTCAAAGCCAGTATTGGATGTCGTGTTTCTTTTCCGTCCTGCGTCTTTCTTGGACGACTCTGATGTAGCTTCAGATTTGGTCTCATTCTACATCTAATGTTCTTCTAGATGTTTCTGATTGCCTTTTCCAGAGAGTTGCTCGTCTCATTCAATGCCATTCTTGGATGTCGTTGCTTGCCTTCTCGAGTTTTATCTCTTTTTTCCAAGTATTGATGGCTACTCCTTGTCACCTTGACAGATATCCAGAAGTATCTTGTTGCTCCCCGGTGTGTCTTTCCACGTTATTTCATCTAAACTACCACAAGTTTCCAGTTTCGAGTCTTTCCACATTCCCAAAAAGTTTGTCTCATCTGATACATCATTCAAAAAATATATGTCAAAAAAGAGTCCATGCATTCATTCATAACATATGCTATCATCTCATCACATCAGGGACAAAATTCAGGTCTGTGTGTATTTAATTACTTTCCACCTATCTGGCTAAAAGATAATTAAATAGGGACAGCTGTTGTACCCTAAATTTTTCCCCTAACTTTTTTCAGTCGCACTTTCATACCATATTTTATCATTCAGTCACAATCATTAATAAATAACTTCATTCATCACATTTGCATCCTATCTTTAAGTTTTCTCTTGTGTTGTTGACTAACTTCTACTCAAAATGCAAAAAAAATATTTGTCTTTGCATATTTGTATTTTGTAGGTACCGAGTCGAAGCATATGGCAAATAAGGTTTTCCAGTATTATTTCCCTAAAATCTCTATTTGCAAAGAAAAAGAATTAAAAAAATTTCATTTTTTTCACTGTACAATCGATTGCTCCTAGAGTGCAATCGATTGCACAAAGTGAATTTTGCGCCATTTTTGAAAAAAAAACACTGTGCAATTGATTTGCACTGTAGTGCAATCGATTGCACATCGTGAAATTTGAAAAAAAAATCAGCATTTTAAAATTGTCAAATTTTGGCTCCAATTTTTTTTCATTTTTGAAAGATGTATCATTAATTCAAATTTTAGTGCCAATTTTTCATTTTTAAGAAGAATTATCATTAATTCAAATTTTGGCTCTAATATTTGAAAGAATTATCATTAATTCAAATTTTGGCTCAAAGAATCAATTACCAAATTACCACTAATCCCAATCCTAAAACTCTATAAATAGAGCCCTCATTTCATTCAAATTTCAAGCTTTGGATAGCCAAATCCACCTTGCTAAAAAATCTCTCAATTCTCTCCATCTACCAAATTCACTCAAAGCTCCATTTTCAAAAAGTTAGTAAGCTTTGCATTAAAGCTTACTAATCTTTGAGCTAAACCTTCATCCAAACACTTTTCCCCCATCAATTCTCTACATCCAAGCTTGGTCAATTGATTCTTGTGGTTGAATTGAAGCAAATTCTTGAAGTTGTTTTGATAATTCTCTAGATCTACCTTTGGTAAGTTGGATAATTCATCTTTCACAATGTGATCTCTTGGTGATCTTTGGGATTGATTCTTTGAGCATTATTTTGTGATTTCAATGGTGTTATTTTCTCATAATTTGATGGAATTTTCGTGCTCAAGTGGATCCATGATCATAAGGTGTTTGATGGAAAGTTTGAACAAGAAATTGCCCTTTTAAAATGCTGTTTTTGCTATTGAAACTGTGTGCAATCGATTTGCACTGTAGTGCAATCGATTGCACAGAAGCAATTTCACGCAGATTTTTGAAAACTGTACTGTGTAAATCGATTTACACAATAGTTCAATCGATTTACACTAGGACATAATGCACTTTTTTGCCTTGTTTTGGGGCAGCTTTGATCCAAAATGCTTTTTCTACTCACTCCTTTTGATTGTTGGTTTGGATTGCAATTTTAAATGTCCAATTTGACTTTAAACTCAATAGACTTTGTGATGTAGATGAAGTTGGATAAATGTTCATCAATTCAAATCTACCTAAGAGTGAATTATTTAATTCATTTTTGGTGCTTTGGATTAATGATATGTTTAGTGCTTTAATCCATCTAGAGGAGTGGTTGAATTTAAAGATGAAAGAATTTTGAAATGGTGATCCAAATTAGCTTATCATTCCCCTCCCTCTTCATATTATCCCTTTCTTTTTTAATTGTGCTACATGTTAAGGGATGGTGATCTCTATATCATTTATCCAAACATGAAGTACATAGATTGCTATTGACCAACCTCAAAATAGGTGTGACTTCTACATAAGTCCACTTACGATTGCTTAACATAGCGCTAAATTTTGTCCTGATTCGAATAAATGATCATTCGTGGCCCAAACTTATGATTGCAAGCCCAAGTATGTTAATTTGATCTCTTTGATCCAATAACCTTGAGATTCATTGTGTGGAGGCTTTGGTTCTACCAATCCTCTAATGGATCTACAACACCTTTGGTCAATGCGGATCACTTAAACATCGTTGATCATTACATGTTGCCTTGTGAGAATTCCAAAATGGATGATATACTTGACAAAAAGCAAATGCAACTTGTTGTGTGGAGGCTTTAGTTCTACCAATCCTCTAATGAGTTCCAAATGCAAGTTTCAAGATGGTCATCCAACTAACCACTAATTAGTAACAATTAACTTTCATTTATGCTTTTATTTTTATGCTTTATGTACCATTTACTTTTAGCATTTTACATTTCATGCTATTTTCATCTTTGCTCACTTGAGCATTTACTTTTATGTCATTTTTATTTTTTCTCACTTGAGCTTTTCTTTCTTTTTTAAAGACACCTAATAATCAACATGGACCATAAAAATCATTAATGATACTTGGACTACATGGTTACTATCCTTTTCATTTTGGAGTGATGGACTTCTTGGACCTAGGATTAGAGACCTTGGCCTATCTTGGAGACTTTGTGACTTTATTTGATATTTTGTCTGGAGTTCTTGAGGTTTACCTCAAGACATTGGGTTGTTTGTTTGTTTTGTGTGCAGGTTATTGTGATTACGTACTTTGTTTGTAATCTGGAATTCACCCGTATACAGCCGTTACTCTGCCCAATTTTTGCGAAGACTAAATACACTTGAAGTTTGATTCTCTCAAGAGGTCTAGTATCTTTGCTTGCTTGGTTTCAATCCAAAGAATGAGAATTCTACATTGGCTTATAATGTCAAGTATCGGCTTCATGTTGGTTACACGATTCTCTTCCTTAGCTTTTACCTTATGCTTTAGGATAGTCCCTTCATCTCCTCCCATCTTCTTTAATTTTAAAAACCTTCTCATCTTCTTTCAAAATCTTCTTTGTTTTTAAACTCGAACCGCTTTCATAATAAACCTCGACTTTGTCGAGTGCCTTTTCTTTTAAAAATTTATTTTCTTTAAACAAACTTCAATACACTTAATCATACTTTGACATTTTTTTCTTCAAAATTAACAAAACACTTCAACTCATTCAAACTCTTTTGTGCGCCCAAGCACCTTTTCCATTCAAAACTTTTTTTCAAGGTGAGACATGATTCATTGATAGTCGAGCAACATTCCCCTATCCCTATGGTTATAAAGGTGTCTACTTTTCCACTTGAGTACTAGAGGCGTTCTCAAACCCTCACTCTTGTTGACGCAGGGTCCATCTTTCTTACACCTTGTGGGCGTTAGTCGAGATTTCTCTCCTAACAATGACGACTTGTCTCCTTGTTTAAAAACAATCAACAAACAAGTCTTTTCTAGAGGAACTACGTGTACCCTGATCCCCTATTGCACGAAAGGTGGTACGTAGGCACTAAAGGTTCACAACCGCGGCGGGTGCAAAAATCATAAAAATATTTCTTTTCTCACCTCCACCATCCATTTTATATACAACACATTTTTATAGCCAAAATATACAGATTTTTCAAAGAGGTTCCTGTGGAGTACCATAGATGTTTAGGGTGCTAATACCTTCCCTTTGCATAACCAACCCCCTTACCTTGAATCTTTCCCCCTCTTTTTGGGTTATTCGCTCTTTTCCCATTCCTTTGGAAACAATAAAGCGCAGTGACAATTTTGATTTTGATTTGTATAAAGTCTAGTCAATCCAATGGCTTAGTCTTGCACATTTCTACCGCTACAACCACCATGGAAGTTTATTTGGAATAGCCATAGAAGATCTAGTTTGAGTCGGTCCCTTTTTTGCAAAAAATCTGGATATAATTCTGTATAAGTCATAGGGATAAGATAAAACTGAAACTAGCTAGGAACACATGCTTTCTGATTCTGATTAGGTTATTGATAAGTCTGAATAGTAGGAGTTGGACTAATTACCGGAGTTACTGTGACGACATGAGGTTGTTGATAATACTGTTGCTGAGATTAGTTCTGTTGATTACTTCCATGTATGGGTCTTCATTGCCTCCCCCCTTGAGAAATAACATTGTTATCCCCCTCTTTCTTTGGAAGTTATTGCCATACTTCTTTGTTCCATATGATAAACTCGCTTCTTTCGTCAGACGACCCTCTTTGATTACCATACCAACCATTTCAGTGAAATCATTAGGAGTGCTAGCAACCGTGGTCTCATAGTAAAAATAACTCAAAGTCTTGAGAAATATCTTCATTTCCTTCACATCCATCAGAGGGTTAATTTGAGCAGCAACTTCACACCATATTTGAGCGTATTCTTTGAATGATTCTTTATCTTTCTATGACATGGAACGAAGCTGGTCATAATCAGGAGCCATATCCACATTATACTTGTACTGACGTATGAATGCTTCTTCGAGGTCATTAAAAGAATACACATGAGCATTATCCAACCCCATATACCATTTCAAAGATACACTAGTCAAACTGTCTTGGTAATACTGGATCAATAACTTGTCATCATCAATTTGAGTAGCCATCTTCTAACAATACATAATCAAATGTATGAGAATAGGAGTTACCCTTGTACTTTTCAAAGTCAGGGACCTTGAATTTGACAAGAATTTTGACATTAGGCACCAAGCATAAATCATGAGCATTCTTACCAAACAACTTTTTCCCCTTCATATCTTTCACATCTTTTTGCAATTCTTGAAAAATGGTCCTAGAACTCGTCCATTATCTGATAAACATCCATATTCTCACTGAGAGCAATGTGGTAGATAGTATCCTCTACATGTGGCTCAACATGCACAACTAGAAGAATGGTGACCATCACGGGTTGAATTGGAGAACCTGATTTACCAAAGGAGCTTTTGCAGTAAGGTTGTAATTTTATGGCATAAGTTGTAGGGCATACCCCAGAGATAACCAGCAGGCATTGGAATCTGACACGGAGGTCCAGTGGGTGCAACAGATACAATAGGAGGCATTGCAAACTCAGATATAACAGTAACTTGAGGCTGAGGCTGAGGTGGAGGTTGATGTTGGGCTGCTACAAAGGATTCCAACATAGCAGACATTCTGTCCATTCATGTTCTCAATGTAGTCACTTCCTCATGTAGATCTCTTTTATCTTGCTCAATTGTCTCCATCTTTCATCTTGAATTGGCACGAGTATTGTACCAGTGGATCAACTTTGTCTTTTACAAAGACAAAGGAAAACGAATGAAACTCTGAAAAAACTTGCAGAAAGCAAGAGCAATGATGTAAATGATGCATGAAATGCATGTGTAATGATTTTTTAATTGATTCTTTTAATTTTTTTCAAGGAAATAAGGAATTATAAACATATTGCAAACATCATAAGTAATAACACATCAAAAGGATACATGAACTTTTATTTCATTGAAAATTTTAAAGGGTTACATCTTCAGTACATAATTTAAAAGTGTGATCGGTGGAAATAGAACTGACTGTTTTGGAATGCTGGTTCGCGTTTGCGTTTCGCAAAATGTCGCGGTAAGCAAGAGTCGCCACCGTATTTTATTTTCTCCAACAAGGAAAGGACAAAAGCATAGCAAAATTCCTTTTCGAGAAGTTTCTCGGTTCGGGAGGTAGATTATAGAAAGGGAAGGTGTTAGCATCCTTTCTATCCGTGGTTATCCACGGGCTCTTAGGTACTTGCTCACTATGTTTTCAAAAATGTTTTGCTTTTCTTGTGTTTGTGGGTTTTGAAAAAGTTTGTTTGAAAACTTCGATTTAACTCTTGTGTCTGTCCTCAAGAGTGTATGAAGTGTTGTTTGAAAACTTTTGTCAGAAAAGTGTAGGTGCGAAAAGTATTTTTTGTTTTGAAAGAGCAAGTACCTGAGAACCTCTACCTACTCAAAAGAAATTAAGCTGTGTAAATGTCCTTTAGACAGTACTATCCCACTATTGAGAAGTAGGTAGTACCGTCGTTGGAGTTTTCGGGTCAATTCGATTTTAGGGACATGTGGTCACCAAAGCAATAGTAGGACGCCTTAGCGATAACCCTAATGTCTTAGATCATTTTATCTGAGGCAACCGTTTCGAGGCAACTTATGATCTTTGGACAAGAGGGCGACCTCTAAAACTTCCTATACTCAATGACCACGTTCGAGGCAACCAAGTGAGGCGTACCCTAGGAGCGGCATGTGCGAGTGTGTCAGGTTTCAGTTAAGTTATCTTTGTACATGTTATGGTGAGCTACGGGTTGATTTTAATTTCAGAATAAGTCTTGTCATGCATAGCCTAGTTAACATACATCTAACAGTTAATAGTTGTGGAAAATAAATCTACGCTATTACAAGGCGTCGGGTATTTACATCGCCAAAAACAAACCCTTTAATTTAAATTGCGTAAAGTAAAATAAAGCAATAAATAAATAAAGTCCTAATTAAAGTTATTACATTCCGGAAGCAAGTACAATAATATGGAAAAATGGATCGCGTGCGGGAAATTAAATCGGATGCGAGTTTTTTGGGGTTTTGACCCTTTTTTTGAAAGAACGTGATTTTTTTGGTTATTTTTGAATTAAATGGAATTAAATTAAATGAACAATTAAATTAAATTAAATAATGAAAATATTTTTGGATTTTTGAGTTTTTAAAGAAATAAAATAAATTGAATTAATGCTAATAAAAACCTAATATTCTAAATTGATTTTAAATATTGCAAAAAATATTAAAAGTTAAATCTAATTAAAGCTAAATTGATTAAATTAATTTATTTACAAAAATAAAAGTGATGAAGTTAATTTTAATAAATAAAATATTTTTTGTGTTTTTGATTTTATTAGGAAAAAATGTTAATTGGTTAGTGATTAATAAAAAGAATAACGATTAATTAATTAAAGGAAAATAATAAAAATAGAGAGATTTTAGGAGTATACGAGCCTGATTGGAGGAGTGAAACAGCTATTGGCATCATGTGTAAACTGTTTTGTTTTAGCCATTTGTGTTTTGGCTTTTGGCCATTTATGTTCTGACTTTTGGTCATTTGTGTTCTGGCCTCAACGCTCCTTAACCTTCTCAGGATGTCTGTCTCGTCATGTATTGGTGTCATGTGTAAGCTGTTCTGTTTTGGCCATTTGGCTTTTGGCCTCAACGTTCTGAACCTGCATGGGATCCTGTCTAAATCTGCAGTGTTGAATCTCATGAACACATTAAATAAATTACTATATATCATAAAATACAAATAAAAGTCAATATATGAAGAAATTTAATGTTTAGGCCAATATGACATGTATGAATGATTATACCTTTTTGATCATGGAGATCAAATCAACCTTACCCTTACTGGAGAAGTAGTGATATGAATGCTTTTATGCTTTTTTGATCATGGAGATCAAGTCAGCCTTACCCTTACTGAAGAAGTAGTGAGATGTTGGTTTGTAACCGGGATGACTTGTTTGTAGTGAGATGTTGGTTTGTAACCGGGATGGCTTGTTTGTAGTGAGAGAGGAATTTGTAATAAGGATTTCAAGGTTTTAGGGTTCTTGAAAGAATTTGATATTATGACAGCGTTATGGCAAGGGTTTTTTTTCTCTTCTGGTTTGTGTGAAAAGAATGTGATTATATAATGGAAATTAGGGTAAAGAAAATGGGCTTTGAATGTGCAATTAGGCCTCCAATGTTCACTTGAGTTCGTCACTTTCCAGGTTAAATCGAAGGGACTTAAGTGCAATTTTTGAAGTTGAAATGTGAAAACAAAATGTAGCCGATATCGAGAACTAACTCCTGTATGAAAATCGGCTCAATCGGATAAACGGTGAATTAGTTATGAATTTTTGAAGTTTCAGCTCAGACAAACTTATTTTGGGCTCCAGTGTCGACTCTGACACGTTCTTCAATAAAAAACTGGTATTGATCGGAGCATAATCCGGTCTCGACTTTTGAAGCAAAGTTGTAAATCTATGAGTCAGTGACCTTGTGTAAAAATATGAGCCCAATCCGATAAAAATTGACCGAGTTATGAATTTTCGAAGTTTCGGCCCAGATGAAATAATATTCAGCATTCAGGATTTTCAGTGTGTCATGCACTCTGAGCAAAAAACGAAGGCCTTTTGAATACCGTTTGAACTCAATACCTTATGTGAAAATGTAGCCAACTCAATTTGTGAAATTTTGGCGCTGGAACCAGCTCGATACGATGAAAATCGACCAAGTTATGATTTTCTGAACATGACGCAAATAAACTTCTGTCACAAATTTTTTGTATGAAAATACTTGATAAATCCACATTTTGGAAGACCTTCTGATCGAAATTGGCTTCCAGCCGTGAGAGATGAAAACATAGATAATGTCAAGACGGAATTTTGGCCACCGGAACGGGTTCAAAACGAGCCACGATCTTCAAGTTATGAATTTTTTAGCGCGTAAAAACTGCACTTTCAGCACACTTTTTCACCATATTTCTTCGAGAAAACTCACACATTCGGATACCTTCTTTAAAGAATTGACTCTTGAGCCGAACCTGAATTTGAGAATATGTTATCAGAGATATCTTGGCGAAAGAACACCTGAATATGACGCGCCGGGTTGGACTTGTGAATTTTTCTTGAAATGTTTTGAGAAATATGGGAGGGCAAATTTTGGGGTACAACAGTTGCCCCTGTTCAATCTTCTTAAACCTGAGGATGTAGATTGGCTTGCGTGCCTTTCGTGATCCGAAGGTGGAAGATGATTGAACACTAAAGTGCCCAGAAATTTGCACTCGCATGGTGTAGTATCAGCAATGTGATGTCGAGAATGGGCTTACAGATGCCATTTGGAGATTGTTGGTAGAAGGATGGGCTTATAGATGCCATCTGGAGATTGTTGGTAGGTAGTTTTGTCTTTGTTGACAGGTTGTCTTCATTGACGGGTTGTCTCTATTGACGGGTTGTCTCCATTGACGAGTTGTCTCTATTGACGGGTTTGGCCACAGAAAAATCTTTAGGAATCGATTTAACTGAACTTGTCTATAAGCTGGAACTGAATGATTGTCAGAATTGTGTCCGCACCTGGAGCATATCTGAGACGTATTTGCATGAGTGACAGAATGACATTTGAATCTGGATCGTATCTGGACTTTATTTGGAAGAGTGACAAAATGACATCCGAATCTGGATTGTATCTGAAATGTATTTGAAATTGAGATCTGTATGAGTAGCAGAATGACTTCCGTGTCTGGAGTGTATCTGCGCTGTAACTGGGATCTGGACAAGTGACAGAATGACTTCCGTGTCTGGAGTGTATATGAACTTGAAGTTGATAGTTGAATCTGAATGAGAAATAGAATGGCTTCTAAAGCGCATCTAGTCTGTATCTAATTGCTGAAGTCTGAATGGGTAGTAGAATGACCGTCGTGTCTGGGGTGTATCCATACTGTATCTGAATGAGTGACAGAATGACATCCGAATCTGGATCGTATCTGGACTGTCTCCTGAATGAATCTGGAATAAGTATCAGAATGTCGCCATGTCTGGGTCGCATCTGAACTGTCTCTGGAAGGAATCTGGAATAAGCAATAAAATAGCATCCGTGTCTGGAGCATCTCTAAGTTGTCTTTAGAAGTTTGAATATGAAATAGAATAGCATCCGAGTCTGGAGTATCTCTAAGCTGTCTCTGAAAGGAAATCTGAATAAGCAATAGAATAGCATCCGGGTCTGGAGTATCTCTAAGCTGTCTCTGAAAGGAAATCTGAATAAGCAATAGAATAGCATCCGTGTCTGGAGCATCTCTAAGCTGTCTCTGAAAGGAAATCTGGAATAAGTATCGGAATATCGCCATGTCTGGGTCACATCTGAACTATCTCTAGAAGGAAATCTGGAATAAGTATCGAAATGTCGCCAAATCTGGGTCACATCTGAACTATCTCTAGAAGGAAATCTGGAATAAGCAATAGAATAGCATCCGTGTCTGGAGCATCTCTAAGTTGTCTTTAGAAGTTTGAATCTGAATAAGCAATAGAATAGCATCCGGGTTTGGAGCATCTCTAAGCTGTCTCTGAAAGAAAATCTAAATAAGCAATAGAATAGCATCCGGGTCTGGAGCATCTCTAAGCTGTCTCTGAAAGGAAATCTGGAATAAGTATCGGAATGTCGCCAAATCTGGGTCACATCTGAACTATCTCTAGAAGGAAATCTGGAATAAGTATCGAAATGTCGCCAAATCTGAGTCACATCTGAACTATCTCTAGAAGGAGTCTGGAATAAGTATCAGAATGTCGCCATATCTAGGTCACATCTGAACTATCTCTTGCTCAATGGAGTAAACCACTGAGGTTATAGAACTGGTCCGTACTATGACGGAAGAGAACATCAAGATCTAGGAACTGACTCGTGCTCAATGGAGTATACCGTTGAGGTTATAGTACTTGTCCACCCTATGATGTAGAGAAACTGTCGAGATTGAGAACCTTATCTGAACTTCAACCGAGGATAATCGGATTGAGATTTAAGAACTGGTCAGATCTTCGACTAAGCTGAGAACTTAACTGCATCTTTCCTGAAAGGTAAAGGTCAGTTCACATGCAATGCATGAGATGGATCAAGCAATGATGTTCTCAACATAAATGAGATTTTACTTGTATGATGCATATATGCATGTATCATGATGTATGGAAATGTGATGTTTTAGCTGGGGAAAATAAATCCCGGAGCTGCTGGAGAATAGAGTTGAGTTCTTCGTTTCTGCTGGGGATGATGAACGAAGATGATTGCGTGAATAAACCTGCAGGAGAGGATGACTCCGTTGGAGAATAATCTTGACGAAAGAGATTACTCCGAGGGGAAATACTCTGTGGGGGAGAGATGCTGAGAGTTTTAATGATAACTCCGCTGGGGATTCCGTTGATAAGCTCTGTTGGGGGATTTCGATGATGAACTCAGCTGGAGGATAGAAAGAACTTTGCTGAGGATGATCTTTCCGTTGCAACTTGCTGAGGATAACCCAGTTAGACTCTTGTGGGGATAACCTCTGAATATGGCTGGGGAGAGATATTTGCACTCTGCAGGGGACAGACTTTCAGAATCTACTGGGGAAGATGATTCAACTCTGGCGGGGAAGCTTTTCAGACTGCGCTGGGAAATGGCTCCACTGGGGGTATCTTGTATTCCGCCGGGGAACAATCTTATATTTCTGTCGAGGAATATTAAGACTGCCGGGGATGCTTGCTGGGGAATATCTGTATACTCCGATGGGGAATATTAAGATCTACTGGGGATACCCAACTTCTTTAGGGTTGATGGTAGATCAACTTTGCTTGGGGAGAGTATTGCTGATTCGTTCATGGTTGTAAGTCTCAGTGGGGAGATCTACCATTACTGTTTTATTCGGGGAGTGAAGGTATCTTGGTTATATTCTTCAGCTGAATCTACCTTGTACCTGGAGGACAGAGCAACTTGTACAGTTCGGATAATTCTTATTGCCCCTGTCTCTATGGGAGAAGGTGCCTGTGGAGGCGCTTGATAACTGTCGATTGACAAATCTTCTTCTGGTAGGTAAGTGACGAGATGACGGGACATAGTCGTAGGCTTTTGATCCCTAACTTTTGCCTGGACCGCCCTTTCGGGTTTTCAGTCCATTGGGATACCCTTTTTGCCCAAGCCGCCTTTTCAGGTTTTCGACTTGCCGGGTGTACAACTTTTTTCATTTTTATCCCTAATTTTTGCCCGAACCCTTTTGGTTCATCGGGAAGCCCTTATTTTTGCCTAGGCCAGTCGACCTAGCGGGTCTTTGATTGTGCGTAGTATATTCAGACTATGTCCACACTCTCAGGATGTAGGGAGGTGTCACTGTCAGTAGTGTTGTGTCACCATACTACCGGAAGATGTCTGATCATGTAAGATTCGTTGCTGGAATTCATGTCCAATGCCCTAAGTGACTCAGGCGGAGATTTGCCCCTGGCTATTTGGCATCTTGAGAGATTCCTTGAATCTTGACTTGACTGCCCCAGATGATGGACAATGCTCATGTCGTGCCCCTGGATTGGAAGTGTTTTTCAACTTGAGGTGATCCTTTTTTTTTATTGAAAAGGTTTTTGTTCACCAGGTATTCATCGTGCGAATTTCTCTGCTGTTTGAACAAATAGTCATATGCAAACAATGTTATTTTAAGAATGCAAAGCTTATGTCTGTCTTGAAGTTTTTGAAAATGCAGTTTTCAATAAAACAGGCAAATTTTGTAAAATGTGATGTCAACTCAGGATTTACAGCAAGCCCTGCAGGAGTCAGGATACCTTTTGTAACAGTATGCTTTCGAACTAACCCATGTTTCAGCTAGGACTTTTAAGGGTTGTAACGTGGCCTGGTTCACGGTTTAAGAAACAAAGGATAAAGGCTCAAAGTATATTTGTACCCACCCGCTCTTCGTGATGTTCTTCGATCCTAAACTCAGCTAATCGTGCATTAGATCCTGTTTGAATCTTTGCTCTGATATTTCGGTGATGGTTCGGATACTGACAATTTATTTTGAACAAGAAGTCATTCATTTTTTTTTGTTGAGGGTTAGTAGGACCTCTTTCTTTTCGATTTTATTATCCCCGTCTTTTTGCCTGAACTGTTTCTTTTGTGATTATAGTCAGTGGGATGCCCCAGTTTTTTGTAAGTCTCCTTCATAGGTTTTGACTTATTGGGCTTTTATTTTGAGAGATAACGACTTCCTGTCTTGACGATTATAGGGAACCATCACTGTCTTTTGTTTCAGAAGGATTTCTTTGACATCATCCATTGTGCACCTGGATCAACTGAGAGAACTACCCTGCCCCAGGTTATAATTAAGGGTTTTAATTTTTGCATGAAAAGAAAAACTCCAACTTCTTTGGCTCAAAGGGGTTGACTAGGGATTATCTTCCTTATAACTCCACTGTTTAGGATTCGAAACAATACTTGTTCCTCATCAGCGGGGTCTGTTCAAAAGCATACTGTAAAGATCATGGTATCGTTTTCGTCATCCTCCCTCAAAAGGCTTAGAATTTTTAATCGAGAGTTGAACATCACAAAAAATGAAAGCAATTTGAATATAGTGAATACGAATGGATTGATTCAAAACAGACATATGCGATGCATTAATGAAATAAAAAAGTTTGCCATGACAATAATTGTTTGAATAAGCAAAGAAAAATACAACTTGAAAATTCAAATAAAACAAAAGCCTTCAATGATTTGGCATAGGAGCAGTGATTATGTTTGGAGTCTCTGGAGGGTCAAACTGGATTTCTTTGGCTTTAATCATGTCTTGAACCTTATTCTTCAGGGCCCAACAGTTGTTTGTGTCATGTCCCGGACTGTCAGAGTGGTATGCATACCTTTCATTGGGATGATAGGTAGGAGCGGAAGTGTTTGGATTCCGGAGAGGAGCCCTTAATGTAATCAGCCCTGCCTTCAACATTTGCTGTAGCGCTTGAGTCAGTGACATGTTGATCTTAGTGAATTGTCTTTTAGGTGCGACCTCCTTACGTTGATGCCCCTGTCTTTGTTGAGCAGGCGTAGGATTAGAGATCAAGATTTCTCCTACGCGTTGGTCATGATGACTCTTTTGACCATACACATCATTGGTCTCTTTCTTCCCATTATAGGGCTTTTTCTGAGCATCGGAAGGTGTAGCTTCTTGAATCTTCCCGCTTTTGATGCCAGCTTCAATTCTTTCACCAGTCAAGATAAGGTCTGTGAACCCGGCTGAAGAGTTTCCAATCAAATGGTTAAAGAATGGACCAGACAGGGTCCCCAGAAACATATCAACAAGTTCACGATCAGTTAAAGGTGGCTGCACCCTTCCGACAAAGTCTCTCCACTTTTGAGCATACTCTTTAAATCCTTCACCCGTCCCTAGTGACATACCCTGGAGTTGGGTACGCGTAGGAGCAAGGTCGGAATTATATTGATACTGCTTATAGAACGCGGTAGCCAAATCTTCCCAGTTACGGATACTGGCCCCATCCAGCTGATAGAACCATTCGAGTTGAGTCCCTGAAAGACTATCCTGAAAGAAATGGATCCACAAATTCTTGTCAGCGGTGTAAGGTTGGATCTTCCTTACATACGACCGGAGGTGCAGCTTTGGGCAGGAGACTCCGTCATATTTGGCAAAAGCAGGTGCCTTGAACTTATGGGGAATCACCACCCCAGAGGATAAGCCTAGGTCTCCAAAGTCTAACCCGGGCACATTCTGTATCTCCATAGCACTTAAGCGGTCCTCCAACTGTTTATACCTATTCTCAGCAGGAGGATACTACTCTTCATCATAATCCGTCTCATTGTCGGAGACCATGGGGCTAAGAACCCTTCTCTCTTGGGGGCTGTCTTTTCCTACAGATGAGGTAGTCAGATCAACCTTATTCTGCAGTCCATTTCCAAACCTGCGTCCAGTGTTGAACAAGATGGTCCTCTTCTTCTTCTTCTTCTTCTTCTTCAGAATCAGAGTCTTCAACTCCTGTTGACCCTGGGCTAGGCTCATAACCAACTCTTGGAACTGGGCATTCTGGGCATGGAGGGCCTTGATAGCTTTTTCAGTGGTAGGTTCAGTAGACATGATGATTGCTGAAATAAACAACGAAGAAGATAAGTGACCTGTAATAGTACCTGTAATGCAATGATATGTATGATATATGTATGCAATGTTTTCAAGGATCTCGTGGGGTAAACAAAGAAACTTGTTAGAATTTGAATTTGGTAGCTTGATTGAAGGAACTTCATGTTGCTGAGAGTCCTTCTTCAAGAGTTAGGCTCACCATATCGAGTGGGTCATAGCCCCTGACTAAAGCTATCGTGCTTGGATTTCTAGACAACCTTGGCTAGAGGAAAACAAATCCCCTTTGCCCCTTGCTAGACATTTGGTTCATCCTGACCTGCATCACAAACCCTTGAGACCCTTGAAATGGTTAAGGAAATGCTATGGTATGATGTTATGATGTGTATGCTATGCGTGTGAGGTGATGTAAATAAGCCCTGCAATTAATCCAAATTGTTGGATAAGGACTGTAAACAAAACCTACAAGGAACTCATGCTGTCAGATAACAAGTATGTGCAAGTAGTTCAAGTTTGAAGGCACACAAATCACACAAAGAGCCCTTAGATTTTAGGCTAGCATGGAGTTTAGGTATTACCCTCTTGAAGTTAGTTGGCTCAAAACCTGTCCTATAAATAGTAACCGGTTTCTAAGGAGCTCAATATCATTGGATTGTTTTCTATGTTCATTGTTTTGATTTAGCCACTTAACTGGCAACCAAAATATTCCAAGAAAACGACCCTCAATGAGTGTAGTATCGAGTATCTACCAACTTCAGACTGCACCAAAGTCGGTCATCTCACTACTCCTAAAAAGGCCAGGATGGTCAAGTAAGGTTCTAAGGTCAGTTGATGCTTCGCGACACCATGCGGCGGCCCCTTACTCTCCTTGACTTGACTCAAGGGTTACTGGTACTCACCAAAGTGCCTCATCAACGTAGCTACTGTTTCAACCATGTCGGTATACCCCGCACAATTCCCCCACAGTTTGTTGCTACTTCTAAAGGGTATCCCCAGATCCGGGTTAGGATCTATAAAACCCCGATACAAGCCCACAAAATTAAAGCATACAAGGAATACAATTGAAAACATAGTGATATAATCCTAAGATACACCTCACTTATAAGATTCCCCAGCAGAGTCGCCAGTTCTGTGATCGGTGGAAATAGAACTGACTGTTTTAGAATGCTGGTTCGCGTTTGTGTTTCGCAAAATGTCGCGGTAAGCAAGAGTCACCACCGTATTTTATTTTCTCCAACAAGGAAAGGACAAAAGCACAACAAAATTCCTTTTCGAGATGTTTCTCGGTTCGGGAGGTAGATTATAGAAAGGGAAGGTGTTAGCACCCTTTCTATCCGTGGTTATCCACGGGCTCTTAGGTACTCGCTCACTATGTTTTCAAAAATGTTTTGCTTTTCTTGTGTTTGTGGGTTTTGAAAAAGTTTGTTTGAAAACTTCGATTTAACTCTTGTGTCTGTCCTCAAGAGTGTATGAAGTGTTGTTTGAAAACTTTTGTCAGAAAAGTGTAGGTGCGAAAAGTATTTTTTGTTTTGAAAGAGCAAGTACCTGAGAACCTCTACCTACTCAAAAGAAATTAAGCTGTGTAAATGTCCTTTAGACAGTACTATCCCACTATTGAGAAGTAGGTAGCACCGTCGTTGGAGTTTTCGGGTCAATTCGATTTTAGGGACATGTGGTCACCAAAGCAATAGTAGGACGCCTTAGAGGTAACCCTAATGTCTTAGATCATTTTATCTGAGGCAACCGTTTCGAGGCAACTTATGATCTTTGGACAAGAGGGCGACCTCTAAAACTTCCTATACTCAATGACCACGTTCGAGGCAACCAAGTGAGGCGTACCCTAGGAGCGGCATGTGCGAGTGTGTCAGGTTTCAGTTAAGTTATCTTTGTACATGTTATGGTGAGCTACGGGTTGATTTTAATTTCAGAATAAGTCTTGTCATGCATATCCTAGTTAACATACATCTAACAGTTAATAGTTGCGAAAAATAAATCTACGCTATTACAAGGCGTCGGGTATTTACATCGCCAAAAACAAACCCTTTAATTTAAATTGCGGAAAGTAAAATAAAGCAATAAATAAATAAAGTCCTAATTAAAGTTATTACATTCCGGAAGCAAGTACAATAATATGGAAAAATGGATCGCGTGCGGGAAATTAAATCGGATGCGAGTTTTTTGAGGTTTTGACCCTTTTTTTGAAAGAAAGTGATTTTTTTGGTTATTTTTGAATTAAATAGAATTAAATTAAATGAACAATTAAATTAAATTAAATAATGAAAATATTTTTGGATTTTTGAGTTTTTAAAGAAATAAAATAAATTGAATTAATGCTAATAAAAACCTAATATTCTAAATTGATTTTAAATATTGCAAAAAATATTAAAAGTTAAATCTAATTAAAGCTAAATTGATTAAATTAATTTATTTACAAAAATAAAAGTGATGAAGTTAATTTTAATAAATAAAATATTTTTTGTGTTTTTGATTTTATTAGGAAAAAATGTTAATTGGTTAGTGATTAATAAAAATAATAACGATTAATTAATTAAAGGAAAATAATAAAAATAGAGAGAGAGTTTAGGAGTATACGAGCCTGATTGGAGGGGTGAAACAGCTATTGGTGTCATGTGTAAACTGTTTTGTTTTGGCCATTTGTGTTTTGACTTTTGGCCATTTATGTTCTGGCTTTTGGCCATTTGTGTTCTGGCTTTAACGTTCCTTAACCTTCTCAGGATGTCTGTCTCGCCATGTATTGGTGTCATGTGTAAGCTGCTCTATTTTGGCCATTTGGCTTTTGGCCTCAACGTTCTGAACCTGCATGAGATCCTGTCTAAATCTGCAGTGTTGAATCTCATGAACACATTAAATAAATTACTATATATCATAAAATACAAATAAAAGTCAATATATGAAGAAATTTAATGTTTAGACCAATATGACATGTATGAATGATTATACCCTTTTGATCATGGAGATCAAATCAACCTTATCCTTACTGGAGAAGTAGTGATATGAATGCTTTTATGCTTTTTTGATCATGGAGATCAAGTCAGCCTTACCCTTACTGAAGAAGTAGTGAGACGTTGGTTTGTAACCGGGATGACTTGTTTGTAGTGAGATGTTGGTTTGTAACCGGGATGACTTGTTTGTAGTGAGAGAAGAATTTGTAATAAGGATTTCAAGGTTTTAGGGTTCTTGAAAGAATTTGACATTTTGACAGCGTTGTGGCAAGGGTTTTTTTTCTCTTCTGGTTTGTGTGAAAAGAATGTGATTATATAATGGAAATTAGGGTAAAGAAAATGGGCTTTGAATGTGCAATTGGGCCTCCAATGTTCACTTGAGTTCATCACTTTCCAGGCTAAATCGCAGGGACTTAAGTGCAATTTTTGAAGTTGAAATGTGAAAACAAAATATAGCCGATATCGAGAACTAACTCCTGTTCGAAAATCGGCTCAATCGGATAAACGGTGAATTAGTTATGAATTTTTGAAGTTTCAGCTCAGACAAACTTATTTTGGGCTCTAGTGTCGACTCTGACACGTTCTTCAATAAAAAACTAGTATTGATCGGAGCATAATCCGGTCTCGACTTTTGAAGAAAAGTTGTAGATCTATGAGTCAGTGACCTTGTGTAAAAATATGAGCCCAATCCGATAAAAAATGACCGAGTTATGAATTTTCGAAGTTTCGGCCCAGATGAAATAATATTCAGCATTCAGGATTTTCAGCGTGTCACGCACTCTGAGAAAAAAACGAAGGCCTTTTGAATACCGTTTGAACTCAATACCTTCTGTGAAAATGTAGCCAACTCAATTTGTGAAATTTTGGCGCTGGAACCAGCTCGATACGATGTAAATAGACCAAGTTATGATTTTCTGAACATGACGCAAATAAACTTGTCACAAATTTTCTGTATGAAAATACTTGATAAATCCACATTTTTGAAGACCTTCTGATCGAAATTGGCTTCCAGCCGTGAGAGATGAAAACGTAGATAATGTTAAGACGGAATTTTAGCCACCGGAACGGGTTCAAAAAGAGCCACGATCTTCAAGTTATGAATTTTTTAGCGCGTAAAAACTGCACTTTCAGCACACTTTTTCACCATATTTCTTCGAGAAAACTCACACATTCGGATACCTTCTTTAAAGAATTGACTCTTGAGCCGAACCTGAAATTGAGAATACGTTATCAGAGATATCTTGGCGAAAGAACACCTGAATATGACGCGCTGGGTTGAACTTGTGAATTTTTCTTGAAATGTTTTGAGAAATATGGGAGGGCAAATTTCGGGGTACAACAAAAAGCAATCTTAAACAAAGACATAAATTAAGCTCTAGGATCAGAGGGAAACATAACTAAGGCATATCCATCTCCATGTTACAACTTCTCCTTGAGCTTCCTGATCTGAGCTCCAAAGGCAATCTTCATTTCAGCTTTTTCTTTCAAGATCTTGTCAACAAAACCTTTACAAGCGCCAGACCTAGTCTGAGTATCACAAAGCTCTTTGTTACATTGAGACAGTAGGTTGTTGGACGAAAATAAATCCTCTTGAACCCTCTTCCTTTTATTTCTATGTTTTTTAAGCAAATCATCCTTCTGGTGAAGCATATCATCTTTCTCTTTCAATTGCCTTTGTAGCTCTAAATTCTCTGCACTTGAAACATGAAACTGGTTCTCCCAAGCATCTCTTTCTCACTTCATCTGATCCAAACCAACTTGGAGTCCTTCCATATATTCAAATGGAACAAGAGTGGTTCCTATGTTTTTAGGGAACATAAGTTCTTCGAGAGGATAAGGCATCTTGATCTTATTAGCTTTTGCTTGCACCCACTGAGTGTAAGGCTCTAAGGAAACACAATACTTCTTTCCTAATTCATCTTTTCTTTTTCTATGAATCTTATGCCATACACTGACTATCTTCTTCTTCAATCCTTTGTTATCAACACCTTCTTGAATGAAGAACCCTTCCATAAGAATGTTGCTTTGGTTATCCTTCATAGCATACCCAAGCTGAGATCGAGACAAAATTGGATTATAGTTGATACCTTCTTTTGTACCAAGAATAGGTACATTAGGGAATTCACCACAACTGTCAATAATCTTTACGTCATCATAAACTTTAGAATACCAGGTCAAATATGCATTGGTGAGAGACATAATCCTCAGAGACCACCTCAAATGATTCTTGTTATCTTTGAATAAGTTGGACTGCGACAAGTGCGAAATAAACCACTGATACACAACATATAACAGTCCCTCCTTTCTTCTCCATTATGTAATGGATAAAATAGTAGGTGTCTGCGAGCAAAGTAGGAACTGGAATCCAAATTATAAAGATATGGATGGAATTGATATCCAGAGTTATAAATGTTAGGAAACAAAAATATACCATAGATAAGCAAAGCAAGAACAACTTTGAAAGTGATTATACTCCCCACACTAGCAAGAGTAGCAACTTTCTCCATCAAGAACTTATCAAGTAGTCCATTAATGTCTCCTTTAGTCATAATACTAGCATCAATCTCCCCTTTTCTCAAGTGTACAACCCCTCCAATGACATGAGACTTAAGGATCTCCTCTAAAACACTGGACAATATTTGATCTGATACATGAAATCCTATGTGATAAGAATACTCCTCCAAAGTAGGTGCAAGCTGATAATTAGCGAAAGTGAAACATCTATATGTCGAATCATAAAACTGGACTAAGGTGTTTAGAACTCTGTATTCTACATAAGTATTCAACACAGTCAGAAGTATTCCATACTGGTATTTTGAATCAGAAGGACAAACCACCAAAGATCCTAACTTCCTCAACTCTTTCAACTCAAGACGCTTGAAACAGAATTGATGAGTGTTTCTCCTTCTAGAGTTCTTGCTAAAATTACCTGCGACGTTTGCAAATAAAGTTCCTAATTTCTTTGAAAACCAGGTGAAAAATATGTTTATGAATGCATGATTGCATGGTTATGCCACTATCATAAAATTGGTAGGTTCCAAGGTTCAACATCACAAGCATGGAGCCAGGTGGTCAGGGTAACAACCATCACACATGGTATGTTCTATAGCTTTCATTGTCTTAAATAGTAACCAGTTCTAAGAAAGTTCCTAGAATCATAAACCCATCTTTCAAATATTACTGGTTTAACGACTTCTCACAGACCAATAATATTCTCGAGAGAACCTCATCTGAGTGTAGTTTCATGTATCAACTAGACCAAGCCTACGCCCGAAAGGTCGCCACAACTACATCTTTAAAGGCTAAGAGGGGTTAAAGTGTTCTAAAGGTCTCTCATAATCATGGACTCCCAAGTCGAAAGCAACAAATTCATTATGACTTACTCGCAATACCTTAGTACCTTTAAAGGGGTCTCATCTGAGTGGGGCTCTCATGCCAACCAAACAAAGCTTATGCCAAGAAGTTTTACATAATTGTACCACCATCCTAGCTTAAGTGCACTCAAGTATGGGTAGAGGACATTATTTCACCACATAGATAACACCAAGCACCCATAAGCAAAATAACAAACAAAAAGCAATATCATAAACATAGATAAACAAGGTTAGGCTTAACCTACTTAAGATGGGAATTGTCCTCAACATAGTCACAAAGCTGTTGCGGCAGGAAAAAATGAGATTAAGCTATTGATTAACTTAACTTGAAAAAACAAGAGTCGCCACTGAACTTTATTGTTTCCAAAGGAAAGGGAAAATATCGAGAAAACCCAATGGGAAAAAAGAGAGATTTGGATACGAGGGTTGGTTATACAAAGGGAAGGTATTAGCACCCCTCACATATATGGTACTCCATAGGAACCTCTTAACCAAGCACATAAGCAAATGAGAAAATAAGCATTTTATTATGTTTGTACTCACCAAGACTTTGAGAGCCCGTGCCTACGTATCCCTATAGTGCAATAAGAAAATCAGAGCCTCATAGTTTATGGTAAACATAACCACGAAAGTTTGTTGGTTTATTTTAAATTTAAAAGATACCTCATCGTATTCGAGTAGAAAACACAACTTACTACCCACAAGTATGAGGAAATGAGCATTTGCATCATCTTGATATGGAGAACTTTTACTTGTACTTTCTCACAAGGACGTCTCAACATTTAAGTGGAAAATGTCAATCACTTCACAACATATTGTAGAAGTATAGTGGTTTGCATCACTACTAGAATAGACTAATATCCAATCTTTTAAAAAGGTTTTAAAAGAAAAGGGCACAAAGGCACAAAAAGAAAATTTGACGAGGTTTGTGATCTAACTTGATCAGACTTGAACCGTCACGGCTGGCTCTGAGATGAAGTTTTGAACGAGGTGGGGGGGGGGGGGTACCTGCAAGGCACTCCGATGCTGAAGTAAGTAAGAGCGCGAGCAGGAAAGAGTGTGAGTATGGGTAAAAGAATGAATACCTGACCCTCTGGGAACATAGGGTATTTATAGCCCCCAGCGCTGGGCCAAGGTTCCTTCATTGGGCCGGGAAGGTTTGGCCCAATGGAGAAACTGCCAGGTTCTATGTGCGTAGTGGGGACCCGCACGTGGTCCCCTTCCTGGATGTCCTGCGTGAAGTACGGACGAACGAGGACGCGGTCTTTTCGGGATCCAGGTGATGGCATAGTGGATAGAGTCTGCCCCAGGAGGGGTGCTCGAGCTGAGGTCGAGCAGGATAACATGGAGTCGAGGACGTCGTACTAGCAGAAAGTGCCGGGCAAGGGTATGGCCTTTTGGTCGGCGTGACCCTTTGCAAGACCGTTTAGATTGGGCCTTCACCATTGCTTTTGGGCCAGCCCGGCCCAGTCCAGAACAGGAGCCCCCCAAGTCGTGGTTCCTGTAGTAGGAGCCATGACTTGATATTAGATCACCTGCGTCACGGGATCCCGTTCCCGACCAGAATATGTCGTTCCCACGGCTTGCTCGAGGAGCTTTCCCCGTGTCGGGCATACGAGATGATGCCGCACGAGGAGCGCTCAGAGAGTCTCGACGGGCTGCGTTCGTTGGGCACATGATGTATCTCTTGGGAATCGTGCCGCCACCCTACTGACGATAGGGTCATCATTGCCTAGGGGAGCTACGTGTCGAGGAGGGGAGTTCAGTGGTTCCCCGGGGTGACGTTTGGTATTCCACGTCATCACTATAAATAGGTTGTTTGGGCCCCAGAACGTGTTTTCCCTGTTCGCGCTTCTCCTCTTCACTCTATTTCTGCTGTTGTTGTTCTTCCTAGATACTCATAGGACCGCCGTGATCTCCGTCGCTGATTTCCTTTCTCCGTCGTCACATTACCTTCCTGATTCCAAGTAAGTGTCTTGTCTCCTTCGTTTTTCCTCTGTGATGCATGATTTTCATTGTTTTCAGACGTTTTAGAGGCTGTAAGCCTGGGATTAGCCCGATAGATTTATATTTAGCTCGACAAATCCATGTTTATGCCCGGCGAACGCGTGTATGCGCCCGGTAAACGCATAGTTTAGGTATTTGACTCGCGGTGCTGCCCGGGGACTTCATGACTCAGGGCGCCTAATTCTTGGTAGTGCCCGGTAAACTCATGGCTCTAGCTTTGAGACCCATGACGTCGCTCTCCACGTTCGTAGCCTGGGTCGACACATTCGTGAGTGGTCGAGACGTTGGCCTATTCAGGCGATCTGTAGCTTGTCGTGGTGACTGGGAGTCGGGGAGGTGACTGCTCTTTTTTGTTCCGAAACACCAACTTTGTGGTCGCGCGTGGAGCGACGTGGTTTGTCGTGCCCTTCATCTCGTCCGTTATGGAGAGCGTGTGGTTTTGCTCCCAATTGATTGGTTTCCCGTGCTTTGTAGGTAACCATGGCAGACGAATCGTGTTCTTCAGGGCGCACCGAGGTGGAAGAACAAAGTGCTGATGAAAATGTGAATTTGGTTGACACCATAGAGGACCCTCTGCTAGAATGGGTGGGTGCTGAGCCCAGAGGGATAACTTCGGCCTATAGTCGACGTAGTCGAAGGGCATACACCATCCTCGAGGCGGGAAGTAGCCAGCCCAGTTTCCAGAAGAACTTCGTCGTCACTCGACCAACTTTCACCGCACGAATCTGCTCGGAGTTCCCCGAGTATGGATTCCCCATGTATGAAATTTCCTTCAAGGACCTTGGGTTACAGCTGCCCTTCAGTGATTTTCAGGTCGGGGTCTTCAGCCTTCTGGGGCTGGCCCCGTCGCAGCTTCACCCAAATTCGCTCGCTTTCATCCGGGCGTTTGAGCTAACTTGTCGGTTTCTAAGGATTGGGGCGACCATACCCCTCTTCTTCAGAGTCTTCCACCTACAATGCCAATCCCGGGGAGGTAAGCATAGCTGGGTTTCTCTGAAACAGTCGAAGATACTTTTCAGGATGTACATGGATTCCGTGCGGGGTTTCAAAGACACGTGGTATATTGTGAGGCCGGTTACCACAACAGGTTTAGAGTCTGTGTATGAGGAGGAAACAGTCATAACCGACGACCACGGGGAAGCCCTTTTAGACGACGAGGGACATCCGGTGTTAGGGCGCGTGGCCAAATTTCCCCTGCATTGGACCTCGAGGCATTACGAGCATGGCACCGGGTACTACCATACGTCCGCGGGCGAGATGAGCTCCGAAGACGAGAAGGCTTATGGTACTCTCTGTCGGTATGTCGACAGTTTCTTCCCCGCCAGATGGGCCACGAGGGAGGGGGAGGATATTCTGGACGAGGAAGGTTATCCGACCTTCGAGGCCCGACCGATTGATACGAAGGCACTTGTGGAGTGCAAGTCCTTCGGGCAGGCTGCGAATTTGTTAGGTCGTTATTGTCTTGTTTGAATTTCTTTACTTGTTATTTGTTTGCTTGTTTGCTCGTCACTAACCCGGGGTTCTTTCTTGCAGGTTTGATGGCCGGACGGAGGGAGAGGCTCTTGAAGTTGTCCTGTGACAGGAAGGTAAATAAGAGGGTGGTGAGACCTCCTCAGGCGACGAGGATGGGCCCGCCACATAGTCCGGGCACTTCTCAGGCGACGAGGGTGGACTCGCCACCTAGCTCGGGAGCTGCTACGGGAGGGATCCCGGACGTCCATGAGGTCGAGCCATACACCAACCTGATACAAAGAAAGAGGAATCGGGTGGAAAGCCAACCGGAAGTCGGTGAGGACTCCAGTGCCGTGAGGTCCTTCGGGTTGCCCCCTTGCTTTAAAGAGGAGGGTTTCTTCGAGGGGTTTCCCTTGTCCGTGAGTGCTGACGAAGCCGAAACTATCAGGCGGATGAGCAAGGAAAACCGGAGAAGGCACCTGGCCTCCAATATGGTCGGGCTGGTAAAGATGGCCGAGATGGCCGTTGTGCTGGCCGAGGAGGGGGAGGACGCTGACCGTATCAAAGAGTTGGAACAGGAGAAAGCTGCCCTTACCTCGAGTTCGTGAAAGTTGAAGGCTGCTCTGGAGCGCTTCGAGGAGATATTCCGCGAGCAAGCCGAGCTGCTGGCGGCGGAGACAGAGTTGCTGGCTCTAGAGAAGGAGAACTCGGGGAAGCTGGCCGAGGAGAGAGACCTTTTTTGTGTGGACCGGGAATGTCTGGAAATTGACAACGGGCGCCTCGCCAGAGAGATCGAGGAACTGAAGGCCACTATGCTTCCTGCCGAGGACGAGTCGGAGGATACAACTCCTTTGAGGAGTCGATCGGAACTGGTCGCTCGTATCCAACTATTCGAGGGGGACTGTGTCGGAGCTATGGCGGACGGCTTTGAAGCCGCGATCAGCCAGCTTTCCCTGTTGAATCCCGGCCTGAACACTGAAGGGGTGAGCCATATGTCTCAGATTATTGATGGTCAGGTCGTGCCTCCGCCCGACTCTCCTGTTGTTGGTGATGGTAGCTCCGGGGAAGCTGAGTTGTGAGATAATGATGGGGCCTGTGCGCCTCGTTGGTGTTTGTTTTGGGCCTGCGTGCCCGTTCACATTTTTTGGGCCTGCGCGCCCGTTCTTTGTATTTCCTGAACATTTCCGGCCTTTTTGGTCGGTTTAAATCTATTTGCTTTGTCGCCTACGGGCATTTTGAATGAATGTTTGTTTCAATCTTTTGATTGTTTTGCCCGTGCTTGTGTTTTACATTTTTGCGCAAAATTTGGCCTAAGTTATGGGCCCGAGTCGTGTCCGTATATGGCTGTGCCTTTGTTGGCAAATTTGCCTAAGTCTTTTGCTCGTGTATGTGCTCGGCCTCTTCTCGATGGCCGGAGTTGCCTGAGTGGTGAACTCGAGGGGAGAGACTCCTTTTTGACCCTATCAGATGGCCCGACGTTCTTCGAGATTCGTCGGGCATGCGGAGCGAAGCCGCTTGGTCGGGTATATGACCCGGTCGGGGTTATTTGCCCGCGGCGTGAACTGCCCATCGCGAGCTGGGTGTTCTTCCCTACAGGTACTTCGACGGTGGAGCTCGGTAGAGGTGTCCACGTCGGGCACTATCGTTTGTTCTTGTTTTGTTGAACGATGTTATGCAGTTTGGACGTAGGTCGGGCCTGTACCTCGGCCTCTCTACGGGGGTCATACGTTTCTCCTCGTTGACTGGGCGCGGGAGTCGACAGTCGAGGGTCCTTGGTGTTGGTAGTTTTTAACTATAGTATTGCTTCAGTTTAGCAGCGTTCCAGGGTCGTGGTAGTGGCTCTCCGTCTAGTTGCTCGAGGTAGTACGCCCCGGTACCGGTGGTGCCGTGGACGCGATAAGGCCCTTCCCAGTTCGCGGACAGCTTCCCTTCGCGGGAGTCTTTCTGGTTCCTTCATAATACCAGGCTTCCGATTTCGAACTCACGCTTAATGACCTTGTCGTTATGGCGCAGAGCCACTCGTTATTTTAGGGTGGCTTCGCGCAGGGCCGCACCAGATCGGATTTCCTTGACTAAGTCGAGCTCGTCCCTTAGTGCCTCGTCATTCATTTCTTCGTCGAGGGGGTTCTCTGTCCGTCTGGATGGTTCCATAATTTCTACCGGGATGACGGCCTCAGTCCCGTATGTTAGTCGGAATGGGGTCTCGCCCGTCGTTGAGTGGGGCGTGGTGCGGTATGCCCACAAGACGCTGTGTAGCTCCTCGACCCATCCCCTCTTTGCTTCGCCGAGTCGGCGTTTGAGTCCTCGGAGGATGACTCTGTTTGCAGCTTCGGCTTGCCCGTTGGTTTGAGGGTGCTCGACCGAAGTGTTGTTTTGTTCCTAGTCTGGTGACGAAGTCTTGGAATCCGTGGTCGGTGAATTGGGTGCCGTTGTCGGTCACCAGTGCACTCAGAATTCCGAATCTGGCGAGGATGTTTCTCTTGTAGAAGTGGAGGATATTATGCGAGGTGATCTTCGCGAGGGCCTCGGCCTCGATCCATTTCGTGAAGTAATCCACGACCACGATGAGGAATTTATTTTGATAAGTCCCTTGCACGAAGGGCCCGAGGATATCCATACCCCACCAAGCGAACGGCCACAGGGACGACAGTATGCTCAGCTCGTGAGGGGGGCGAGGTGCATGTCACCGTGCCTCTGGCACTTGTCACATTTCTTAACGTGTTCCTTGGCGCCCTGCTGCATCATAGGCCAGTAATATCCTACCCGAAGAGCTTTCCTCGCCAAGGACTTACCGCCCATGTGCTGGGCGTTAATCCCTTCGTGTATCTCCCGTAGTACCTCGGGGACCGTGGATTCGTTGATGCATTTTAGGAGGGGGATGGAAAATCCCCTGCGGTACAGTTTGTGCTCGAGCACCACGTAGGAGCATGCTCTCCGTTTGGTGACGGCCGCGTCGGTCTAGTTCGATGGGAGTTCGCCCTTCGTCAAGAAATTGTAAACCGGGGTCATCCAGGACGAGGCATCCCCTATGGCGTGGACCTCGACTGAAGTCGAGGACCTTTCGATACTCGGGCGTGCTAGGGATTCTTGGATGACGGATTTGTTCCCGCCCTTCTTTCTCATGCTCGCGAGTTTGGACAATATGTCTTCCCTCGTGTTTTGCTCGCGGGGAACATGTGAAATTTCCGCTCGTACAAACTTTGTCATGTATTTTTTGACTAAGTTTAAGTATTCGACGAGGTTGTCGTTCTTGGCTTGGTAACTCCCTTGGACTTGGGAGGCGACGAGTTGGGAGTCGGTGTAGATCTGCACCTCGCGGGCTCCCAGGTCCTCGGCTAGTCTCAGTCCTGCGAGCAGGGCTTCATACTCCGCTTGGTTATTTGACGTTGGGAAGGAAAGAACTAAAGAGTGTTCGATCACTACGCCTTCCTTGTTCTCCAAAAGGATTCCTGCTCCACTTCCGGACGAGCTGGATGCCCCGTCGACGAAGATGGTCCAGTTGTGTTCCTTCCCCGCAGGTGGGTCATGAGTGGTCATTTCCGCGCCAAAGTCGGCCAGGGCCCGTGCTTTCAAGGCTTTCCTACTCTCGTACTAAATGTCGAATTCGGAGAGTTCCAAGGACCATTTCAACATTCTGCCCGCCATGTCGGGCCGACCTAGGAGTTGCCTCACCGGTTGGTCGGTTCGCACGACGATCGTGTGTGCCAGAAAATAGTGTCTTAGTCTCCTCGCCGCATTGACGAGGGCTAGAGCCACCTTTTCTATCTGTTGGTATCTGCTTTCGGGTCCTTGCAGGGCTTTGCTCGTGAAGTAGACGGGTTTCTGTCCGTCGATGGTCTCGCGGACGAGAGCCGCGCTGATGGCTTCGTTCGAGACGGCCAAGTACAAGTACAGTGGCTCCCCGTCGACTGGTCGAGATAGTACGGGTGGTTGAGATAGACTTTGCTTCAGGTGGCGAAGCGCCTGCTCGCACTCCTCGTTCCATTTGAAGGCTGCTTCCTTACGAAGGAGTTTGAAGAAGGGGAGGGCATGCTGAGCGGACCTCGCGACGAAGCGGGACAATGATGTTAGCATGCCGTTCATGATTTGTATCGACCTCTTCGACGTTGGTGTTGGGAGGTCGGAGAACGCCCGACATTTGTCGGGGTTGGCTTCAATTCCTCGTTCTGTTAGGTAGAAACCGAGGAACTTTCCTGCCTTGACTCTGAACGTACATTTCTCAGGGTTGAATCTCATTTTACATTGTTTTGCTTGGGCGAAGACCGTCTTGAGGTGTGTTGCATGGTCGATATCTGCTCGGGATTTGACGATCATGTCGTCCATATACACCTCGAGCATGTCCCCAATTTGTTTGTGGAAAACCTTGTTCATCATGCGCTGGTAAGTCGCCCCGGCATTTTTCAGTCCAAAGGGCATTACGTTGTAGTAATAGTTGCTCGAGCTGGTCATGAAAGCCGTGCAGTGTTTGTCGCCCAGGGCCATCGGGATTTGGTTATAGCCCGAGTAGGCGTCCATGAACGACAACGTTTTGTAGCCGGCCGAGTTGTCGACCAGCATGTCTATGTTTGGCAAAGGAAAAGCATCTTTCGGGCAGGCCCGATTGAGATCGGTATAGTCAACACACATCCTCCATTTTCCATTATTCTTTTTAACAAGTACAACGGTTGATATCCAGGTGGAATACCGGGCTTCAGAAATAAAATTTGCCTCTAGGAGGTCTTTTACAGCTTTTTCAGCAGCCTCCATTTTTTCTGGAGACTGCCTACGTCTACGTTGTACTACGGCCCTAGAGGCAGGATCTATGGCGAGGTGGTGACAGGCGACCTCAGGGTCGAGTCCGGGCATCTCCGTGGCGCTCCAGGCGAATAGATCAGCATTCTCGCGCAAGCAGGCCTTGATTTGCTTCCTTGCCAGGTCAGGGAGATCTTTGCCAATCTTCACTCCTTTGGTCGGGTCAGTGCCGAGGGGGACGAGCTCAAAATCCCCATCCGGTATTGGTCGGAGTGGGACTTGCTCGCTGCTGGGAGGTTCGTCCTGGTCGAAACGAGTGTCCAGAGCTATAGAGTCGACCTTCGGTGGAGCTCTCTGGACTTCTTCCTTGGGGGACTCTTGCTTGTCGGGCTCCTGTCGCGTCCTTTTGGCGAGCCTTGTCCCTATGTCGACAGTATCGCGTCCCTTAGAAGCGGCGTTGAAACACCTCCGAGAAGCGGCCAGATCTCCTTGGATAGTAGCTACCCGTGCCCTCTTGGTGTAGAATTTCATCTTCAGGTGGACGGTCGAGGGCACCGCTGTCAGTTCTGCCAGTGTTGGTCTCCCCAGAATGCAGTTGTATAGAGACGGGCAGTCGATGACGAGGAAACGTACTTTGACTTGTCTTGTAGCCGTTCCTTCGCCAAATGTAACCAGGAGCTCGACATACCCCCAAGGCTTGGAGGTCGAGCCGTTGAAACCTTGTAAGTCCGACCCTACATACGGCGAGAGATGTGAGTCGTCGAGCTGTAGAGTTCGGAACAGTTGGTTGTACATCACGTCGACGGAACTCCCTTCATCGACGAGGATGCGATGCACATCAAAGTTGGCCATTCTTGCCCTTATCAGTAAGGGGATGACCGCGTTCGGGGCTCCGCCGGGGAGCTCTTCTAGGTAAAAGGTGATGGGCTCTGACCTGCCCTTCACCCTTTCGAACGTCACTGTTTGCGGGGGAGCCGCGTCGACCAGCTCATCCAGCTTCCTCTTAGCCGATTTGATGGTCAAGTCGTTGAACCCGCCGCCGTTGATGACCAGGGCGGAGGGGAAATATTCCCACCTACTGTGCATTGTGAGCGGCTCCTGCAGGTGCTCGGGGATGTCGAAGTCCTCGGGCTTGGTCACGGAGAAGGCGGTCTGGATGGGGACCGACTCGTCAGATGGTCAGGTATCTTCCTCCGGCTCCCTAGTTTCTTGGGCGTCACGACGGGGAGCGTCGCTTCGCCGGTACTGCGCGAGCCTCCCTTCCTTGATGAGGGTTTTGATGGCGTCCTTGAGGTGGACGCAATCCTCAGTCAGATGACCATGGCTCCTATGGTACTGACAATATTTGTTCTTGTCTGCTCCGGGCTTGGCGGGAGCAGGTCGGGGACGTTTGACACCGCCGTCCTTGAAGTCAGTGCTGGCACACTCCGCCAGAATGCGCTCGCGGGAAGCTGTGAGCGGAGTGTACTCGGTGAAATGCCCTGAAGGTCCTCTTTGTTCCCGGACTTCCCGGGGTCTATCTTCTTTTCTTTTCTCCCCGGTTCGTCGAGGAGGAGCTTCTTGGCGCGAGCTGCTGTTGGACCCGCGAGTCCTGGGATCTCGGGCCCTGTTGGCCGCTTCCCTCTCCTCGTAGTCCATGTATGCCCGAGTTTTTTCGAGGAGGGCGTCGAATGTCCTAGGTGGCTCGATACCCACGACTTTTCTGAATTCTGTGCCGGGGAGGAGCCCCATCTCTAGCAGATATCTCTTCATATGGTCCGTGCAGGGGACCTGTATAGCTTCCTGGTTGAAGCGATTGATGAACTCTCTCAAGGTCTCATCCTGTCTCTGGATGATGGCCTCGAGGGCCGCCTCGGTCTTCGGATGTCGTTGAGAAGCTGTGAATGAACTGATGAACTGGTTCTTCAGGTTTCGCCACGAGGTGATTGAGCCCGGGGCGAGTCCTTTGTACCAGTCCATTGCCGCCTTCCTGAGAGTCGTGGGGAATAGTCGGCATTTGATGGGCCTCCCGATATTGTGGTAATGCAGCATAGCCTCGAACCCGACTATGTGGTCGACCGGGTCCGCGACTCCATCGTACTCCTTCAAGTGCGAGGGTTTCTCCATGCCCGGGGGGATGGGTGCTTCCATGATAGCTTGCGACAGGGGACCGCGGGGGTCGTCCTCGTCGCTCCTCTCCGGAGACAGAGATGGGGACCTGTAATACTGTCTGGCACGACGGTCCAGGTCGTGCTGAGTCTCTCTCGAGCGGGATGCTCGGTGGTTGAATTTTACACGCCCGTCTCCGGAGTGCCTTCTTTCTTGTCTCGCCGGGTCGTGACTAGGTTCTCCGGCTTGAATGATGGGCTGCCTCTCCAAATGGGGCCTTTTCCCCTTTGGTCGGGGTGATTGGCTTCGAGAGGTTTCTCTGTAATGTCTCCGCGGGGGAGACGGGAGTTGGTTTTCAGTCACTCGAGGAGGGGGAGTATGGGGCCTCCGATGCCTCCTCGGGGGTCTTCATTCGTCTTCAAGCTCCCTTAGTCTTTCCCCTTGGGCGAAGATGAGATAGTTTGTTTGATTAATCGCTGCGAACAGCGATTGAGTTGTGGCATCCGCCCCGGCGGGGACGTGAACTTCCTGGAACCAGGCCGCCCGGTAGTTCAGGAGGGCTGCCTGATCTTCTTCGAGTGGCGGAGGGACCGAGGAAGATGACGCAGTAGCTCCGTCGCGGTAGGTTGAAGGTCCGGGGACAGTTGTCGCAGGAATGGTGTTATGGCCGGGGTTGCCGGCGTTGTCAAGGTGTCCGTTTTTATCCGCGGCGCCGTTGTTAGTATCGAGGACGTGGACGTTCTGTTCATCGCGAGCTTGATCAGCCATGACAGCGGTAGTTGAATTCGAGCTTTGGTCATTGAGTTTTGCAAGACGGGGAAGCTAGGTTCCCACAGACGGCGCCACTGATCTAACCTGATCAGACTTGGACCGTCACGGCTGGCTCCGAGCTGAAGTTTTGAACAAGGTGGGGGGGGGGGGGGGGGGGGGGGTACCTGCAAGGCACTCCGATGCTGAAGTAAGTAAGAGCGCAAACAGGCAAGAGTGTGAGTATGGGTAAAAGAATGAATACCTGACCCTCTGGGAACAAAGGGTATTTATAGCCCCCAGCGCTGGGCCAAGGTTCCTTCATTGGGCCGGGCAGGTTTGGCCCAATGGAGGAACTGCCAGGTTCTACGTGCGTAGTGGGGACCCGCACGTGGTCCCCTTCCTGGATGTCCTGCGTGAAGTACGGACAGACGAGGACGCGGTCTTTTCGGGATCCAGGTGATGGCGTAGTGGATAGAGTCTGCCCCATGAGGGGTGCTCGAGCTGAGGTCGAGCAGGATAGCATGGAGTTGAGGACGTCGTACTAGCAGAAAGTGCCGGGCAAGGGTATGGCCTTTTGGTCGGCGTGACCCTTTGCAAGACCGTTTGGATTGGGCCTTCACCATTGCTTTTGGGCCAGCCCGGCCCAGTCCAGAATAGTTTGTATTTTTTAGAAGTTTTGAAAAGAGTTTGAATATGCCTATGGGTTTTAGCATTTACTAAGAAAAAATATTTTTGGGATCACTTGAAAAGGCCAAGGTTTATTAAGAAATGTTTGAAGTTTGAAATAAGAAGTTTTGAAAATAGGGAGAAGTTTTGAAAATTGAAGAAGTGGGTAGGAGATGAAGAGACTATCCTAAAGCATAAAGGTAAATGACATGAAATAAAAGGTCTCATTGTATGGTATCCCAAGAGAAAGCGTTGTATGTGCAAGTGTACTAACCACAAGATGGAGCAAGCATTTGTAATTGGTCAAAATAAACATTCCTTTCCCTTTGGATTAAGCCACAAGATAAGCCAATCACATAAGCAAGCACATAAGCAGATGAATCATCAAGAGTAGGTAGTGGAATCAAATGATCATCAATAGATCTATATGAAAGTCAAGGTCACAAAGCCATAAAGAGAATCCCAAGTCTTTAAGTAAAGATAAAAGTTTCTCAGAACAAGGCCAAGTCTTGAATTGAAGTTTAGAGGTCCAGATGAATCATGAAGTCTCAGATACAACCACTCCAAGCAAAGGAAAGCACTAAGTCCTAAAGTCCAAGATCCAAAATACTCCTCAAGCAAGGGATAATAACTCAAAGTTCATAAGATCAAATGAAAGTGTTTTAGAAGTTTATCAATTTTATCATGTTTTTGTTCTTTTGAAGCAATAAAGCAATAGAAGCAAGAAGATAAAAGACATAAAGTAAAACAGCAAAATAAAAATGGCAAGAATGTAAATGACATGAATGTAAATGACATAAAATTAAATAGCATGAAAGTAAAGAGCATAAGGTAAATGTTAGTATAATTAATAGATCAATGTTAGTATTAACAAGGAATCAACTGAGTCAGGAAAATTTAGTGTTATATTAAGCAAACATAAATGAACTTATGTAAAAGTCGCACCTATATGAGGCTAGTCAATAGCAGTTTATGTGTTAAACATGTTAGAGGAATGATACAAAATCAACCTCCCAAAGCAATGTAACAGAATGATCAAAACAAAAGCAACAAGAAGAAGATGGAGAAGGAAAGATGATCAAACACATTTGGAATGGGACAAGATTATTTATCATCAATTTCAATCCCTCAAGCTCACAATGCAATGTGATAAACTTATGATTAATCCCAAAAGTATAAAAAATGATCAAATGATCATTTAAATGATAATTTTGAAATAATGAAAGTTCATGCAACCAAGGCATCATTTAAAGAGCAATTGAATTTGATAAAGCATTGATCAACCAAGTCATGATTCAAGGTAAACAAGAGTATAAATAAAATATGATTAAAATGACTTTAAAATTGATTTAAAATAGAAATTAAATGGAAAATTCTAAAGAGGCACCAAAGCATCAAAAAAATTGCCAAAAAAATTGAGAAAGTCAGAAATATTACAAGTAATTAGATCTCACAAGTTGGAGAGAAAAATATTTCAAAATGCATGAAAATTAATTGTTAAATGAAAATTAATTGTTAAAAACTAAAAAGAAAATAGCAAAAAAATGTTAAAAATGATTTTTAAATTCTGGATAAAATACATGTGATAGAAAATAATTTTTGTGATTTATGAAAAAAATTAGAGTAAAAAGGGTCAAAGAAGCTATTTAAAATAAATTAGAAAAGAAAAATGAAATTAAAATGTATTAAAACAAAACGAAAATAAAAACCACAATGGCTAGACTGCATTGCATGCTATGATTGGTTGGAATTCAAATCTTCCCACCAAAGCGCGTGAAGCTTCATCGTCTTCAACCTAGGGAATGATTTCTACAAACCCATGAACTCTAAGTTTTAAGCTCAAACAACACACATTTGTTCTTCTACTCATGTCATCGTTCATGTATCTTTGCATTAGAGCCATTAATTGGCTCTAAGCAGAGAGAATTTGCTCAAAAATATGAAGAAACCTAAGTGCTTCAAAGTAAAATTAAATGATAAATACGAAGAGTAAATTCCAGGTAAGTGAGGGCTTTGAATCAGTGAATCAAGAAGAAGAGTACGATAACTAGTTTGTTGAGAAATTTAACACGTATGTACCTTTCGAAGCTTCAAAGGTCAACAATGGTGAAATCGAGTTGAAGGTCGCAGGAGGTTGCAAGCTTCTGTAATAGTTTAACTAGCTTCAGATGGTGCCGATGAGTGATTATGGGCAGAGATTTAAAGTTAAAACAAACTTAAAATGAAATGAAGGTTTCTGGTTTTTTAAGCTTTTCGTGAGTGAAAATGGCAGAGGTTATGTGGCTTTCCAAGTTTACAAATGAAGGAAAAATGGTTCTTTATTTATAGGAAATGAAATGAGGTCATTGTACATGAGAGTTTAGATATAGAATGTGTGAACCAAGTTGAAATTTCTTGTTTTGCAATCCGTGTGAGAAGAGGGGTGAAATGTGTGAGCTTGGCACGAAATCAGGTCGTTTTTCCCTCTACTCTACGCATTTTGCAAGGACAAATGAGTTTGCACATGTATTGGTGGTTCCATATGAAGATTTGGATAATTTCTAATTATAGGTCGTGTGTGTAAAGTAGAGTCCATGGCACCATATTCGAGCTTAGGTCAAATGAAATCCATTTGTGCACTTTGAGATGTTCTTTATATCAAATTATCTCCTCTTGATGAAGAATCAAATGCAAAAATAATCACACCAAAAGGATGCTTAAGTTGAAAATGGCATGGAAGACAAGTTCAGGTCATGACCTAAATTATAGGTCAAGCAATAAGTTGAACCAAGTTTTAGAAAAACTTTAATGCACACATGGGCATCTTGTCAAATTCCAAAATTGAGGTCCTTAGAAGAAAAATTGATGTTTGACCCTTGAAACAAAGATGTAGAGGAGTTAAAATATAACATTTGGCTCTAAGAAGATTCCAAAAATGTTGAGAAATGAGAGAGTTATGGTGTTTGGACCAAGTGACATACCATGCTTGATTTTAGGTCAACCAATCATGTGCCAACTTGTGATGTTTTGAGATTTTCTTGCATCAAAAGGCCCAATAATGAACACTTGAACACCAAATGAAAGAATCTTGACTGTCCCTTGAATATTCTTGATAATTTCTTAATAATTGGATGAAGATGGCATGGAAATAAACACATGAACCATACTTGAATCAACTTTTAAATGATACATCAAACTTGAACTTCATTTGATGAAATGATGTTGAATGAAACTTGA
Source organism: Vicia faba (assembly GCA_948472305.1). Taxonomy (NCBI): domain Eukaryota; kingdom Viridiplantae; phylum Streptophyta; class Magnoliopsida; order Fabales; family Fabaceae; genus Vicia; species Vicia faba. The sequence goes on along the minus strand of OX451736.1, from coordinate 644,676,144 downwards.
CATAAATGTGACATAAGATTATAGGTCATGCCTTAAAGTGAAATCTTTTGAGGACCACTTGTTGACCAAACTTTGACTTTGAGAACCAAAACTCTATTTTAGAAACCAAGCTTGATCCGTTGATTTTAAAACCCTACCTTGCATAATAAGAAAAGAAAGCAACACATATTTTTGTATTTTAAATAAGGTTAGAAAAGATAAAGTGTAAATAATCATAAATGAAAAAAGATACACAAAGGGTTCTTGGTGATCTCCAACAAAGGTTGAACCAAAAGGGTCAAGGTTAGGAGGATGTCATGCTTGTGATCTTTGGTTTAATGCAAATGATAATGGTAGGTGGAATCTTAGGGGTAAAAGTTAGGGTATGACGCCATTTACATACATTTCATTCACATTCATGTCATTTACATTCTTTCCATTTATATTTGGCCTTTTAATTTATGCCTTTTTTTATATCTTTTTGCTTCTCTTGCTTTATTACTTCAAAAGAACAAAAACATTATAAAATGGATAAAACCATAAAACCTTTTCATCTTATCTTGTGGACTTTGTGTTACTATCCCTTACTTGAAGAGTATTTTGGACTTTAGACCTTAGGTATTAGTGCTTTCCTTTGTTTGGAGTGATTCTATATGAGACTTTGTGATTCACCTGGACCTTTGAACATAAATGCAAGATTTGGTCTTATTTTGAGAAACTTTGATCTTTACTTGAAGACTTGGAATTATCTCTGTGGCTATGTGACCTCGACATTCATCTGGACTTTTGTGTGTTCATCTACTTCCATTGCTTGCTTTTGATGATTCATATGCTTATGTGCTTGCTCATGGGATTTGCTTATATTGTGGCTTAATCCAAAGGGAAAGGAATGCTCATTTTGACTAATGTCAAAGGCTTGCTCCATCTTGTGGTTAGTACACTTACACACACAAAGGCTTTATCTTGGACTACCTTATAATTGGCCCTTTTTTTTCCATGTAATTTACTTTATGCTTTAGGATAACCTCTTCATCTCCTACCCACTTCTTCAATTTTCAAAACTTCTCCCTATTTTCTAAACTTCTTATTTCAAACTTCAAACCTTTTCTTAATAAACCTTGACCTTGTCAAGTGATTCAGAAAATAATTTTTCTTTATAAATTCTAAAAAACTTAAGCATATTCGAACTCTTTTCAAAACTTCTAAAAAAGACAAACATCATAAAATTTATTTTTGTACCTTTGTGCACTTTTCTTTTAAATCTTTTCAAAGGATTGGATATTAGTCTATTCTAGAAGTGATGCAAACCACTATACTTCTACAATACATTATGAAGTGATTGACATTTTCCACTTTAATGTTGATATGTGCTTGTGATGAAGTCCAAGTAAAAGTTCTCTATATCAAGATGACACAGATGCTCACTCTATCAGGCTTGTGGGGAGTAAGTTGTTTACACTCAAGTATGATGAAATGTATTTTCAATTTAAAATCAATTAACAAACTTTTATGGTTATTTTTACCACGAACTACAAGGATCTAATTTCCTTATTAAATAGGGAGGATATATAGGCACATGACTCTTGAAGTCTTGGTGAGTACAAAAATAATAAAATACTTCTTTCTCATCACCCCAATCTTTTTGCAAATAACTTGGTTATATCATAACATAGATTTTCATGAGTACCATAGATGTGAGGGGTGCTAATACCTTCCATTTTCATAACCAACCCTCGTATCCATATCTCTCTTTTGTTTTATTTTCACGTTGGGTTTTTTAGATATTTTCCCTTTCCTTTGGAAACAATAAAGTTTGGGTGGTGACTCTTGTTTTTATGACTTAAGTTAATCAATAGCTTAATCTCATTTTTTTCCGCGACAGACTTGCGTTTCTGTTGTGGGAAATTCTCATCCTAAGCGGGTTAAGCCTAACCTAGTTTATTTGTGTTTATGTTATTGCTTTTTTGTTTGATATTTTGTTTGTTTGTGGGTGCTTGGTAATCTATGTGTGGTGAGATAATTCCTCTACCCAAACTTGAGTGAACTTAGTAGGGATGGTGGTATATTCATGTGACCTTTGGGGCATAGGCCTTGTTGGGTTGACATGAGAACCCCGATTAGATGAGACCCCTTAGTTCCATGGTTTTATAATTGGATAAATTTTGGTAAAACATGGTTCTATACTGATATTGATCAAGATGTTGCAACATTATTATCAACTGTCATAACAGTTTTACTGTTATGAGTTTTTCAACCATATGTCAAAGCAGATGTCATGACATCTTGGTCTAGTACAATAGGCACTGCTGTTTTAAATCTTGACAATTTTGATTTGATTCTGTGATATTCCTTTTGGATATATCTCAATATATTTCGCAGGTTAAGAAGATTTAATCTAGAACAAGTTTTGTATCTTAAACTGTACATAAGTTACTAAATTGGGCCTTGAGACAATTTAGGAAATTTTGTATTATTTGTTCCAATATTTAAGGAGATGTTGTTGCATAATTGGTGCATCACTCAACTTATGGATCAAGAAACTTTTGGATGTAGAATTCGAAGCCCCCTTGACTGCAGAAGTGTATTTAAAGAGAATACCTAACCTAATGTAATTTGAACTTTTAATAATTGTAAATTAGGTAAAGCTTAAAGTCTTAGGTTTTGAGAGTCTCTTGTGTATTTGTAAGCCACCCATGTATCTTTTGATACTATATGGTAAACTGACTATTACTTGACGGTTTGTCAAGTTATTGTTCTCACTGTTAAAGCTTTTAAGTAAAGAGTTTGAGTTTTTTGTATTTGAAGTGTAAGATTATAAATTGGGTTGTTCTTGATACAATCACTAGGATTGGGAATTTTAGATATCACTGAGGTGATTTAGGGAGTGAGATGGAATTTCTCATACCTAGATGATGATTTCTAGGTAGAAGTTGCACAGGGTATTGATTAAGTGAGAAGTTGTAAACTAGGACTGCTTAGGCTTTGAATTGATACTACTAATAGTGGATTACCTTTCTGGCTTGGTATCCCCCAAATGTAGGTGATGTCTCACCGAACTGGGTTAACAACATTTTGTGTTATTTATCTTTCTGTATTTTTTGTTTCAGTATCTGTTTTAGTCTGATTTGTCTAGTCTGTTTCCAGATGTTGTAACATATGTCTTGACATTGTTCTAATGTTAATATATCAGTATGAACATGTGTTATATGTTCCATAAATTTCAATTGGCATTAGAGAAGGCACCCTGGTCTATTGGGTGAGCTTCATGGAGATTCTTTTCTTATACTATTTATCTTTTGGAAAACTAGAGTGATAACATTATGGAAATCAATGGATAATAGGACTTTGAAGTTTGTCAGGTTGGAAGAATCCTGATGTTAAGAAGACAGAAGGGAAGAGTATGAGTTGGTTCACTGTAAATTTGAAGTTGTAAATACCATAATCAATGGAATTGATAAGTTTTTCTTCCAGACTCTCTATCACTTGTATTGTGGCCAAAGATACTTGGGAATTTATCAAGTCCACTCATAAAGGCATATCTAAGTGTGTTTGGAAGAAAAGAGTTCAGATGTGAGGACGATCAAGATTTTTTTTCTTAGGTCTCTAGTCTAGTAGTTTGACATGAAATTAAAAAGCCATTGAAGAAGAAAAATACCATTCTTTTTGTTTACAACTACGTAGGAGCTTGTGTTCTGGTCTCTAATGAAGGGTTTCTTATTGCTATTGTGTTCCTTAGAAGGCAATCCAACTAGTTTTTGAGGAGAATGGGCTGAATGTTTTGACCAAATTTCCAAAACATCTGTTATAACATCAACAAGTCTATGATGCTCAAGACAAAGTTGGAGCTGGAGTAAAATCCAATTAATATAAAAAATTCAATAAAATGAGTGTGAATTCCTTGGATTTCTTGTGGAACATATTGCCCAACCTATCTCAAGGAGAAGCTGTATGGGTTTTATATGTCTTGGTTTAAGGAGGAAAGTGATCCTGATCTTGCCAAGAATATTACTGATTTGACTGGAAGATGGACTTCTGATGAAGGTTTATGTATTGAAGAATTATCTCATGATGAAATGGATGTTTTATTCAAAGATCTGTGTATCTAGAATAAAAAGGGGTTGTCCACCATGAAGAAATAGAAGGTGATTTATTTATGATCTTATGTATTAAGAGAATGAAGTATTGCCTACCATCTATAACTTATAGGGTGAGGTGACTATATTATTCCTAAAACTTGATATCTTGATCAAGCCTGTTAGGATAATTTAGAACAGTTGGAGATGTTTCTTCTAGTGGAAAGATGATTGGAAGCCTAAGGAGGATAGGGTTTTCAAGCTATAATTAGCAAAGAGAAAACTCAAGTGACAAAAAGATGTTTTTATCAAAAGAAAGGTTGGGTCAAGGATTTCAATCTTAATGTCTTAACAATGTGTTAGACGTTAGAATACTCAAGCTAAAGGCATATACTTGCACTGAAGATGTCTCTTCTGTGAAAAGTTATTCTTAACAGTTTTATTTACTTCCTCAAAGGTCAAGTTCAACATAGGTTAACCAAGCAGTGGTTAATACTTAAGGAATGTGATAATTACCTTATCTCTCATAACTTTCTTATAACTTCAACTAAGATCATTGGTACTTTGGCAATAACTGTTCCAGACACTTGACTGTAGTAAAAGTGTTTTTAGTTGTGTGCTTAGTCTCATTCTATCAACTGTTACTTTTGTTGTTGATGCTAAAAGGGAAGTTTAAGGGAATTTGGAAACTAAAGAGTTTATGATAGATTCTCTAATTTTTGGTAATTTTTTTCTTCTTACAGAAGGACTGATGACTATTGTGTTACACATAAGCCAGTTGTATGATCAAGTTATGAAGGTATATGTCATAAAGGAAGAATGTTTTGTCTCTAATGAGATGTATAAAGTTCTTATGAGAATTTAAAAACAATTTCTATTTGTGGACTCCATAATTACTTAATTGCTTATACTTTTACTTGATGTTCAAGGAAGATGAAGTCAAGATGTCACACCAGAAGGTGCAACATCATACAATTGCAAAAGCTCTAGAACCTGTTTTGTGGATTTGATTAGTTCTGTCATTTCTCTAAAATTATGATTAGATTACATTTTGGTAAAAACATTTTAGCAGCAACATGTTGAACAAGATGTTCCAACATTCTGTCTTCAACATGTCGAGTAAGATGTCCCAACAAGGAGATAGAATGTCGCGTCTGCAGCAAGCTGACAATTGTGGATCAACTGATTTTTAGCTACTGAATATTCAGGGAATATTTAGTTAGATTATGTGACGTCCAATGTTGACAAATCTAAGTATTCTTGTGTTGGTTTTCGAAGATTTCATAGTTTCTAAATATGGAGACATTTTAGGAAACTAATGATTGAAGACCTATTATCTTGGAGAAGAATGTGCAGACTTTGTGCAACTTCATTGCTGCAGTTTTGAAGCCCAACCTAGTCCAGAATGAAGTTATAAATAGACTGGTGTATACCTAGTATTAAGTGGAACTTACGAATGTATTTATGTTAGGGTTTTTAGAATCCTTATTATTAGGTTGTAAGTTCTCTGTTAGATGTTCATAAGCTTTTAAGCATTAAACATATTGTGTGTCAATTCTCATAAGCTTTTAAGCATTGAGCCTTGCGTGTTTTTTTTGGAAGTATAGCTTCTGGTTTTTGTTCTCTACTTGTGTTTAGAGTTGCTCCAATTGTTGAGTGTAATTGAAGAGGGATTTGAGGAGGGCCTCATACCTAGGTGTGTCTTAGGTAGAAGTTAAGAAAAGGGTAGTGACTAATTGTGTAGGCTGTAAACTGGAGGTTTGCTGTAAGGTCTACAAATTGATACTTTCTAGTTAATTTCGTCCCTGGCTTGGTAGCTCCCAGAGTAGGAAGGTTGTTCCAAACCGTGTAAACATATCTTATGTTATTTACTTTCAACATTATTTTATTTACCAATATATCTTGCTATTGTGTGTGAAGTCGGATCTGGTGTCTCGACATCTCCTAGGACATCCAGGATTTGATAACCAGAATTTCAATTGGTATAAGAGCATGCATCCAACTCTGACTCTGGGTGAGATTCAAGGAAGTTACTTTCTGGTGCAATGGACAAGGATGGTGGAATTATGGTTAAAGTACCTATTATTGATGGTACCAACTACGACAGTTGGAAACCCCGTATGGAAATGTTCATAAAATCTCTAGGTAACAAGGCTTGGAAAAATATTGTCAAAGGATGGGAACCACCAAAGGTTACTGATGCAGAAGAAAAGATTACTAATGTGCTGAAGCTTGAAGAGGAATGGAGTGATGCTGAGGAACTATCAGCTCAAGGGAACTCCAAAGAATTGAATGCCATATTCATTGGTGTTGATATAAATATCTTTAAACTGATAAATAACTGTAAACTGCAAAAGATGCATGGGAGATCTTAAGGAAGATTCATGAAGGAAATTCTAAGGTGAAGATGTCAAAACTTCAATCTGTATACTAAATTTGAGAACTTGAAAATGCAGGAGGATGAGAGTATTAAGGACTTTCACATGGCTGTTATAGACATTTCTAATGACTCAGAAGACCTAGGGGAAAATATATCAGAGGATAAGATGATCAGAAAGATGCTCAGATCTCTTCCAAAGAGGTTTGACATGCAGGTGATTTCCATTGAAGAATCCCATGACATATGTATTATGACTATGTAATAACTTGTAAGCTCCCTTAAGACCTTTGAATATGATATTAATTAAAGGTCTGAGAAAAAGAAGAGTATAGCCTTTACGTCTAGTACTGAAGACTTAGAGGACTATGATGAGTTGAACTTAGAAGGGGCATCTGAAGAACTTGTGTTACTAGGAAGACATTTTAACAAGTTGCTGAGGAATTCCAAGTCGAATGCCAATAACATGTCCTTCGACATCAACAAAGACTAGGACAATGGAGGGAGGTCCAGGTTTGAAGAAAGGACAAGTCCATATAAAGGAGTTCGATGCTATGAATGCGAAAAATTTGGACACCTAAAATCTGAGTGTACTACCTTCCTCAAGAAATAAAAGAAAGGTCTATCTGTGTCATGGTCACAGGAAGGTTCTGAAAGTAATTATGGAGAAGAAGTGAATGCTTTGACTGAAATTTATGGTTGTGATGAAGAATTAGATGAAGAGCTTACGTTTGAAGAACTAGATACCTCTTACAGAGAGTTGTGTATAAAAAGTGAAGAGGTATGTCAACAAGGAGAAGTGAAAAAGATAACCATTGCTCAACTACAGGCTGAGAGAGTAAAACATGTATCCATCATCTCTGATCTTGAAGAAAAGGTTATATTGCTTAATTCAAAACTGGACAATATGACTAAAACTATAAGAATGTTAAACAATGGTTCTGATGCTCTGGATGTGATTCTTGAATCTGGAAGGAATGCTGGGAATGTTAGAGGTCTGGGCTATGAGATTCAAGGTGTGAAGAACAAAGAAGTAGAGCATATTGTAAAGTTCGTACCTCCAAAAGGGAAACAAGAATAGAAGATGTCTGAGCACATGTCCTAACGTCAACATAGACATCAAATAAATCATAAAGGAGGCAAACATAAGAGATGGAAATGCTATTATTATGGTGGAGTTGGTCATAAAAATATCCTACTGTTGCAAATTACATGGTTATCCCAAATCTAACTTTCAACCTGGAAGAAGAATGACTATGGACAACACAAAGAAAAGAGGGATTCCTAAAAGAAGTAAAAATGAAGAACCGACTCACACATCTTTTAAAGATTCAGCTGGAGAAGCTTGGTACTTTGACAGTGGCTTTTAAGACACATGAAAAGTATCAAGAAGTTTTTTGTGGAAATCAATCCATCTTCCATTAAAAATGTGACTTATGGAGACGAATATAAAGGAAGAGTAGTAGGTGCTGGGAAACTGGATTATGAAGGAAAACCTAGTCTTGATGATGTGTTGTTTGTAGAAGGATTAGATACTAACCTGATTAGTATAAGTCAACTGTGTGATCAGGTCCTCAAAGTCAACTTTACAAACTCTGAATGCGTCATAATAAATGAGAAGAATGAAGTTATCATGAAGGGTAAAAGGTTAAAAGACAGTTTCTACTTGTGGAGTTCAGAAGAAACAGAATGGTTTGCAACATTACCCGAGGGCCAAGAAAACTATTGAAAGGAGTATGAAGTCAAAATAGATGTTGTGTACTTACAAAGCTACACAAGATTTCAGGACATTATCCTATGACATCTTGGGAGAAAGAAAAATTGATGAACCTGGTTCTTAACAAAGTATGACTAGACTTTTGAGAATTAGGTTACAGGATGCGAAGAATCAAGTAAAAAATAAAGAGGTAACTTCTAGATGTGCAAACATTAAGAAATTAAAAGTCACTGAGCAGAGGAAATTATCGCAAGTAGTGATATTTTTGTGGGTCATCCAAATTTTCGAATCTTATGATTCCAACGGATACTTAAACCCATTCCTCCAAGGCTTAACAGTTGGGCACACTAATTATACCGAATAAATTGTTTGCTCAAAACTGTTACATCCATTCAAAAGAAACTGTTAGTGTGGTTGTACTTCTTTGTTTCAACTACTAATCTGTCTCAACAAAGGTCAACAATGTCTCAGCATGTTTCATCTGATCCCATGCATGCTTCATCTAAATACTATAAACAATCTCAATTGAACCCTAGGGTAGAAGGTACAAATGAAGAGGTCAAACCTTATGACCTAGTATTGGATGTTGTTCCCTTATCAATCGTTCCAGCTTTCACTAGAGAGGAAGCAAAACCATCTGCTTCTAAAGATGTCAGAGGTTCTAGTAAGTCTTATATCTCTAATATTGATAAAGATAGGATCAATGATGACATAGAAAAGAGATCTAAGAAGAAAAACCTTATTGGACCTTGTTGTACCCTAAAATTTTCCCTCCCTTTTATTTAAGACATTCTCCTAAGGTTCTCATTAGCTCAAGGTTTGCTCAAGAATTGATCAGACAAATTCTCCTCCTAAGCAATGGGTCCACAACTAGGGTTTCATATTTCATAATTTTTTTTGGTTTATAAGGTCTCAAATGGAATTCATGGTCTCTTATATGTCTCAAGGAATTCTTATACCAAGTTTCATGCCTTGCATCACAAGTTTGCTCAGTCAATTGCTCAGATGATTGAAAATCAACTATATTGGGTAAAAAAGTCAACTATGGTCAACATAGAGTCAAACCTCAATATTTTTGGTCAACATCAAGGTTTTTAAGTCACATTCATCATTTTATCAAGGTTTTATCATGATTCATCAAGAAAAACCCTCAAACCATCAAAAGTCAAAAGTTTCCAAATTATGGTTTTCCTTAGGAGAAGTCAACTGAACTTTGACCAAGCATAACTTTTACATGCTTGATCAGATTTTCCTCAACCAAAGCTCATTATAAATTAAATTCAATTCTCTACAACTATGTCTATCTAAGTTCAAGTCCAAAAAATGCTTCATTTGAGAGATATAGGCCAATACATTATAGGTCATTTCAAAAGTCAATAAAAAGATACTTTTTGTCAAGGCAACTTACATCAAGATAAAGTCTTCAAATGAAAAAGTGATAAAAAGAGAGACTGCAAATGACATTTTATGCTTTCCAAAAAGTCCAAGATCACCTTCAAAAGATGAAAAATGAGGTAGTTATGACCAATGCAAATTGGGAAATTTTGAGCAAATGTATGAAGTTCAAATTGAGCAAACTTGATTTTTGGGCTATTGGGCTATTGTTTTAGAGTCCAAGCGTATTATACACTCCATATGAACCTCAAGACTTGTTCATACACCTCCCTTTAGTTTATTATATTTTATATTTTATTTTTATTATTTTAAAAGTCAAAATAAAACAAAGGCTTATAACAAGAGTCCAAGCCCATATTATTTGACCTAAATTCTCTTCTATATATTGAATGTATTTAGACATCAAAAGGCCATAAAAAACCTTGTCCTAGAAACCTCCAAAAATCACAAAAATACTCAAATCTATGGAAACTTGCAAAACCTATTTGCAACCATTTTTAACACACCCAACCACTCCCATCGATTCCTGGAAGGTCATAGGGTAAGGTTGGGTCGTTTACAACGATTCAAACGGCCAGAAAACACTCGAGCATGCATTACAATTCCATCATTGCATGATTTTTTCATTATTGATTTTCATTGCATTTTAAGATAAACTAACCATGCTAATATGTTCATGAGGTCTCTATATGCAGGAAAAATTAATCGAATGACCTTCATGCTGTCAGAATAATGATTTTCCACATTTGCACCGGTCTAGGTTACTTTGAACATACCTTACAAATCACTGTGTTTCAGTCCAAAATAATCATCTCATTGAATCCGCAAGCCTTGATTTAGGGGGGTAAGGTATTCCTGGATTACTAATATATATTATTTTGTAGGTTTGAAAATGAGTGGCTACCGTAGAAGACGACCGGAGCTAGGGCTCCGACGCCTCTCCGGTTCATGCATGGTTTTTTATATTATATACATTTCTTTTGATTTAAAACAAGTGATGTATTACCACTCCAGTGGTTGAAACGCGCGTGATAAGACACTACTATGTCAAGGCGTGGGTTCGATCCCAGCCTTTTGGCATTTTGATAGTTTTTCATGATTTTACTTGTTTTGCAGATTACAAAATGCGCTAGCTTCCATTCCTTGACACATGCGCGCGCCTGGCCTGGCGGTGAACGTGTTGGGTGAAAGCGTTGAGGGCGTGGGTTCAACACCCACCCCTGTCAAATTTTGCTTTTCATCCCTATTTCTCTATTCTTCTTACTCTTTTTCTCTTCTTATCCTTTATTTTCACAAAACCTTTTTTAATAAACTTTTGTTTTCTTATATAAACCCTAATTAGGTTTTTATTTAATTAAAATCAATTTAGGTTTTTAGGGTTTTCACTAATTAATCATCCTTTTCCTAATTAAAATCAATTTAGGTTTTTAGAGTTTTCGCTAATTAATCAGCTTTTTCCTAATTAAAATCAATTTAGGGGTTTTTAGGGTTTTCACTAATTAATCAACTTTTTAATTAATTAAAATTAAATAGTTTTTTAGGTTGATCATCAAACTCTTTTTAATAAAAAATCACCAAAAAATTCTTTCGCTTTCCTATCTTACATTTTCGTGTAGTTTATCATTTTCACTATTTTTTTCTGATTATTGTAACTGCTCATGGTTTGTAATAGTAATTAGGATTTTTACTTTCCGCATTTTCATTATCTATGCATCTCTCCCAAAGCCATGTAATAGTCTAGGATTTACATTCCTGCTTTTATTTTCCGCACCTTTATTGCTTTCCTATTTTTACTATTATTGTTAGTAATTGGGATTGAATGGAAAGATTAAAATCAAACGATAGCTAACCCTAATTTAAGATAAACAATAACTGAATCACAACACGCTTCACACACTCGCACCTCTAGGATAACCTCCCTTCCTGCTTTTCGATAAAAAACATTCATGTCCCTCGAACGTGGGTACGCTTTAGCACTGTCCCTCGAAAATAAAGATCATAGTCCCTCGATGACCCTTTCATTGTTACCTTCGATAAATGATCTAGTCCCTTACGAAATTGCTAAAGTTCCCTTACAAGTTGCCTTCTATGACTATACGATGACTCCCGCCTGTCCCTTCATATCCAACGATAGGGCTTCCTACTAACTAATGGTAGGATAACACTATCTAAAGGAGGAGGAAAAGTACAATAAAGACCTTGAGTAGGTAGAACGCTCGTAGTCGCTTGCTCACAAACATTTCAAAGAAAAAATCATTTTTCATTGCACTTTCAAAATATTTTCAAAACAAACGCTTTGTATACACTCTTGAGGACCGATACAAGAGTTATTACAAAGTCTTGCCTTATAATTGGCATTTTCAAAATATTTTCAAATACATATTCACAAATAATTTTTTCAAAGCAAGCTAGCGATTAAGAGACCGTAGATAACTATGGATGAAAAGGGTGCTAACACCTTCCCTTCTCATAACCTACGCCCCGAACTCAAAATTCTCAAGGTCTTTCCTTTTATTTTCACCCTTTATTTATTGGATAAAAGAAAAGTTGGTGGAGACTCTTGCTATTCGCAATATTTGCGATAGAATCCAAAACCAAGTTAGTTCTTCCACCATATTACAGAACTGGAGACTCTGGTGGGGAACTACAAAAAAGATGGGTTACCTTTAGAGTTAGATCACTTTTAAATGCTTTCCTTGTTTGCTTTATATGCTTTACATGTGAGGGTTACCCGAGTTTACTTTTCTTGCAAAGATCCTACACCCAGATCTGGTGACATTTTAGGTAAGTAGCTATAGATCATGGAAACTATACGGTGTAGACCGATATGGTTGAAGTGATGGCTACGTTAGTGCGACACTTTGGTTTGTATTGGTGTCCCTTGAGTCAGTCAAGGACAATATTTGGATGCCGCGTGGTGTCATAAGCACTAACTGACCTTTAGAAACTTAATTGACCCAGCTTAGCCATTAGAAGGTAGTGAGATTGTTCGACTTTGGTGCAGTCCAAAGTTGGTTGATACTCGATGCTACACTCACTGAGATCCGATTCTCGGGATATTTCGGTGGCAAGTCAGTTGTACTGCTGAAATAATGTCTGGGAGAAAGATCGGTGATATGAGACTCATAGAACCCGATTACTATTCTTAGGACAAGTTGAGCCAACTTAACTTCAAGAGGGTACTTACCTATGAACCTCATGCAAGCCTTAAACCTAAGGTTCTTATATGTTTTGCTTGTGCTTGTTATCTGTTCAAACATAACATCATAGCATCATGACATCATGCCATAGCATTTTCTTAACCATTTCAAGGATCTCAAGGGCCTGTGATGCATGTTCATCATGAACCAGACGTCTACAAGGGGCAAGAGGATTTATTTTCCTTTAACCAAATGCCGTCAAAGTATCATGAACCAGACGCCTAGCAAGGGGGAAGGGGATTTATTTTCCTCTAACCCAATGCCGTAAAAGACCAAAGTACGCTATCTTGAGTCAAAGGATATGACCCACTTGACATGGTGAGCTTAATTCTCATAGAAGGACATTCAAATGACACAAAGTTATTCAGTTAAAGCTATAGCCAGACTCGACTTATAACACTTCTTTTTGTTTATCCCGCGAGATCCTTGAAAATATTGCATTCACATATCATGCATATTATTACATAACAGGTTTTAAAAGACAAGTTTTCTCATCTTCTTGCTGTTTATTTCAGCAAAGATGGCTCTTGAACAAAATGTTAAGGAACTCCAGGCACAAAATGCCCAATTCCAAGAAACGCTCCTGAACTTAGCCAAGGGGCATAAAGAGATGATGGCGCTCATCGCCAAGAAGAAAAAGACCAGGAAATCTGTAGGCATCCTCAACATGGGAAGAAGATTCAGAGGTCCTCCCAAACAAGCTCAAGACTGTGATATTCCCTCCGATGAAGACAACAACCAGGATGAAGGAAGTAAGAGCGTGAAGGCTGAGAGGGGAAGCAACCTTGGTCCTGGTCAGTATTCTGAAGAAGAAGACTATTTTGATGAGCAGTATCCTCCCGCTGATGACAGATACAAACAACTGGAAGATCATCTAAATGCCATGGAAATTCAAAAAGTGCTAGGACTGGATTTTGAAGAGCTGGGTCTTATTTTGGGGGTTGTCATCCCTCACAAAATCAAGACCCCCACTTTTGATAAATATGATGGTGTGTCTTGTCCTAAGCTTCATCTGTGGTCTTATGTTCGAAAGATCCAACCCCATACTATTGACAAAAAGTTATGGGTTCACTTGTTTCAAGAGAGATTATCTAGGACACAATTGGAATGGTTCTATTAGCTGGAAGGAACCAACATCCGCACTTAGGAAGACCTAGCTGCTGATTTTTAAAAGCAGTACCAATACAATGTTGACCTTGCACCAACTCATGTGTAACTATAAAGTATGACTATGGGCTCAAATGAAGGGTTTAAAGAGTCTGCCCAAAAGTGGAGAGATCAGGATGGAAGAGTACAACCTCCTTTTTCTGATAGGGAGATGGTTTATATGTTCATGGGAACATTGATAGAGCCTTTCTTTAGTCATCTGATTGGAAGCTCCTCATATGGTTTTACTGAGCCGATTTTAGCTGGGGAACATGTCAAAGGTGGAATTAAAAGTGGGAAGATTCAAGCGGCTGCATCTTCGAGTGCTATAAAGAAGCCACTCAATGGTAAGAAGGAAGTTAATGCCGTGTACGGCCAGAAGGGTCGTGCTAGAAGTCTTCACAACCAATCCATTGGGGCGGTACTAATTTCTAATCTAGCACCTGCGCAACAACAATTTCCAAACAATCAGTGTAGGACAAACGCACCGAGAAGGAAGTTTACAAAGATCAGTATGCCATTGTCTCAGGAATTACAACATCTGTTGAAAGCGGAACTGATTACGCTAAGGGATCCTCCTCAAAATCCCAACACCTCCTCTTCTCGCTATAATTCTAATCTAAAGTGTGCCTATCATTACAATAGCCTTGGGCATGACACCACTAACAACTAGGCACTAAAAAACAAAATTTAAGACATGATTAACAACAAAGAGATTGAGTTCGATCCTCCCGAGAACCCCAATGTAATCACTGCACCTATGCCAAAGTATGAAAAAGGCATAAGTGTTATTTATGATGTTTTTTATGTTTCTACTGTAAGTGAATTGGCTACTCCCATCCATTTTATCAAGAAGAATCTGTTGCAGGACGGTTTATTTACGGGTTGTATTAAAAGATGTTACTGTTGTGTATCCCAACCCAATGGCTGCAAGTTGCTGGAAGAAGGTATTCAGCACCTAATGGACAATCATCTGATTCTGTTTGAGAAGATTCCGTCTGTTGAGAATTTGTTGCAGGACTTGGAGCGTGAAAAGGTATCTGTAATATCCGACACTCCTATAAGGATCACTTCCAAAGGTCCCGTAAGGATCACTGCCCAAACCAAAGCTTCACCTCTAATAATCACTGCACCTGGACCTATTCCATATTCTTCAGATAAAGCCATTCATTGGAACTATGGAGACAACGTCTACTACCATGGCATCAAGTAAGAATTATCGACTACTGAGTATGAAGGTATTGATGCTATTGATCCCAATGTTGATAATATTGCTGGGATCAGTAAGGTTACTAAAAGTGAAATAGTTTTCTCTCTGAAAATCTCTCTAAAGACTACTGCCACACCAGTTCAAGTTACCGCTACCGGGTCAACTACTGAGACTCGGGGCAAAGAGCAAATGATGGAGCCTACCCAGACGGAGGCACCTATGGAAGCTATAGCTGAAGATACCTCTAGGAAAGAGTTGGAGGAGGTATTAAAGATTATCTGTAAGAGTGATTATAAGATTGTTGAATAGCTGAGGCAGACCCTATCTAAGATCTCCATGTTATCCCCGTTACTGTGTTCTGAAGCCCATGCACAAGCTTTGGTGAAATTCTTGAAGGCCGCTCATGTACCACAAGAAATTTCTGCCGATCAATTTGAGAGTTATATTGCTAACCTAACTACTGACAATGGGCTAGGCTTTTCTGATGTTGACCTGACTCCGGAAGGAAGAAACCACAACAAGGCCCTGTATGTCTCCTTTGGATGCAGGGGCACTACTCTAGCTCATGTATTGGTTGATAATGGTTCCTCGTTGAATGTTCTACCAAAAGGTGCTCTCGATAGACTTGATTACAAAAGGGTTACACTGAAGCCCAATGATATTGTGGTGAGAGCCTTCAACGGTTCGAAGAGGATGGTACACAAAGAGGTGGATATTCCGATCAAGGTAGGTTCGCAGGTCTTTGAATATACCTTCTATGTGATGGATATTCGACCGACTTATTCTTTCTTATTGGGACGCCCCTAGATCCATGGGGTAGGCACTGTTACCTCAACCCTACACCAGAAGCTGAAGTATCCCGTGCAGGGAAAGTTTGTTACTGTTTATGGTGAACAAGAGTATATGGTGAGTCATTTGAATTCATTCCGGTATGTAGAGATGGACGAAGAATTCATCGAGACTCCCTGTCAGACTTTTGAAGTCATCCCTCATATCTCTACTGAAGACGTTTCTGAAATTCCTAAGGTTACCAGGGTTCCGCCCAGAATGTCTTATTTGAAGGATACTAGAACTGTTGTAGAAGAAAGTGGTTGTACTACTTGGGTTCATCTTCTTGACATTCCGTATAAATCTGACAAATTTAGTTTGTGTTTCACTATAGAGGCTCAGAGGGCTGTTCGACGCGCTTGTGCTGGAAGACCACCATTTCGTGTCAGCAACGATGGAGTCAACACAATAGAACATGCTGGCAGTGACTATGACCTTGACTGTTGGATCTTTCCTACCATCGGAAATAGGCTCAACAAATGGAAGACTCAAGACATTATCTCAATCTCCTTTAACAAGGAGTAATTTCTACTTTCTGTTTTATTGCTTTTAGGTTTTGGCTATGTAACGTTTTAAGCAATGACTTTAAGCCTTGTGTCTTATCCGGGGCACAATGGTCCATTTGTTAAGGATTGTCATCTCATAACCATATTTTCATTTAACAAAGCATTGGATGTTTTGCATTCAAATTTTGTGCTCTTTGTCTTTGTTTTATTTTTATCACTTTCGAATAACTATGTGTTCTTACACACAGCCACACAATAAATTGCAGATCCACATCCACTCTGGATCCTATTGATAACGATTCTTCTATTGCCACTTATAACTTTGAAAATCTGATCTAGCAGGCCGAGGACGAAGGTGAGGAAGATTTTGAAATACCTGGAGAACTTGCCAGACTGTTAGTGCAAGAGGAAAAGGATATCCAACCGCATGAAGAGCCATTTGAAGTTGTAAACTTGGATACTGAAACAGATAGAAAAGAAGTCAGGATAAGTGCCAACCTAAAGGGAAGTATCAAGAACAGGTTAATCAGGATGTTGCATGAATATGTTGAGATCTTTTCTTGGTCATAGAAAGACATGCCAGGGCTCAATACTGATATTGTGGTTCACCGTCTACCAATGAAAGAAGGTTGTTCTTCAATAAATCAGAAGGTTCATCGTATGCGTCCCAAGATGTCAGAAAAGATCAAAGCTGAGGTTATGAAGCAATTTAACACAAGTTTCTTGGCTGTTACATCCTATCCTTAATGGGTGTAAAACATGGTTTCTGTACAAAAGAAAGACGACAAAGTGTGTATGTGTGTGGACTACAAGGATCTGAACAGTGCGAGCCATAAGGATGACTTCCCGCTTCCACATATTGATGTTCTGGTCGACATCACCGCTCAACACAAGGTATTCTCCTTCATGGAAGGTTTCTCGGGGTATAATCAGATTAAGATGGCACCTGAAGACATGGAGAAAACTACCTTCGTCACACAGTGGGGCACTTTCTTCTACAAAGTTATGCCTTTTGGATTGTAGAAAGCCGGCGCAAAATATCAGCGTGCCATGGTAGCTTTGTTCCATGACATGATTAATCATGAGATAGAGGTCTACATCGACGACATGATAGCTAGGTCTCAGACTGAAGAAGAACATCTTAATCATTTACACAAGTTGTTTGAGAGACTGAAGAAGTAGAAGTTGAGGCCAAAGTCGAACAAGTGTACTTTTGGGGTAAGGTTCGGTAAGCTCCTGGGTTTCGTTGTCAGTGGTAAAGATATCGAAGTTGATCCCGTCAAGGTCAAAGCCATTCAAGAAATGCAAGATCCCTATACTGAGAAGGAAGTCAGAGGTTTCTTAGGATGACTGAACTATATTGCTAGGTTTATTTCTCATTTGACCGCTACTTGTGAGCCAATCTTCAAGTTGCTAAAGAAAGATCAGGTAGTAAAGTGGGACGACGACTGTCAGATAGCCTTTGAAAAAATCAAGGAGTACCTCCAAGAACCTTTGATTCTGATGCCACCAGTTGAAGGAAGACCTCTAATCGTGTACCTCACAGTATTAGAGAACTTAATGGGGTGTGTATTGGACCAACATGACGAGTCTGCTCGAAAAGATCATGCGATATACTACGTTAGCAAAAAGTTTACCGACTGTGAAATAAGATACTCACTACTCAAGAAAACTTGCTGCGCTTTGGCATGGGATGCTCGCCGACTAAGAGAATATAAGTTGATCCATACTACTTTGTTGATCTCTAAGATGGATCCCATAAAGTACATATTCGAGAAGCCAACTCTCTCAGGAAGAATAACCCGATGGCAAATGGTCTTAATAGAATACGACATTCAGTACACCACTCAGAAGGCAATCAAAGGAAGTGTTCTGGCAGATCATTTGGCCCATCAAGCGTAGACGACTATAAATCTATGAATTTTGAGTTCCCGGATGAGAATATCATGCTAGTTACAGATTATGAAGAACCTGGACCGTATGAAGGACCTGAGCCAGGATCCCGATGGACTATGGTTTTTGATGGAGCTTCCAATGCACTTGGCAACAGAACCGGTGTTGTAATTATCTCTCCTAAGGGTTTCCATATGTCCTTTACTGCCAGACTTTAATTTGACTGTACCAACAACGTGGCTAAATATGAAGCGTGCATCATGGGCCTCAAAGCTGCTATTGACTTCAGGATCAAGTTCTTGAACGTATACGGGGACTCAACCCTTGTAATCAACCAGATTAAAGGAGAATAGGATACAAAGCATCCGAATCTCATTCCTTATAGAGAGCATGTGCTGACCTTAATTCCATACTTCGAGGAGATTACTTTCAAGCATATACCATGAGAAGAGAATCAGTTGGAAGACACGTTAGCAACCATGTCATCTATTTTCAAAGTCAGATGGGACAATGAAGCTCCTCGAATTACTATTGAGAGACTAGAAGAACCGACACATTGCTACGAAGTTGACACTGATGGGGTAGAGGAAAATCTTTGGTTTCAAATGGCTCAAGAGTACCCCGAGGGGGCATCTATTAACGATAATAAATTCCTACAGAGGTTCTCTGCCAAGTTCTTTCTAAGTATTGAGATCTTGTACAAGCGCAACCATGATTTAACTCTGCTTCATTGTGTAGACAAGAAGGAAGCTGGGAAGATTATGGAAGACATGTATGAAGGGATCTTTGGTACTCACTCCAGTGGGCATACAATGTCTAAGAAGATTTTGAGAGCGGGTTATTATTGGTCTACTATGGAAACCGATTGCCATCACTACCCAAGAACTTGTCACAAATGCCAAATCTATACGGACAAAGTACATGTGCCTATGGTTCCTCTAAATGTCTTGAATGCTCCTTGTCCATTCCCAATGTATATGATTAGAGAGATCAAGCCTACTGCTTCTAACAGACATTGTTTCATCCTGGTCTCTATTGACTATTTCACAAAGTGGGTTGAAGCAACCTCGTTTACATCTGTTACCAAGAACGTTGTTGCCCGATTCATTAAGCATAACATCATCTGTCGGTATGGCATCCCCGAGAGAATTATCACAAATAATGAAACCAATATAAATAACACTATGATCACTGAACTATGCACACAGTTCAAGATCAAGCACCACAATTCTTCTCCGTATTGATCGAAGATGAATGGCACAGTGGAAACCACCAATAAGAACATCAAGAAGATTATACAGAAGATGACGATGACGTATAGATATTGGCATGAAATGTTACCATTTGCTCTTCATGGCTATCGCACTTCCATAGGAACATCAACTGGGGAAACCCCATTCTCTCTAGTCTACAGTATGGAAGTTTCCCTACCTGTCGAAGTCCAGATTCCTTCTCTAAGGATCATGAAGGACACAAATTAAAACGAAGACGAGTGGATTCAGACTAGGCTGGACCAGTTGAATTGATTGACGTGAAAAGGCTTGCGGCTGTTTATCATGGGCAGATGTATTAGAAGCGTATGATCAAATCATTCAACAAGAAAGTCAAGCATCAGGTATATCAGGCTGGTGACTTGGTGATCAAGCGTATTATCCTACCACAAGGTGATCCCAGGGGAAAATGGACTCCCACCTACGAAGGGCCATTTGTAATCAAGAAAATATTTTCTGGTAGCGCAATGATACTTACCACCATGGACGATGAAGATTTTCTGCCCCCTGTGAATGCGAACATAGTCAAAAGATATTACGTATAAAAACAACTTGCTTGGTTGATTGGCCTAGGCAAAAATAAGGGCATCCTGGTGAACCAAAAGGGTTCGGGAAAAAATTAGGGATATATGAAAAAATCAGGGATATATATATATATATATATATATATATATATATAAAGATTGTACACCCGGGAAGTCGAAAACTTGAAGAGATGTCTTGGGCAAAAAAGGGTATCCCGGTGGGCTAAAAATCCAAAAGGGCGGTCCAGGAAAAAGTTAGGGATCGAAGCGTACGACTATGTCCCATTGGATCACCTACTTACAACAATATTTATTACCAACGTCAAGTTCGAATGGTATTGTGGTACGGTGGGAGAACTGACTTGAGGTTTTGCGTTTGTTTTCGCAAATGTTTCGGTTGAGCAAGAGTCGCCACCAACTTTTTATTTTATCCTAAGGAAAGGTTAAAAAGCACAGCAAAAACCTTTGAGATGTTTTCTTGGGTTCGGGGAGTAGATTATAGAAAGGGAAGGTATTAGTTCCCTTTCTATCCATGGTTATCCATGGGCTCTTAGTTACTTGCTTAGATCAACTTGCCTTAATTTTCAATTGTTTGAAATGGTGCTTTGTGTGTGTGGGTTTGAAAATGTTTTGAAAAGAGGCCAATGTGGTGGCAACCTTTGTAATGATCCATGTTGGGATGTATACAAAGGTGTATGTCTTTTGAAAAGGTTTTCATTGTTTTTGAAAGTTGTTTTGAAAGTGTAGTGATGTGTGGTTTGAAAAATAGGCGAGTGTTTTGTTTTGCAAGTTGACAAGTAATCAAGAGCTATCTACCCTAAATTTCTCAAAGATCTTTGCTATGTTTTAACCCTTTTAACAATTTTGTTCCACCATTGCATTTGGTGGACAATCTTGTGTTAGGATGTGAAAGGGACGGGCGCGGGTCATCGTTTAGACCATGATTGCAATGGTGCCAAGTATCTTTGGGCACTTTTTCCTTTAAGGGACTTGATCATTTTTTTAGGCAACTTTTGAAAGCGTCATCGAGGGACTATGATCATTTGATTGTTTTGTTTTTGCCAAAGATACCTAACATGCAATATGGCCCATTATTGAAGGCAACAAGTGGAATACCCTAGGGGTGCAAGTGTGATTGGTGTTGTCCATTTTCATGCTTGATTATCTTGAAGTTATGTCAAACTATTTTGGTTAATTGATTTGCATACAACCCTAATTCTAACATGGCATATTTAGAAAGCTTGTAAATGCGAAAAATAAAGTTCCTAAGTTATTACAACACAATATATGGGATGGGGGGTACAAATGTTCAAATGGGGGTATTTTGACAAGAATTAAAACCCTAGACTATTACATCAAATTGGAATTTTGCAAGGTATTTATTTACACAATACTCAAATGAAAATAAAATAAATATGTAAAAATGCAAAAAAGGTTTTCATATGTATGTGAAAAAATGTTTATCATATATTAAATAAATAAAAATAAAAATTAATGTATTTTGGTATTTTTATGGATCTAGGGTAAAACCCTAATTTTATAAATAAAAAGTATTTATTATATAATATATGTAATATTTCTTAATTATGTATAAAAAAAATAAATGAGAAGTATATTTGTCAAAAAGATATTTTTAATGTTAAATATTAATAAAAATAAAGATGTATATATTTTGGTATTTTTATCCTAAATATCCTAATAAATATATAAATATTTATATTATATGATAAATATATTAAATATATACAAAAATAAAATATTTAATATTTACAAAAAAAGTATATTTTCATAAAATATTTTCAAAAGATAAAATAAAATGAAAATCAGAAAATAAAATGTATTGGTATTAATTTTAGTATTTTTAAATAAAAGATATTATGTATTATTTATATACAAACATCAATTTAAACAAATAAATGCCTAATAAATATAAAAATGGTGTGAAAAATATTTTTTATATTTTTAATATTATGAGAAAAAATAAATAAGTCAGAAATAAAAAGAAAAGTCAAGAAAATGTCTCAAATAAGCACAATGGGCCAAGGGGGTTCAAAAGTAACAAAAGGGTGCAAATAAGAAAAATGAAACAAAGCCCAGCCCAAAAGACCTTCTTCAACCTCTGGCCAGAATTTGTCAAAAAAAACGCGCGCCTTCTACACTGATTCAAACATCTGGATTCCTGGACTTTTAGCACAAACTTACAACATAAAAAATGTTAAGCATCAAGCCACGATTCTAGACATATAAAGAACTCATCCTAACTCTCAGAAATGAGAGAGAATTTCTCCATTCCCAATTCCTGACCTAGTTTTTATTCCATGTTCAGACATCAAATTCTCATAGAACACATAACATAAATGAAAACTAATTATATGGGCATGTTCAGGGCCATGAATGTGACATAATTTCTTCACAAATCTAAACCTAACAATGCCTGGATAAAGAGATAAGAGTTCATGAACTTACCTGTTCAGTTGGAATCGTATCTGGTGATGGAGGTGTTTTCAATGCAAGGTGATGATTGGTATAGCTTCCTTGATGTCCAGGGATGCTATTCCAAGCTTTAGTTTGCTTTGAAACCAAGTGAATCGTGTTATGGCACTTCAACTGCAAAACAGAAAAATGAAAATGGTGATGTTGATTAGGAGATGCAGTATTCACGACCTTCGGAGCCTCTTTGATGGTCACCAAGTTGGTTGATAGCAGTTGCGGTAAGATTTGTGACAAGGTCATACTCAGCCGAGTATACTGCCTTTTGGGCCTCTCACCCCTTTGTTGATTGTACTGCTGAGGAGCAGCAACAGGTTTTGAAATTACCAAGGCATTGACGGCTTGGCGACTTTCTGGCTTGACTTGTCTTCTAGGACCATAGACGGCACTAGCTTCCTTCTTGAAAGGCCTCTTCTCAGTACTTGTGGAGGCACTTTTCTGTATCTTTCCTGACCTGATGCCAGCTTCTATCCTTTCACCCGTTAGGATCAAATCTGTAAACCCAGCGGAGGAATTACCAACCAGATGATTGAAGAATGGACCAGACAAGGTCCCTAGAAACATGTCAACCAGTTCACGGTCAGTCAAAGGAGGCTGCACCCTACCAGCCAAATCTCTCCATTTTTGCGCATATTCTTTGAACCCTTCGCCCGTTCCTAGTGACATACCCTGAAGTTGGGTACGCGTAGGAGCGAGGTCAAAATTATATTGATATTGTCTATAAAATGCGGTAGCCAAATCTTCCCAATGTCGGATACTGGTTCCATCTAGCTGATAGAACCACTCAAGTTGTGACCCCGAAAGGCTATCTTGGAAGAAATGGATCCAAATATTTTTGTCTGCCGTGTAAGGTTGGATCTTCCTTACGTACGATCTGAGATGCAGCTTTGGACAGGAAGCCCCGTCGTATTTGGCAAAGGCAGGCGCCTTGAACTTGTGTGGGATTACCACCCCAGAAGATAACCCTAAATCTCCGAAATCCAGCCCCGACACATTTTGAATCTCCATGGCACTCAAGCGGTCCTCTAATTGCTTGTATCTGTCAGCAGCAGGAGGGTATTGTTCGTCATTGTAATCCGTCTCGTTGTCAGAGACTGCATGACTAGGAGCCCCTCCCCCTTGGGGACTATCTTTCTCTGCAGAGGAAGTAGTTGGATCAGCCTCGTTATGGAGTGTGTTCCCAAACCTGCGTCCAGTGTTGAACAACGCAGTCCTCTTCTTCTTCTTCTTCTTTAAGAGCAGAGCCTTCAACTCTTGTTGACCTTGGGCCAGGCTCATGACCATCTCTTGAAACTGGGCACTCTGGGCCTGGAGGGCCTTGATAGCTTGTTCACTGGATGATTCTGGATTCATGATGACTGTTCAAAATAAACAGCGAAGGAGATTAAGCAACCTGTAGAAAAAAGGGTACCTGTTATGCACATGATGCATGAGATGCTATCTATGCAATGCATTCAAGGATTTTAGAAATTCACAATTGTTGCAGACAAAAAGAACGCACGTCATATTAATAAGAAGAAATTTGTTAGTACATAAGTACCCCATGGGCCAAATATTACAAAAACAACTTCTCAAGGTAAAAAGACGTTGCGTATCCTCTTTGGTGCAATGTAGGTGTTGAGGGCCTCTTGCTCGTGGAGTCAGCGGGTGAGCTCTAAAACCTTCTTCTCGCTGGCGTAGAAGCTGGCTTCAAAAGTGTTCCGTTCCTCCTTGAGTTGGATCCAACTCTTCTGCATCTCCTCCCACGATGTAGGCATGTCAGGATGTAGGATGGTGTAGGGAACCTCTCCTTCCTTGACTGGCTCTTTAATCACAGGGAGAACATGAGGATAAGGCATCATTAGACTATGGGCTCGGGCTCGTACCCACTTGAGATAAGGTTCAAGAGGGATGGAGTTCTTGTGCCCCAGTGTCTTGCTATCAACCTTGTTGGGCCTCCCCCAAGCTCTGATGAATCTTTGGCGAAGTCCTTGCGCATCATTGTCGAAGTCAAAAACTAGGTCAGGAATCAACATGTCGTGAGGACCATCTCTTCGTGCATATCCAAATTGCCTCAAAGCTAGGCAAGGGTTGTAGGTAATGCCCCCTCTAATGCCAAATAATGGAACATTAGGGAACTCTCCACAATGATCGATGATGATGACATTTTCTCTGGACCGAGAACACCAATGTACATCGGAGTGAGTAAGAGTCATCAACCGTTGGGACCACCTTGAGCCTTGGTCATTCTTCAAGACAGATTGTGGAAGGTGCGAAATAAACCACCTTGCAAGGAGAGGAGTACAACACATGAGAACACCCCTCTTTCTTATTGTTCGTGTGTAAAATGAGTGAAGGATGTCCCCAAGCAATGTTGGTATTGGATTTCTGGACAAGAAGATTTTGACGGCGTTGACCTCTACAAGCTGGTCAGGATTTGGGAACAGGACCAACCCATAGATAAGGAGTGCCACAATTTCTTCAAAGGCTTGTAGGTCCAATGAATTCCAACATTCTTGTGCCTTCTCAAACAAGAATTTTGCTAAGAAGCCTTTGACACCGCTTCTAGTTTCCCAGTGCCCCTTGATGTCAGAAGGCTGTAGATGTAATGCTCGAGCAACATCTTCAGGCTTTGGTTCCTTTTCTGTACCGTTGAAAGGTAGTTGATTAAGGATAGGAATTCTCAAGAGTTGAGAAAATTCCTCCAAAGTGGGTACCAACTGGTAATCAGGGAAAGTGAAACAGTGGTGAAGAGGGTCAAAGAACTGGAATAGCACTTTCATCATGTCCTCTTCAATGTTGGTGTTGACTAGGATGAGCAGTCTACCATGTCTTTCACTGAAGGATGAGCTTTCCGGAATCCTTGATGTGAGCTCCTTGAGTTGAGGAGGGATTCTCACAAGGTTGACTTGGATGGTTTTTCTGCGAGGATTTTCCATGACCTACAAAACAAGAACAAAGATGAAGATATAAACCCTTGAAGTGGTTAGTAAATGCATATGATGCTTTATGATGTTCATGATGTATGCACAAACATATGTACAAGCAAATCACACCAAACCCTAGTTTCAGGCTTCCATGGGGTTTCACAGGTAAGTACCCTCTTGAGTGTAGTTGGCTTAAAATCCTGTCCTATAAATAGTAACCGGGTTCTAAGGAGCTCAATATCATTGGATTGTTTTCATTGTTTATTGTTTTGGTTTAGCCACTTAACTAGCGACCAAAATATTCCAAGAAAACAACCCTCAATGAGTGTAGTATCGAGTATCTACCAACTTCGGACTGCACCAAAGCCGGTCATCTCACTACCCCTAATGAAAGGCCAAGATGGTCAAGTAAGGTTCTAGGTCATTAGTGCTTAGTGACATCACTAAGCGGCCCCGTACTCTCCTTGATTGAACTCAAGGGTTACCGGTACTCACAAACATGTCGCACTAATATAGCTATTGCTTCGACCGTGTCGGTATACCCCACACAGTTTCCACAACGTATTACTATCTATGAATGTTTCCCAAAATCCGGGTGTAGGATTGCAAACCCAAACAAGAGAGCCAAGATATAAAGCAATCAAATCAAACAATTAGTCATGCAAGAGGGTGATCTAAGCCCTAAGGTTACTCCACTTTAAAAGGAATCCCCAGCAGAGTCGCCAGTTCTGTGGTACGGTGGAAGAACTGACTTGAGGTTTTGCGTTTGTTTTCGCAAATGTTTCGGTTGAGCAAGAGTCGCCACCGACTTTTTATTTTATCCTAAGGAAAGGTTAAAAAGCACAGCAAAAACCTTTGAGATGTTTTCTTGGGTTCGGGGAGTAGATTATAGAAAGGGAAGGTATTAGCACCCTTTCTATCCATGGTTATCCATAGGCTCTTAGTTACTTGCTTAGATCAACTTGCCTTAATTTTCAATTGTTTGAAATGGTGCTTTGTGTGTGTGGGTTTGAAAATGTTTTGAAAAGAGGCCAATGTGGTGGCAACCTTTGTAATGATCCATGTTGGGATGTATACAAAGGTGTATGTCTTTTGAAAAGGTTTTCATTGTTTTTGAAAGTTGTTTTGAAAGTGTAGTGATGTGTGGTTTGAAAAATAGGCGAGTGTTTTGTTTTGCAAGTTGACAAGTAATCAAGAGCTATCTACCCTAAATTTCTCAAAGATCTTTGCTATGTTTTAACCCTTTTAACAATTTTGTTCCACCATTGCATTTGGTGGACAATCTTGTGTTAGGATGTGAAAGGGACGGGCGCGGGTCATCGTTTAGACCATGATTGCAATGGTGCCAAGTATCTTTGGGCACTTTTTCCTTTAAGGGACTTGATCATTTTTTTAGGCAACTTTTGAAAGCGTCATCGAGGGACTATGATCATTTGATTGTTTTGTTTTTGCCAAAGATACCTAACATGCAATATGGCCCATTATTGAAGGCAACAAGTGGAATACCCTAGGGGTGCAAGTGTGATTGGTGTTGTCCATTTTCATGCTTGATTATCTTGAAGTTATGTCAAACTATTTTGGTTAATTGATTTGCATACAACCCTAATTCTAACATGGCATATTTAGAAAGCTTGTAAATGCGAAAAATAAAGTTCCTAAGTTATTACAACACAATATATGGGATGGGGGGTACAAATGTTCAAATGGGGGTATTTTGACAAGAATTAAAACCCTAGACTATTACATCAAATTGGAATTTTGCAAGGTATTTATTTACACAATACTCAAATGAAAATAAAATAAATATGTAAAAATGCAAAAAAGGTTTTCATATGTATGTGAAAAAATGTTTATCATATATTAAATAAATAAAAATAAAAATTAATGTATTTTGGTATTTTTATGGATCTAGGGTAAAACCCTAATTTTATAAATAAAAAGTATTTATTATATAATATATGTAATATTTCTTAATTATGTATAAAAAAAATAAATGAGAAGTATATTTGTCAAAAAGATATTTTTAATGTTAAATATTAATAAAAATAAAGATGTATATATTTTGGTATTTTTATCCTAAATATCCTAATAAATATATAAATATTTATATTATATGATAAATATATTAAATATATACAAAAATAAAATATTTAATATTTACAAAAAAAGTATATTTTCATAAAATATTTTCAAAAGATAAAATAAAATGAAAATCAGAAAATAAAATGTATTGGTATTAATTTTAGTATTTTTAAATAAAAGATATTATGTATTATTTATATACAAACATCAATTTAAACAAATAAATGCCTAATAAATATAAAAATGGTGTGAAAAATATTTTTTATATTTTTAATATTATGAGAAAAAATAAATAAGTCAGAAATAAAAAGAAAAGTCAAGAAAATGTCTCAAATAAGCACAATGGGCCAAGGGGGTTCAAAAGTAACAAAAGGGTGCAAATAAGAAAAATGAAACAAAGCCCAGCCCAAAAGACCTTCTTCAACCTCTGGCCAGAATTTGTCAAAAAAAACGCGCGCCTTCTACACTGATTCAAACATCTGGATTCCTGGACTTTTAGCACAAACTTACAACATAAAAAATGTTAAGCATCAAGCCACGATTCTAGACATATAAAGAACTCATCCTAACTCTCAGAAATGAGAGAGAATTTCTCCATTCCCAATTCCTGACCTAGTTTTTATTCCATGTTCAGACATCAAATTCTCATAGAACACATAACATAAATGAAAACTAATTATATGGGCATGTTCAGGGCCATGAATGTGACATAATTTCTTCACAAATCTAAACCTAACAATGCCTGGATAAAGAGATAAGAGTTCATGAACTTACCTGTTCAGTTGGAATCGTATCTGGTGATGGAGGTGTTTTCAATGCAAGGTGATGATTGGTATAGCTTCCTTGATGTCCAGGGATGCTATTCCAAGCTTTAGTTTGCTTTGAAACCAAGTGAATCGTGTTATGGCACTTCAACTGCAAAACAGAAAAATGAAAATGGTGATGTTGATTAGGAGTGTTACAGTCTGCTTCTAATGCTTTGGACAGTTTGTATGGATGGTAGGGAAAGTGTTTGAAGTGTTTTTGGCCAAGATGCACGATGGAAATGAGCTATGGAAGTCCAACTGCAGCTTATGCCCTGTTTTTGCAGTTTTAGGGTGATTCTGTGTTTGAGAAGGTATAAAACTTGGTTGGCTTGTGTTTCAGCTTAGGTTTTATGATTAGAAAGTGTTTGATAACTTTGCTTAAGGTTCCCTTGGCTGAGATGATAGTTGTGTGTTGTTATGCAAGCTTTCTTCACACTTAAGCAAGAAATGTCAACTTGGTTTTCTAGACCTGTGCAGGCCCCCAATCTATGCTGCATACCTTAGCCTTGATCAGTGTGATTAGTTCATAAACTTGTGCCAAAAGGATTTGCATTGTACTTGCTTGGATTTGCATTTGACATAAAGTTCAACTTTTCTAAAATGGCTAATTTGCTTTTTCTATTTAAGGGTTAAACTTCCATGTAATGCTTAAACACATAAAACAAGGCTTTGGCACAATGAGTTAGCATTAAATTATTGAGTGCAAATTGGATATAGGACCTGTAATCAAGGGATGCAAGCTGAGTTCAAAATGGCACAAGTGTATGAACATGTAAATTGGCCATAAACAAAGTGAGTTTTTCCCAACTTGCCAAATTCGATTCTCCCTAACCATGAGGTTGTTTGATGAGTTCTTGGACATTTTGGAAAGCTTGGAATGTGTACTACAATCCATCTTTGAAATGTAAATTGAAATTCTAAGTGGAAGTATGTGAAAAATGGTCTTGAAGTTAGGAAAAAATCCTGCCTAAAATGGTTCAAAATTTCTCTAAGTTAAGAATGGTTTGGTACCCTTGTTCCAAAAATTATAACTTGAGCTACAAGCTTCTTTTGAGGAAACTTTGTGAATCAAAGTTGTAGATTTTGCAATGGACTACAACTTTCATGTTTGGACTTTTCCTTGAATCCAAATTAATGTTGGTGAGAAAGTGGGACAAAGTTAGGAAAAAATTAGGGTTTTTCATAACTTAGAAAAATTCTAAGTTATGAAAAATCTTCATTTCAAACCCTAATTTGCAATTCTTGATTTCTTGATGAACAAGTTTCATGATTTGGCATGTTTTGATGAAAAATGAATCTTGACACTTGATTTTGACCAAAAAGTCAAAGTTTGACTTTTCAGTATACAGTCAAAATTGATCAATTGACTGGGAAATTCAACTGTCAATCTTGTGCATTTGGGATCTTTTGGACTTGTTGAGTATGTCAAGACAATTCCATGGGGTCCTTGAGTCCATATGTGAGCTTGGTTTGCCATTGGCTAGGTCAAACAGTCAAAAATTGCCTTTGTGCAGTCAAAACCCTAAAAATGACCATTTTGCCCTTTTGGTGATCTGATCAAATTTCTTGTGGAATTGTGATCCAAACTTGATCAAATGGTCCATGTGAGTTCATAATGTTGATGTGGGTCAATTTTCATGAGGTTTGACTGTCAATTGGCCACAGTTGACTTTTTCCCCAATACAGCTGATTTCTAGGTCAACTGTCCAATTGACTGGGCAAAATTTGGAATCAAGACTTAAAACTTGGTATGGATAAACTTGGGAGTCCAACATGAAGCATGAAAGTCATCTTAGGCATTTTAGGTCAAAATATCTTTGTGCAAACTCAAACCCTAATTTGGGTCAACAGTGCAAGGAGAAGTCTTGAGCAGAGGAAACCCTAACTGGATCTTGAGCTCCAAGGGTCTTGTGGTGAGAAAATATTGAGGAAATGGGAGGGCAAATTTTGGGGTACAACAGTT
Source organism: Vicia faba (assembly GCA_948472305.1). Lineage (NCBI taxonomy): Eukaryota > Viridiplantae > Streptophyta > Magnoliopsida > Fabales > Fabaceae > Vicia > Vicia faba. Next base: position 644,645,778 of record OX451736.1, on the reverse strand, counting down.
GCCCCTGTTCAATCTTCTTGAACCTGAAGAGTTAGATTGGCAAGTTTGCCTTTCGTGACTCGAGGGTAAAAGGAGATTGGACACTAGAGTGCCCGGAAATTTGCACTCGCATGTTGGAGTATCAGCAAATGAGATATCGGGAATGGGCTTATAGATGCCATTTGGAGAGATGGTGGATAGGGAGATGGGCTTATAGATGCCATCTGAAGGCGTGACAGAACCTTGTCGGGAATGGGCTTATAGATGCCATTTGGAAGTGTTGATCGCATAAGAGATTCCTTAGCGAGAACTTGTGTACTTTGAGAAAGACATATGTTCTCCTGGCTTGTTACAAGTATTGATCTTCAATCTCTTCATGCAGACATGCCCTGGCTAGATACAGGTGTCGAATCTACAATCGGTTGCTCGCAGATATGCCCTGGCTGGATACAAGTATCGAATCTGGAATTAGTCGTCAACAGATATGCCCTGGCTGGATACAAGAATCGAATCTTCGAACTCTTCAGATGTGCCCTGGCTAGATACAGGAATCGAATCCAGAATTGTGACAGTTGATAGATATTCCCTGGCTGGATACAGGAATCGAATCTTCAAATTCTTCAGACGTGCCCTGGCTAGATACAGGAATCGAGTATGGAAATAGTCATCAACAGATATGCCCTGGCTGGATACAGGAATCGAATCTTCAAACTCTTCAGATGTGCCCTGGCTAGATACAGGAATCGAATCTGGAAACTGATCACTCACAGATGTGCCCTGGCTAGATACAGGAATCGAATCTGGAATTGTGACAGTTGAAGGTAGTTGTCTTTTTCCTGAAAAGGCAAAACATCAGTTGTATGCAATGTCATGATGTATGACATGCATGATGTCATGACGTTCAAAATGAGATAGTGTTGTATGCACTTTATCATGTATGTAAGCAAGATGTATGAAATGTGAAATGTTTTATGAATGTATTTTCGTCTAGGAAAATAAATCCTTGACGATTGGCTGGGGAATTAAATCCTGGGCTGACATTGAAGAGTAAATTTCTTCGCTTCCGCTAGGGATGATGTTTGCAAGAATACACCGGTAGGAGAAGATGACTCCGTTGGGGAATAAACTTGTTGGAGAGATTACTCTGAGGGGAAATACTCTGTGGGAAGAGATACTTCGCTGAAGTTTTGATGAGAGCTCCGCTGAGGGTTTCAATGATGGACTCCGCTGGGGATAACAATGATAAACTCCGCTGGGGATTCTGTTGATAAGTTATGTTGGGGAACTTTGATGAACTCCGCTGGGGATTGGAAGAACTTCGCCGAGGGCGATCTTCCGTGGCAATTAGCTGAGGATAACCCAGTTATAAGCCCTTATGAGGAAAAACTTTGAATAAAGCTCGGAAGAGACGTCCATACTTTACAGGGGATAAGCTTCCAAAATCTACTGGGGATAAGCTTCAAGACCTGCTGGGGATATGGATTCCAAATTTCCTTGGGAAACTTTCGGACTGTACTTGAAAAATGGTTCCACTGGGGTGTCTGTATTCCGCCGGGGAACAATCTTAGATCAAGACTGCCGGGGATGCTTGCTGAGGGATGCCTATACTCCGCTGGGAAATGTTGATATCTTCTGGGGATAACCAACTTCCTTTAGGCTGACCGTAGACTAACTCTGCTGGAGGAGAGTATTGCTGACTTGCTAGGGGAACATGGTTCCTATCGTAGGGCTGATGATAGACTAACTTTCCCTGGGGAGAGTATTGTTGAATCTTGTCCTACTCTGTGGGGAGTTGAAGTAACCTGGCCACATTCTTCAGTTGGACCTATCTTGGTACCTTGGCGGACAAAGCAACTAGACTGCCTGGACAATTCTACATTGCCCTTGTTTCTGATGTCACCTGTAATTAGTCTTTTGTTTCATATGCAAGTATTTATGAATTAGCAATTTTAATGTCAAATGCATATATCAAAAATGAACATTGGACGTTCTTCGCAAGACAAAACAGAAAAAGGAAAAAACAATTGGCGATTCGTTTGGAAAAGCGAATTTGTATTGATTTTGAAATTTGCCTGTATATAGGCGTTTTTGTACAAGAGGCTGACGTCCTAGTAAGAGAACGCCGCCAAATAAAGTTTAATACAATTTTGAAAAGGAAACAAAACAGCTATGTGCACAATATTCCCACTGGGTTCCAACTCTGCTATCGCCTTTATGTCTTCAAGCGTCTCATCACTTTGCTGCTTAGTTGAAGATGAAGCTGATTGATCAATACCCAAGGCTGAGCCCGATAGTTGATGCCGAATTCTGGATGCAAGGTGATCCAATGAGACATAGTGTTACGCTTTATCCCTAACTTTTGCCTGGACCGCCCTTTCGGGTTTTCAGTCCACCGGGATACCCTTTTTTACCCAAGCCGCCTTTTCAGGTTTTCGACTTGCCGGGTGTACAGATTTTTTTTCATTTCATCCCTTATTTTTGCCCGAACCCTTTTGGTTCGTCGGGAAGCCCTTATTTTTGCCTAGGTATGTCAACCTAGCGGGTCTTTTATTCATGCGTAGTATCTTTTTACTATGTCTGCATTGGCGGGGTGAGGAAGGTCGTCACCATCCATGGTGGTTAGAATCATGGCTCCTCCCGAGAACACATGTTTAACCACAAATAGCCCTTCGTATGTAGGGGTCCATTTGCCCCTGGGATCACTTTGAGGAAGGATGATGCGCTTGATTACCAGGTCCCCAACTTGATACTCTTGTGGTCTGACTTTCTTGTTAAATGCCCTGATCATCCATTTTTGGTATGTCTGACCATGGCAAATAGCAGTGAGTCTCTTTTCGTCAATTAGGTTTAATTGATCAAGTCGAGTCTGGATCCAGTCGTCTTCACTCAAGTCTGCATCCTTCATTATCCGGAGAGAGGGTATCTGGACTTCAATTGGCAAAACTGCCTCCATGCCATAGACCAAGGAAAAAGGAGTTGCCCCGGTTGACGTCCTTGCTGAGGTACGGTACCCATGAAGAGCAAATGGTAACATTTCGTGCCAATCTTTATAGGTCACTGTCATCTTCTGCACAATCTTCTTGATGTTTTTATTTGCCGCTTCGACAGCTCCATTCATCTTCGGCCGGTAAGGAGAAGAGTTGTGGTGCTGTATCTTGAATTGCTCGCAGAGCTCAGTGATCATCTTGTTGTTAAGATTGGTACCATTGTCTATAATGATTCTTTCCGGGACGCCGTACCGACAGATCAGGTTATGCCGAATGAAATGTGCCACGACGCTCTTGGTTACCGTGGCGTAGGAAGCTGCCTCAACCCACTTCGTGAAGTAATCAATTGCTACCAAGATGAAGCGATGCCCGTTGGATGCCGTCGGTCGGATCTCACCGATCATATCAATGCCCCACATTGCAAAAGGCCAAGGTGCCGTCAGGACGTTCAGAGGAACCGGAGGGATGTGCACCTTATCAGCATAGATCTGGCATTTATGACAAGTTCGAGAATATTGGTAACAATCGGCTTCCATTGTGGACCAGAAATATCCTGCCCGAAGGATTTTCTTTGCCTTGGTATGTCCACTAGAATGTGTTCCGAATGTACCTTCATGTAGCTCTGCCATGATCTTTTCTGCTTCAGTTTTATCCACACAACGCAGTAAAGTTGAATCATGGTTTCATTTGTAGAGAATGCCATTGCTGAGGAAGAATTTCGCCGCGAACCTTCTCAGAAACTTCTTATCATTGACAGACGCACCTTCAGGGTATTCCTGAGCTTCCAAGTATCTCTTCACCTCATGATACCAGGGTTTCTCGATTACCTCTTCGGTCTCAAGATCGCAGCAGTATGCAGGTTCGTCCAACTTCCAGATAATGATCCGGGGAGCCTCATTGTCCCATTTGACTTTGAACATTGAAGACATCGTAGCTAGTGCGTCTGCTAATTGATTCTCCTCTCTTGGGAAGTGTTCAAAAGTTATCTCTTCAAAGTGAGGAAGCAAAGTCAACACATACTCCTTGTAAGGAATAAGATTTGGGTGTTTCGTATCCCACTCGCCTTTGATCTGATTGATCACGAGAGCGGAATCTCCGAAGACACTCAGAAACTTGATCCTTAAGTCGATTGCAGCTTGAAGACCCATGATACATGCCTCATATTCTGCCATGTTGTTGGTGCAGTTGAAACACAGCCGGGCGGTGAGTGGAGTATGAGTACCTTTAGGGGATATGATCACAGCGCCGATGCCGTTACCCAAAGCGTTCGAGGCTCCGTAAAAATGCATAGACCATCGGGATCCTTCCTCAGGTCCTTCATCCGGTCCAGGTACTTCACAATCAGTTACTACCATGATATCCTCATCTGGAAATTCAAAGTTCAATGATTGGAAATCATCCACAGGTTGGTGTGCCAAATGGTCTGCCAATACACTTCCCTTGATTGCTTTTTGAGTTGTGTACTGGATATCATATTCTGTCAAGATCATTTGCCATCTTGCTATTCTTCCGGACAGAGCGTGCTTTTCGAATATGTACTTGATTGGATCCATTTTTGAAATCAACAGAGTAGTGTGAGTCAACATATACTGTCTCAGCCGACGAGCAGCCCATACCAGAGCACAACAAGTTTTCTCGAGCAGTGAGTACCGAGTCCCACAGTCGGTAAACTTTTTGCTCAAGTAATAAATAGTGTGCTCTTTTCGGCCAGACTCGTCATGCTGCCCCAGCACACACCCCATTGAGTTGTCAAGTACTATCAAGTATAGTATTAGAGGTCTCCCTTCAACCGGAGGCATAATAATGGGTGGTTCTTGGAGATACTCCTTTATCTTTTCGAAAGCGGCCTGACATTCATCGTTCCAACGTACTACTTGATCTTTCTTTAGCAACTTGAAGATTGGCTCACAGGTAGCAGTTAGATGCGAGATGAATCGGGCAATGTAATTCAGTCGTCCTAGAAAGCCTCAGACTTCTTTCTCTGTCTTGGGAGTCGGCATCTCTTGTATGGCTTTCACCTTGGCAGGGTCCACTTGAATACCTTTATCGCTTACAATGAAACCTAGCAATTTTCCAAACCTCACCCCAAAGGTGCATTTGTTTGGATTCAACCTCAGCTTGTATAACTTCAGTCGGTCAAACAGCTTCCGCAGATGGTCAAGGTGTTCCTCCCCAGTTTGGGACCTTGCAATCATATCATCGACGTACACTTCAATCTCATGGTGGATCATGTCATGAAATAAAGCAACCAAGGCACGTTGGTAGGTTGCCCCAACATTTTTCGACCCGAATGGCATGACCTTGTAGCAGAAGGTGCCCCACTGAGTAACAAAGGTAGTCTTTTCCATATCTTCAGGAGCCATCTTGATCTGATTATACCCTGAAAAACCATCCATGAAGGAGAACACCTTGTGTTGAGCAGTATTGTCAATAAGAACGTCGATGTGAGGCAGAGGGAAATCATCTTTAGGGCTGGCCCTGTTCAAATCCCTGTAGTCAACACACATTCCGACTTTACCATATTTCTTTGGCACTGGAACCACGTTGGCCACCCATTGAGGATAAGAAGTCACTGCTAGAAACCCGACATCAAATTGTTTCATAACCTCAGCCTTGATTTTCTCGGACATCTCTGGGCACATGCGGCGGACCTTCTGCTTTACCGGAGGGCAGTCTTCCTTGGTAGGCAGATGATGAACTACAATGTCGGCATCCAAACCGGGCATGTCTTCGTAAGACCAAGAAAAGATCTCCATGTAATCATGTAGCATCTGAATCAATCGTTGTTTCACACTGAGCTCCAGATTGGCACCAATCTTGACTTCTTTTCTATCTGTCTCAGTACCCAGGTTTATTGTCTCCACTGGCTCTTCATGCGGCTGAATGGCCCTCTCTTCCTGGAGTAGCAGTCTTGCGAGTTCACCAGGCACTTCGCAATCATCTTCACCTTCTTCTTCGGCCAAGTTGATCGGATTTTCGAAGTCATAACTGGCGGTAGCAGAGCCGTTACCAGTGAGATCCAGAGTGGATTGGAACCTGTATAAGTGAGTGTGTGTAAATATAGCTGTTTTGCAATATATAACACAGAAAGAAAAAGAGCACAAGATTTGAAATGCAACAAACGTCCAATGTTTTGATTAATGATATATGGAAATGTCATACAAAAAGCCCTCACAAATGGAGCCACGGTGCCCCGGGTAGGACACCGAGCCAATAAAAGTTTCAACATATTGTTTGTTACAAATTGAAAATCAAAAGAGTTCATTACTGCGTAATAAATGTAATAGGTGTAAAATCTTTGGCCGTCCAGTTGCTTGGTCCGTTGTTGGTTGCTGGATAGATCCAACTGTCAAATTCTGCTTCCTCTATGTCCTCCTCGATAGCATTCACTCTTGGGTTGGTGATGAACACCGGAGACTTTCTGATGCTTTCTTTGCGAACAGCCCTCTGAGCCTCTGCAGTGAAGTCCAGCCCAAACTTGTCGGTCTTTTGAGTGAAGTCAGGAAGTTGACCCCAGTTTGTGCACTTGCCTTTCTCGATTACAGCCCAGGCATCCTTCAAGGAAGTCATCTTCAGCGGAAAGTCTTCTTCAACCACTGTCTCAGCTGACGCCAATGTTGGGGGTACCTCTTCAAAATGTTGAAAGGGGGTTTCAATAAACTCCCCGTCCATTTCAATATACCAGAATGAATTCAGATGACTTACCATGTATTCCTCCTCACCCTGCACAGTAACAATATTCCCCTTGACAGGGTATTTGAGCTTTTGGTGTAGAGTGGATGTTACCGCCCCAGCCTTGTGAATCCAGGGTCGACCCAACAAGCAGGAATAAGATGGACGAATATCCATTACATAGAACGTTGAGTCAAAGACTTGGGAACCCACACGGATAGGAATGTCTACCTCACCGTGCACCATCCTCTTAGAACCGTCGAAAGCTCTAACAATGATGTTACTAGGCTTCAATTCCAGGCCCTCGCAATCCAACGGATCTAAGGCCTTCTTGGGCAAAACGTTCAGGGAAGAACCGGTATCCACCAACACGTGTGCGAGAGTAGTGCCCCTGCATTCTATGGAAACATGCAGGGCATCATTGTGGTTTTTTCCCTTGGCGGTCAGGTCGGCATCCGAGAAACCCAAACCATTGTCAGCGGTCAAATTAGACACACAGTCAGTGAATTGATCTGCAGAGGTCTCTTGCGGCACATGGGCCGTTTTCAGAAATGAAATCAGGGCCTTGGCGTGGGCCTCTGAGCACAGCAACAATGATAGCATAGAGATCTTGGAGGGGGTATGCCCCAACTGTTCAACGACATTGAAGTCACTCTTTTTAATGATTTTAAGGATTTCCTCCATCTCTTGTTGGGAGGCTTCAACAGCGGTCTTTTTTGGTGCCTCCGTCCGGGCAGGCAAATCGGTAGCAACTTCTTTGCCTCGAGCATCAGAGGACTCGGCGGCAGTAGTAGACACAGGAACTTGATTTGGAACATGCACACCTGCGGGTGTGATGATAAGAGGTTTTCGGATAACTGGTAGTGCAATGTCAGGCGAGAAGAGCCTGCCACTGCGAGTAATCTTGGCGGGACCAGTGATGTTACTGATACTGGTACCGGTGTTGAACTCCTGCTTCACTCCAAGCACATACACGTCTGCCCCATAGTGCCATGGGACAACCTTGTCAGATTCATAGGGGAGAGGCCCCGGAACAGTAATGGTAATGGGTGAAACAGACATAATTTGGACTGGCTTCCTCGGGGGAGCCTTGGTAGGATTGTTGAAAATTGTGACGACATATATTTCTTCAGCGGAAACAAACGGAACAACAGTTTTCTTGAACAGAATCTCCTTGCTATCCATCAGGCTTTGGATGCCTGACTTCAGCAGCGGACAACCGGTAGGGGTAACAACACACAGGAGGCAACCCTTGCTACAACCCGGAAATAAACCGGCTAGCAGTAGGTTCCTCTTAACAGTCAATAGAGGGGTAGCAACATCATTCACTGAAACAGCATACAAATCTTCCTCAACGACATTTACTCTATGCTGGGGCATAGGAGCAGTTACAACATTTGGCCTCTCAGGCGCTTCAAACTGAATTTCCTTCGCATCAATAAGGTCTTGAACCTTATTTCTCAGGGCCCAACAATCATCAGTAGTATGCCCGGGGCTATCAGAATGATAAGCACAATGGGCATTTGGGTTATACTTAGGAGATGCAGTATTCACGACCTTCAGAGCCTCTTTGATGGTCACCAAGTTGGTTGATAGCAGTTGCGGTAAGATTTGTGACAAGGTCATACTCAGCCGAGTATACTGCCGTTTGGGCCTCTCACCCCTTTGTTGATTGTACTGCTGAGGAGCAGCAACAGGTTTTGAAATTACCAAGGCATTGACGGCTTGGTGGCTTTCTGGCTTGACTTGTCTTCTAGGACCATAGACGGCACTAGCTTCCTTCTTGAAAGGCCTCTTCTCAGTACTTGCAGAGGCACTTTTCTGTATCTTTCCTGACCTGATGCCAGCTTCTATCCTTTCACCCGTTAGGACCAAATCTGTAAACCCAGCGGAGGAATTACCAACCAGATGATTGAAGAATGGACCAGACAAGGTCCCTAGAAACATGTCAACCAGTTCACGGTCAGTCAAAGGAGGCTACACCCTGCCAGCCAAATCTCTCCATTTTTGCGCATATTCTTTGAACCCTTCGCCCGTTCCTAGTGACATACCCTGAAGTTGGGTACGCGTAGGAGCGAGGTCAGAATTGTATTGATATTGTCTATAAAATGCGGTAGCCAAATCTTCCCAATGTCGGATACTGGTTCCATCTAGCGGATAAAACCACTCAAGTTGTGACCCCGAAAGGCTATCTTGGAAGAAATGGATCCAAAGTTTTTTGTCTGCCGTGTAAGGTTGGATCTTCCTTACGTACGATCTGAGATGCAGCTTTGGACAGGAAGCCCCGTCGTATTTGGCAAAGGCAGGCGCCTTGAACTTGTGTGGGATTACCACCCCAGAAGATAACCCTAAATCTCCGAAATCCATCCCCGACACATTTGAATCTCCATGGCACTCAAGCGGTCCTCTAATTGCTTGTATCTGTCAGCAGCAGGAGGGTATTGTTCGTCATTGTAATCCGTCTCGTTGTCAGAGACTGCAGGACTAGGAGCCCCTCCCCCTTGGGGACTATCTTTCTCTGTAGAGGAAGTAGTTGGATCAGCCTCGTTATGGAGTGTGTTCCCAAACCTGCGTCCAGTGTTGAACAACGCAGTCCTCTTCTTCTTCTTCTTCTTTAAGAGCAGAGCCTTCAACTCTTGTTGACCTTGGGCCAGGCTCATGACCATCTCTTGAAACTGGGTACTCTGGGCCTGGAGGGCCTTGATAGCTTGCTCACTGGATGATTCTGGATTCATGATGACTGTTCAAAATAAACAGCGAAGGAGATTAAGCAACCTGTAGAAAAAAGGGTACCTGTTATGCACATGATGCATGAGATGCTATCTATGCAATGCATTCAAGAATTTTAGAAATTCACAATTGTTGCAGACAAAAAGAACGCACGTCATATTAATAAGAAGAAATTTGTTAGTACATAAGTGCCCCATGGGCCAAATATTACAAAAAAAACTTCTCAAGGTAAAAAGACGTTGCGCATCCTCTTTGGTGCAATGTATGTGTTGAGGGCCTCTTGCTCGTGGAGTCGGCGGGTGAGCTCTAAAACCTTCTTCTCGCTGGCGTAGAAGCTGGCTTCAAAAGTGTTCTGTTCCTCCTTGAGTTGGATCCAACTCTTCTGCATCTCCTCCCACGATGTAGGCATGTCAGGATGTAGGATGGTGTAGGGAACCTCTCCTTCCTTGACCAGCTCTTTAATCACAAGGAGAACATGAGGATAAGGCATCATTAGACTCTGGGCTCGGGCTCGTACCCACTTGAGATAAGGTTTTAGAGGGATGGAGTTCTTGTGCCCCAGTGTCTTGCTATCAACCTTGTTGGGCCTCCCCCAAGCTCTGATGAATCTTTGGCGAAGTCCTTGCGCATCATTGTCGAAGTCAAAAGCTAGGTCAGGAATCAACATGTCGTGAGGACCATCTCTTCGTGCATATCCAAATTGCCTCAAAGCTAGGCAAGGGTTGTAGGTAATGCCCCCTCTAATGCCAAATAATGGAACATTAGGGAACTCTCCACAATGATCGACGATGATGACATATTCTCTGGACCGAGAACACCAATGTACATCGGAGTGAGTAAGAGTCATCAACCGTTGGGACCACCTTGAGCCTTGGTCATTCTTCAAGACAGATTGTGGAAGGTGCGAAATAAACTACCTTGCAAGGAGAGGAGTACATCACATGAGAACACCCCTCTTTCTCATTGTTCGTGTGTAAAATGAGTGAAGGATGTCCCCAAGCAATGTTGGTATTGGATTTCTGGACAAGAAGATTTTGACGGCGTTGACCTCTACAAGCTGGTCAGGATTTGGGAACAGGACCAACCCATAGATAAGGAGTGCCACAATTTCTTCAAAGGCTTGTAGGTCCAATGAATTCCAACATTCTTGTGCCTTCTCAAACAAGAATTTTTCTAAGAAGCCTTTGACACCGCTTCTAGTTTCCCAGTGCCCCTTGATGTCAGAAGGATGTAGATGTAATGCTCGAGCAACATCTTCAGGCTTTGGTTCCTTTTCCGTACCGTTGAAAGGTAGTTGATTAAGGAACGGAATTCTCAAGAGTTGAGAAAATTCCTCCAAAGTGGGTACCAACTGGTAATCAGGGAAAGTGAAACAGTGGTGAAGAGGGTCAAAGAACTGGAATAGCACTTTCATCATGTCCTCTTCAATGTTGGTGTTGACTAGGCTGAGCAGTCTACCATGTCTTTCACTGAAGGATGAGCTTTCCGGAATCCTTGATGTGAGCTCCTTGAGTTGAGGAGGGATTCTCACAAGGTTGACTTGGATGGTTTTTCTGCGAGGAATTTCCATGACCTACAAAACAAGAACAAAGATGAAGATCTAAACCCTTGAAGTGGTTAGTAAATGCATATGATGCTTTATGATGTTCATGATGTATGCACAAACATATGTACAAGCAAATCACACCAAACCCTAGTTTCAGGCTTCCATGGGGTTTCACAGGTAAGTACCCTCTTGAGTGTTGTTGGCTTAAAATCCTGTCCTATAAATAGTAACCGGGTTCTAAGGAACTCAATATCATTGGATTGTTTTCATTGTTTATTGTTTTGGTTTAGCCACTTAACTAGCGACCAAAATATTCCAAGAAAACAACCCTCAATGAGTGTAGTATCGAGTATCTACCAACTTCGAACTGCACCAAAGCCGGTCATCTCACTACCCCTAATGAAAGGCCAAGATGGTCAAGTAAGGTTCTAGGTCATTAGTGCTTAGTGACATCACTCAGCGGCCCCGTACTCTCCTTGATTGAACTCAAGGGTTACCGGTACTCACAAATATGTCGCACTAATATAGCTATTGCTTCGACCGTGTCGGTATACCCCGCACTGTTTCCACAATGTATTACTATCTATGAATGTTTCCCAAAATCCGGGTGTAGGATTGCAAACCCAAACAAGAGAGCCAAGATATAAAGCAATCAAATCAAACAATTAGTCATGCAAGAGGGTGATCTAAGCCCTAAGGTTACTCCACTTTAAAAGGAATCCCCAACAGAGTCGCCAGTTCTGTGGTACGGTGGGAGAACTGACTTGAGGTTTTGCGTTTGTTTTCGCAAATGTTTCGGTTGAGCAAGAGTCGCCACCGACTTTTTATTTTATCCTAAGGAAAGGTTAAAAAGCACAGCAAAAACCTTTGAGATGTTTTCTTGGGTTCGGGGAGTAGATTATAGAAAGGGAAGGTATTAGCACCCTTTCTATCCATGGTTATCCATGGGCTCTTAGTTACTTGCTTAGATCAACTTGCCTTAATTTTCAATTGTTTGAAATGGTGCTTTGTGTGTGTGGGTTTGAAAATGTTTTGAAAAGAGGCCAATGTGGTGGCAACCTTTGTAATGATCCATGTTGGGATGTATACAAAGGTGTATGTCTTTTGAAAAGGTTTTCATTGTTTTTGAAAGTTGTTTTGAAAGTGTAGTGATGTGTGGTTTGAAAAATAGGCGAGTGTTTTGTTTTGCAAGTTGACAAGTAATCAAGAGCTATCTACCCTAAATTTCTCAAAGATCTTTGCTATGTTTTAACCCTTTTAACAATTTTGTTCCACCATTGCATTTGGTGGACAATCTTGTGTTAGGATGTGAAAGGGACGGGTGCGGGTCATCGTTTAGACCATGATTGCAATGGTGCCAAGTATCTTTGGGCACTTTTTCCTTTAAGGGACTTGATCATTTTTTTAGGCAACTTTTGAAAGCGTCATCGAGGGACTATGATCATTTGATTGTTTTGTTTTTGCCAAAGATACCTAACATGCAATATGGCCCATTATTGAAGGCAACAAGTGGAATACCCTAGGGGTGCAAGTGTGATTGGTGTTGTCCATTTTCATGCTTGATTATCTTGAAGTTAGGTCAAACTATTTTGGTTAATTGATTTGCATACAACCCTAATTCTAACATGGCATATTTAGAAAGCTTGTAAATGCGAAAAATAAAGTTCCTAAGTTATTACAACACAATATATGGGATGGGGGGTACAAATGTTCAAATGGGGGTATTTTGACAAGAATTAAAACCCTAGACTATTACATCAAATTGGAATTTTGCAAGGTATTTATTTACACAATACTCAAATGAAAATAAAATAAATATGTAAAAATGCAAAAAAGGTTTTCATATGTATGTGAAAAAATGTTTATCATATATTAAATAAATAAAAATAAAAATTAATGTATTTTGGTATTTTTATGGATCTAGGGTAAAACCCTAATTTTATAAATAAAAAGTATTTATTATATAATATATGTAATATTTCTTAATTATGTATAAAAAAAATAAATGAGAAGTATATTTGTCAAAAAGATATTTTTAATGTTAAATATTAATAAAAATAAAGATGTATATATTTTGGTATTTTTATCCTAAATATCCTAATAAATATATAAATATTTATATTATATGATAAATATATTAAATATATACAAAAATAAAATATTTAATATTTACAAAAAAAGTATATTTTCATAAAATATTTTCAAAAGATAAAATAAAATGAAAATCAGAAAATAAAATGTATTGGTATTAATTTTAGTATTTTTAAATAAAAGATATTATGTGTTATTTATATACAAACATCAATTTAAACAAATAAATGCCTAATAAATATAAAAATGGTGTGAAAAATATTTTTTATATTTTTAATATTATGAGAAAAAATAAATAAGTCAGAAATAAAAAGAAAAGTCAAGAAAATGTCTCAAATAAGCACAATGGGCCAAGGGGGTTCAAAAGTAACAAAAGGGTGCAAATAAGAAAAATGAAACAAAGCCCAGCCCAAAAGTCCTTCTTCAACCTCTGGCCAGAATTTGTCAAAAAAAACGCGCGCCTCCTACACTGATTCAAACATCTGGATTCCGTGACTTTTAGCACAAACTTACAACATAAAAAATGTTAAGCATCATGCCACGATTCTAGACATATAAAGAACTCATCCTAACTCTCAGAAATGAGAGAGAATTTCTCCATTCCCAATTCCTGACCTAGTTTTTATTCCATGTTCAGATATCAAATTCTCATAGCACACATAACATAAATGAAAACTAATTATATGGGCATGTTCAGGGCCATGAATGTGACATAATTTCTTCACAAATCTAAACCTAACAATGCCTGGATAGAGAGATAAGAGTTCATGAACTTACCTGTTCAGTTGGAATCGTATCTGGTGATGGAGGTGTTTTCAATGCAAGGTGATGATTGGTATAGCTTCCTTGATGTCCAGGGATGCTATTCCAAGCTTTAGTTTGCTTTGAAACCAAGTGAATCGTGTTATGGCACTTCAACTGCAAAACAGAAAAATGAAAATGGTGATGTTGATTAGGAGTGTTACAGTCTGCTTCTAATGCTTTGGACAGTTTGTATGGATGGTAGGGAAAGTGTTTGAAGTGTTTTTGGCCAAGATGCACGATGGAAATGAGCTATGGAAGTCCAACTGCAGCTTATGCTCTGTTTTTGCAGTTTTAGGGTGATTCTGTGTTTGAGAAGGTATAGAACTTGGTTGGCTTGTGTTTCAGCTTAGGTTTGATGATTAGAAAGTGTTTGATAACTTTGCTTAAGGTTCCCTTGGCTGAGATGATAGTTGTGTGTTGTTATGCAAGCTTTCTTCACACTTAAGCAAGAAATGTCAACTTGGTTTTCTAGACCTGTGCAGGCCCCCAATCTATGCTGCATACCTTAGCCTTGATAAGTGTGATTAGTTCATAAACTTGTGCCAAAAGGATTTGCATTGTACTTGCTTGGATTTGCATTTGACATAAAGTTCAACTTTTCTAAAATGGCTAATTTGCTTTTTCTATTTAAGGGTTAAACTTCCATGTAATGCTTAAACACATAAAACAAGGCCTTGGCACAATGAGTTAGCATTAAATTATTGAGTGCAAATGGGATATAGGACCTGTAATCAAGGGATGCAAGCTGAGTTCAAAATGGCACAAGTGTATGAACATGTAAATTGGCCATAAACAAAGTGAGTTTTTCCCAACTTCCAAATTCGATTCTCCCTAACCATGAGGTTGTTTGATGAGTTCTTGGACATTTTGGAAAGCTTGGAATGTGTAATACAATCCATATTTTAAATGAAAATTTAAATTCCAAGTGGAAGTATGTGAAAAATGGTCTTGAAGTTAGGCAAAAATCCTGCCTAAAATGGTTCAAAATTTCTCTAAGTTAAGAATGGTTTGGTACCCTTGTTCCAAAAGTTATAACTTGAGCTACAAGCTTCTTTTGAGGAAACTTCGTGAATCAAAGTTGTAGATTTTGCAATGGACTACAACTTTCATGTTTGGACTTTTCCTTGAATCCAAATGAATCTTGGTGAGAAAGTGGGACAAAGTTAGGAAAAAATTAGGGTTTTTCATAACTTAGAAAAATTCTAAGTTATGAAAAATCTTCATTTCAAACCCTAATTTGCAATTCTTGATTTCTTGATGAACAAGTTTCATGATTTGGCATGTTTTGATGAAAAATGAATCTTGACACTTGATTTTGACCAAAAAGTCAAAGTTTGACTTTTCAGTATACAGTCAAAATTGATCAATTGACTGGGAAATTCAACTGTCAATCTTGTGCATTTGGGATCTTTTGGACTTGTTGAGTATGTCAAGGCAATTACATGGAGTCCTTGAGTCCATATGTGAGCTTGGTTTTCCATTGGCTAGGTCAAACAGTCAAAAATTGCCTTTGTGCAGTCAAAACCCTAAAAATGACCATTTTACCCTTTTGGTGATCTGATCAAATTTCTTGTGGAATTGTGATCCAAACTTGATCAAATGGTCCATGTGAGTTCATAATGTTGATGTGGGTCAATTTATATGAGGTTTGGCTGTCAATTGGCCACAGTTGACTTTTTCCCCAATACAACTGATTTCTAGGTCAACTGTCCAATTGACTGGGCAAAATTTGGAATCAAGACTTAAAACTTGGTATGGATAAACTTGGGAGTCCAACATGAAGCATGAAAGTCATCTTAGGCATTTTAGGTCAAAATATCTTTGTGCAAACTCAAACCCTAATTTGGGTCAACAGTGCAAGGAGAAGTCTTGAGCAGAGGAAACCCTAACTGGATCTTGAGCTCCAAGGGTCTTGTGGTGAGAAAATATTGAGGAAATGGGAGGGAAAATTTTGGGGTACAACAGGTATAAATCAATTCAGCCAACTTCGTCTAATAGCGAGGGATGAGATGCTCGAAGACATAAGGGAAATAACAGAGTTGAGACTCAATAAGATAATTTACACATAGCTATATGTTTTGTTTTTACTTTGTACTCATTTCATTTCATGACGATTTCCTCTTACTAGGATTTCTGTCTCCTTCGTACAAAACCGCCTGTTTATAGGCAAGTTATCAATACCAGCCAATTTCTAAAAAAATAGAATCTATTTTACTTTTACTATTTTGTTTACAAAAACGTCCAATGACTAGATTGAATGAACATATGCATATTAACATGATTAATGTTAACAAATATATGCATGAAAAACAAGAATACGCGTTTACTAAAGACTCTAGGAGTTGAGATAATGTTTAAATCATCCATAAATCCCCACAACGCAACCTCCATGGGATTGTCCCCACTGAGCTATCTTCATAAACTCATCACCAACAAAGATACGCCCCCCCCCTGCAAGTCCAATATGCCTTCAAAGGAAGAAATTGAAGCATCTTCCAATAATTAACACGACCATACTTCCCAACAGACCCCCTAACGGATAAAGGAGTTTGGTTACTTCCCCATCATATAGTGGAGACTTCCTCCGCATAACCTATGGAATTTCAATCCCCATCAGAGTTTGCTTTCTCAACACAGTTCACAGGAATTTAATTCCCCATCTGAATTTATTTCTCCAACACTATAAAATCCCCTACAAAATTCTCTTCTTCAGCAGGGCTCATTTCCTCAACAAAGTATATTTCTCTAGCAAAGTATACTTCTCTAGCAGGGTTTATTTCCCCACTAAATTTTATTTCCCCAATGGAATTTAATCCCCAACAGAGTTCATTCTCTGATTACTACAAATACCTGACAAGATTCCTCTCTCCAACAAAGGGTAGTCTAGGCCACTATCCCCAGAAAGTTGCTATGAAATTTGAAACCGGGATAAACATCATAAACTTGGTCCTCCCCAGAAGAGTTGGTGTCCATATCGGAAACTCATACAGCGCCTCGAAAGGTTATCCATCTCTTTTATCCCGAGTCAGGGTACATGAGAATTAAATTCCCCAGTAGAGCAATGAACGACCAATGTTCCTAAACTCTTCTATCCCTAAGTGGAAGTCAAACATTCCCAGCAGAGTATTCTCAAGACAGAAAGTAGGAATCCCCAACGGAGATATTCTAAACAAGATTGAAGATTCATATTCCTCATCCCCAACAACAGTCAGGGATTTATTTTCCCTAGCAAGATGTTATACAAAGCTACCAATATGCTTCAATGACATCTTACATCTATACATCATTCGCCAAATATCATCGCATATGCAGACGAAACGCATATAAAACACTCTCATTTACTTTGAGAACATCATCATGCAATGCATCACATATATCATAACATTGCATACAACTAACTCTTTATCTTTTCAGGTAAAAATCTACAAACAGACGAATATCATCAACAAATTTCAAACAGGTCAGAGATTAATTCCTGAAACAGGACAGACAACTATTTATATGACCAGACGATATGAATTCCCAAAACAGGACGAGTTTATCAACAAGAAAGCAGGTCCAAGATTAACTCTCGAAATAGGACGAGGCAACTATCTGTATGACCAAGCCCAGATTAATTCCTGAAACAGGATGAGGAAACTATCTGTATAACCAGGCAAAGATGAACTCCCGAAACAGGGCGGGGAAACTATCTATGTGACCAGGTGGTATGAATTCCAGAAACAAGAAAGATTTACCAACAAAAAAGCAGATTGTGGATCAATTCCCAAAACAAGATGGGGCGACTATCTACATGACAAGAACTTCCCTCAGAGACTAAATTTGTCAAGCATCTACTTAAACACCTTCCCCAAAGATTCATTATGGAAAGCATTCTTCAGATATTGTCAAGCGTAGACTCATTCTGATACTTCTATCAACAGTTACTTTGGATGGCATCTATAAGCCCATCTCGGAAGACACTCCATCACCTCTATGAATGGAATCTTTAAGCCCATTCAAGAAATATTATCAACCAACAACATTACTTCCTGCACATGTGAGTGCAAATTTTTGGGTACTTAAGTGTTCAATCCTCTTCCACCTTCAGATTACGAATGTCAGACATGCCAATCTAACTCTTCAGGTTTGAGAATATTGAACATGGGGAGCTGTTGTACCCAAAAAGTTTCCCTCCCTTTTATTCAAGACATTCTCCTAAGGTTCTCAATTGCTCAAAGTTTGCTCAAGAATTGATCCGACAAATTCTCCTCCTAAGCAATGGGTCCACAACTAGGGTTTCATCTTTCACAAGGAAATTTGGATTTCTAAGGTCTCAAATGGAATTCGTGGTCTCTTATATGTCTCAAGTAATTCTCATACCAAGTTTCATGCCTTGCATCACAAGTTTACTCAGTCAATTGCTCAGATGACTGAAAATCAACTATATTGGGTAAAAAAGTTAACTATGGTCAACATACAGTAAAACCTCAAATTTTTTGGTCAACATAAAGGTTTTGAAGTCACATTAATCATTTTATAAAGGTTTTATCATGATTCATCAAGAAAAACCCTCAAACCATCAAAAGTCAAAAGTTGCCAAATTAGGGTTTTCCTTAGGAGAAGTTAACTGAACTTTGACTAAGCATAAATTTTACATGCTTCATCATAATTTCCTCAACCAAAGCTCACAGTGAAGGAAATTCAATTCTCTACAACTTGGTCACTCTAAGCTCAAGTCGAAAAAAATGCTTCATTTGAGAGATATGGGCCAATACATTATAGGTCATTTCAAAAGTCAATAAAAAGACACTTTTTGTCAAGGCAACTTACATCAATATAAAGTCTTAAAATGCAAAGTGATCAACAGATAGATTGCAGAGGATACTTTGAGATTTCCAAAAAGTCAAATATCACCTTCAAAAGATGAAAATTGAGGGAGTTATGACCAGTGCAAGTTGGGAAATTTTGAGCAAATGCATGAAGTTCAAATTGAGCAAACTTGATTCTTAGGTTATTGGGCTATTGTTTCAGAGTACAAACGTGTTCTGCACTCCATATGCACCTCAATACTTATCCATACACCTCCCTTTAGTTTATTATATTTTATTTTTGATTTTTATTATTTTAAAAGTCAAAATAAAACAAAATAAAACAAATGCTTATTACAAGAGTCCAAGCCCATATTATTTGACATAAATTCTCTTCTATATATTGCATGTATTCAGACATCAAAAGGCCATGGAAAACCTTGTCCAAGAAACCTCCAAAAATAAAATAAAAATACTCAAACCTAGGGCAACTTGAAAAACCTATTTGCAGCCGTCTTTAACACACCCCCATCTACTCCCATCGATTCCAGGAAGATCATAGGGTAAGGTTGGATCGTTTACAACGATCTAAATGGCCAGAAAACACTCGAGCATGCATCACAATTCCATCATTACATGATTTTTTCATTCTTTATTTTCGTTGCATTTTAAGATAACTAACCATGCTAATGTGTTCATGAGGTCTCTATATGCAGGAAAAATTAATCTCATGACCTTCATGCTGTCAGAATAATGATTTTCTATATTTGCACCAGTCCGGGTTACTTTGATCATACCTCATAAACCACCGTGTTTCAGTCCAAAATAATCATCTTATTAGACCTGTAAGCCTTGATTTAGGGGGGTAGGGTATTCCTGGATTACTAATATCTTTTATTTTACAAGTTTGAAGAAGAGAGGCTACCAGAGAAGACGACCGGAGCTAGGGCTCCGACGCCTCTCCAGTTCATGCATGATTTTTTATATTATATATATTTCATTTAATTTAAAACAACGGATGTATTACCACCCTAGTAGTTAAAGCACGCACGACACACTACTATGCCAATGCGTGGGTTCGATCCCAGCCTTTTGGCATTTTGATATTTTTTCATGATTTTACTTGTTTTGCAGATTACAAAATGTGCTAGCTTCCATTCCTTGACACAGGCGCGCGCCTGGTCTGGTGGTGAACGTGTTGGGTGACAGTGATGAGGGCGTGGGTTCAACACCCACCCCTATCAAATTTTGGTTTTCATCCCTATTTCTCTATTCTTCTTACTCTTTTTTCTCTTCTTTTCCTTTATTTTCACAAAACCTTTTTTAATAAACTCTTTTTTTTATATAAACCCTAATTAGGTTTTTAGGTTTTTATTTAATTTAAATTAATTTAGGTTTTTGGGGTTTTCACTAATTAATCATCCTTTTTCCTAATTAAAATCAATTTTAGTTTTTAGGGTATTCGTTAATTAATCATCTTTTTTCCTAATTAAAATCATTTAGGTTTTTAGGGTTTTCACTAATTAATCAACTTTTTAATTAATTAAAATTAAATAGTTTTTTAGGTTAATCATCAAACTATTTTTAATCAAAAATCATCAAAAAATTCTTTCGCTTTCCTATCTTACATTTTCGCGTAGTTTATTATTTTCGTGCTTATTTTCTGATTATTGTAACTGCTCATGGTTTGTAATAGTAATTAGGATTTTTACTTTCCGCATTTTCATTATATATGTGTCTCTCCCAAAGCCATGTAATAGTCTAGGATTTACATTCCTGCTTTTATTTTTCGCACCTTTATCGCTTTCCTATTTTTTACTATTATTGTTAGTAATTAGGATTGTATGGCAAGATTAAAAGTAAATGATAACTAACCCTAAGTTAAGATAAATAATAACTGAATCACAACACACTTCACACACTCGCACCTCTAGGGTAACCTCCCTTGTTGCCTTTCGATAAAAAAGACAGTCATGTCCCTTGAACATGGGGACGCTTTAGCACCGTCCCTTGAAAACAAAGATCGTAATCCCTCGATGACCCTTTCGACGTTACCTTCAGTAAACGATCTAGTCCCTTACGAAATTCCTAAAGCGCCCCTATTAGTTGCCTTCTATGACTTTACGATGACCCGTGCCTATCCCTTCAAATCCAACGTTATGGCTTCCTACTAACTAATTGTAGGATAGCACTATCTAAAGGAGGAGGAAAAGTACAATGAAAACCTTGAGTAAGTAG
Source organism: Vicia faba (assembly GCA_948472305.1). Lineage (NCBI taxonomy): Eukaryota > Viridiplantae > Streptophyta > Magnoliopsida > Fabales > Fabaceae > Vicia > Vicia faba. Next base: position 644,624,941 of record OX451736.1, on the reverse strand, counting down.
AACGCTCGTAGTCGCTTGCTCGCAAACATTTCAAAGAAAAAAACATTTTTAACTGCACTTTTAAAATATTTTCAAAACAAACGCTTTGTATACACTCTTGAGGACCGATACAAGAGTTATTACAAAGTCTTGCCTTACAATTGGCATTTTCAAAATATTTTCAATTACACATTCACAAAGAATTTTTTCAAAGTGAGCTAGTGATTAAGATCCTGTAGATAACTACGGAGGAAAAGGGTGCTAACACCTTCCCTTTTAATAACCTACCCCCAAACTCAAAATTCTCAAGGCCTTTCCTGTTCTTTTCACCCTATCCTTATTGGATAAAAGAAAAGTCAGTGGTGATTGTTGCTATTCACAACATTTGCGATAGAATGCAAAACCAAGTCAGTTCTCCCAACGTATTACAGACCTGTTACTGTTGATGAAAACCTATATGAAGATGAGAGTGGTAATCTTAATATGGGATGTAGGAAATTTGTGACAAGAGTGTTGAAAGAAGCTGGCATAGATGTTGAGTCAGATGCTATAAAAATAGGTACTACTGAGACATTCAAGGGGAGGACTGAAGAATTTACCCTTGAGCAAGTTGTTCATGAGAGATGCAGTAAGAAAAAGGCTGATGATGTGGTTAGAGATGTGATTAAGGTTGGCAACTTAGCATCTAATGAGGAACCTATTATCAAAAGGCTAGCTCTAAGAATAGCCAACAGACTCAAAAACAAGAAAAGAAAGGAAAAAAAGGATCAAGAGCAGTCCTCCAAAGACTTTCAAGAGAAAATCTCCTATTGGTCCCCCAAAGCCAAGGAGTAAAGGTGCTATATTGATCAAGAAAAGGAAGGCGGTTCCTTTTAGTGATTATGAGTATGATATTGAAGAAGATGTCCAGGACAACATTTCTCACAAGAAATCTACTCGTAAGAAGACCTGTTCTACTTTTAAGAATATCCAATTAGTGAAGAAAGCTTCCTTCAAGTCTGAAGAACATGATGAAAAACATAAATATGTTTATCAAAGAAGGGTAGCATTAGATAGAGAACTTAGAAAGGATTTTGAAAAATGTCCAGACATTGTGAAGTTAATAGAGGCTGCTGGCCTAATAAAAACAGTCACAAATATTTGTCCTTGTTATGAAAGGCTGGTCAAAGAATTTGTTGTTAGCATTCCTGATAAGTGTAATGATGAAGAGAGAGAGACTATGGAAAGATAGTAGTTAGAGGGAAATCTGTGAACTTTTCCCCAAGGATGATTAACAAATATTTGGGAAGAGCAGAAGAACCTCAAGCAGAACTTGAGGTAACTGATGATCAAGTCTGCAGGGAAATTACAGGAGGATAATTGCAACATTGAGGTGAGAGTGGAAAATTGTCATCAGGTAGACTCACTGTGAAGTATTCCATTCTTCATAGGATTTCTACTGTTAATTGGGTTCCCACTCATCATACCTCCACCATTTCCATTGGTCTTGGAAAGTTTATCTTTGATGTTGGTACTGAAAGGGTGTTTGATTATGGACGATACATTTTTGATCAAGTCATGAAACAAGCTTCATCGACTACCGTGAAGATGCCCATTTTTTTTCCTTCTCTCATATGTGGAATAGCGTGGAATCAACATCCTAGGATCTTATTACCCATTAACAGGGTTAAAAAGAATGCACCCCCTCTGTCATTGCATCACAAATTGTTTGGTGGAACAAATGATCCAGACATTATTGTTGCAACCTTAGAAGCTCATATTCCTAAAACATCAATATGGGAAATAATTTCCCTACTGAAAGAAACTTGCAGAGAGCTGGAGGACACTATCAGAACTGATACAACAAGAAAGTCTAAGCTTGAAGATCTCATTAAAGCCTTAATGGAGGAATCAACAAAGGAAGCTGAGGCTGCTGATGGTGAAGGAAACAATACATCTGATGCATCTAGTGTATTTGATAAGAACACATATGATGATGATGCCACTACAACTGATGAAGAGAGTGAAGGATCTGGCTCCGAAGAGGATGGTGATACTGATGCTGCTGGCGTATGAAGACTGATGTCGTTTGTTTTTTTGCGACTTTTATTTTGGTTTATGATTATGTAAGGGTTAAGTGCCCAGGATATTTTTTAAGTTTTTGCACTCTGTTACTATAACTTTAGGTGCTTAAATTTGTGCTAATATTATCTACTTACCTTTGTTACATTATGGCTACAAAGGGGGAGTAGTATAATATTAAGGGTGCTGGAGCTGGCACTTGCTGAGGGGGAGAATTATGATTCTCTGTTTTGTGATAGCATGTATTAAGGGGGAGTTCATGTTATTATGAAGAGATTTCATACATGATGTCGTGACATCATGGTGTGAGAACTTAGGTGTTCTTTATTTTTGTTACAGATGTGTTAGTAGATCATCTAACTACTACCTATATGATATGTGTGCTGCTAATTTATGTGCTGCTAATTTATGTGCTGCTAACCTTGCAATGTTTTTTCCGCTGCTGTACCTTTGATGTGTATGTTTGATTTATTTTCAAGCATACTTTATTGTGTAAGGGTTGTTTGGGTGTTTTAGCCAAAATGTGCCAAAGAGGGAGATTGTTATTTATATGAAATAATGATTGGCTTACATTTTGGTAAAACCATTTTAGCAGCAACATATTTAACAAGATGTTCCAACATTCTATCTTCAACATGTCGAGTAAGATGTCCCAACAAGGAGATAGGACATCGCATCTGCAATAAGCTGACAGTTGTGGATCAGTTAATTTTTAGCTACTGAATATTCAAGGAATATTCAGTTAGATTATGTGACGTCCAAGATTTAAAAATTAGAATATTCTTGTGTTGGTTTTCTAGGATTGCATAGTTTCTTAATATGGAGACATTTTAGGAAACTAATGATTTAAGACCTATTAACTTGGAGAAGAATGTGCAGACTTTGTGCAGCCTCATTGCTGCGGTTTTGAAGCCCAACCCAGTCCAGAATGAAGTTATAAATAGACTGGTGTATACCTAGTATTAGGTGGAACTTACAAATGTGTTTGCGTTAGGGTTTTTAGAATCCTTATTGTTGGGTTGTAAGTTCTGTGTTAGATGTTCATAAGCTTTTAAGCATTGAACATATTGTGTGTCAATTCTCATAAGCTTTTAAGCATTGAGTCTTGCGTGTTTCTTTTGGAAGTATAGCTTCCAGTTTTTATTCTCTACTTGTGTTTAGAGTTACTCCAATTGTTGAGTGTAATTAAAGGGGGATTTGAGGATGGCCTTATACCTAGGTATGTCTTAGGTAGAAGTTAAGCAAAGGGTAGATTAAGTGCGCGGGCTGTAAACTGGAGGTTTGCTGTAAGGTCTACAAATTAATACTATCTAGTTAATTTTGTCCCTGGCTTGGTAGCCCCCAGAGTAGGAAGGTAGTTTCGAACTGGGTAAACATATCTTGTGTTATTTACTTTAAACACATTTTTATTTACCAATATATCTTGGTGTTATGTGTGAAGTCGAATTTTGTGTCTCAACATCTCCTAGGACATCTGGGATCTGATAAAAAGAATTTCAAGTTCAATACAAGATGAGTGTCCTGGTGGGTAGAAACATATATATGATTTTTTGTTGTGATTTATATCAAAGTAAATCTAATATCTGTGAAGTCTTCAAAGGTTCTTATCTACTCCTTGAATGAGAACAAGGTAGGTTTCTGAGTTACTCTACCGAGAGAAGTACTTTTAGTGATGTTAACTTCAGAACTAAAATCAGTTTTGTGTTCATTGAAAAATGTACTAATGTTGAACCAAATGTTAGAACATCATCACATCAATTTGATACTCCAGAAATTGTGGAAGAATCTAAAGGAATGAAATGCACTGAATAAGAAAGCTCTCAAGAAAAACAATATTTTGTTTAAAAAGGGAGTTCATTATTTAGAGTTTATTTTGGTCTGTGATCATCAATTATTTTAGAGATGAAATATATAATGATGGTGAGTCTTAGAGTAAAAAGATATTGAACAAGTCTAAAGAAGATTGTATTATTGGAGGATACTCTGGTCACTTGGATTAGAATTAATTGAACCCTGGTTTATCTTTAAAGGATAGGTACATTGCTGAAGGAAGATGTATTCTTAAGTGGGTTGGTTACTAAAAGAGTACAATGACAAACTGGATGTCATGACATTGTAGTGTGACAAGCTACTGCAGTCAAGGCACTCAAGGAGTTTATTATGTTACAAAACAAAGTCACGAGTTTAAGTCAACATTGTGTCAAGGGTCTTGTTATAGGAAAAAATTGGCACTCCAAACATTGGTATGTCTGGGAAGCTGTAGGATGTTTTTTTTTCCATAACTTAAGGTGCAAGTTACATTGAGTATATGAGGGGTAATTTTGGAATTGCACTACTGAATAATCGTAGTAGTAACTATTTGGTCGGTTTGCCAACTATATTCCTTCATCTTGTGATATGTGCAATCTCAAAAAAGGCATTTTTAATGGCATGGAGAATGTCATTTCAAATGTTGTAACATTTTCCAGCAGTCAAAGCTTGGAAAGAGAGAAAAGCTGATAAGGAATGTGCCTCTCTCCTATGGTGAGTGGTGCACTGTTACTAAGGGTGATTTTATCTTCTTCTAAAAATGCTCTCATTGAATGGACTGTCGTTACAAGCAAGGTTTCGTTATAAACCAGGTAACTCTCATTGTATTTAAAGGAATCACAACCTCACCTTCCTCACAAACCGTGTTTCAAACATGAGAAAATCTTCTACAGATGCTAGTGCTAAGAAAGTTCTTCTACTAGAATCCAAAATGGATAAGAGCATTGATACAAAGAAGGATAGATTCAACATTGCAACAAATGTTGGAATATCTACTGGAGCATCCAAAACAGGGAAAACATCTGTAACAAAGATGAAGTCCGTCAAGAAGAATCATGTTCAGTTACATGACTCAGATTCAGATGCTGATGAAGACTGGGTCAATTTCATTGACTCGGGAGGGAGATTCAGATAGTTGTTATATGTTATTTGTTTATAAAAACAAAACAAAAAAGGTGTGTTTTTTTTTCTATTCATTGAGTCAATCTTGTTTATGAGTCTTTTGTTTTTGTTTTTGTTTTTCTCTCTTCTTCTTCTTCTTCTTCAGTTTAGTCTTCCCTGTTTGGGAGAGTCTTTTCTTTTTATTGCTTATTTTGAGTCAGTTTGTTGATATTAGTCCTGTATCTAGTCATAGAGTTAATTTCTTTCTATTTATCTTGAATCAATTCTTGCTTCTTTTGATTCTTTGTGTGTCAATTTCTTTTCTACTCAATTTTTTGTCCTTTCAACTTTAGGCTAAAAAGGGGGATAAAAGTGTCTGTAGATCTAGGTTTAGTTAAGTGTTGTTTGCTGTATGCAACACATTAGAGGGTGCATGACTGTATGTCATGTGATGTGTTTTCTATTTGAGTCCCGTCTTTTGTGTCTTGTGTTATGAGTTATGAGTTATGAGCATTATTGTGTCTTGCTCTCTGGGTTATGTGTGTCGCTTCTGCTGCACGGTCTTCTAATATCTCGAGTCCTGGTTGTTTTTATGGAGCTTCAGGTTGGTTTTCTTTTGCTTCTTGAGGGGGAGATTTATCTCTCTATGAGAAGAAGTGGTTATGTGTTTTAGGGGGAGTAACTTGGATGGTTCTAAATATGTAGGTTATCTTCTTCCTCATTGTAATACAGTGGGAGAACTGACTTGGTGTTTTGCATTTTATCGTAAATGTTACGGATAACAAGAGTCGCCACCGACTTTTCTTTTATTCAATAAAGGAAAGGGTGAAAAGAACAGGAAATAACTTTTGAGAATTTTTCTTGAGTTCGAGGGGTAGGTTATGAAAAGGGAAGGTGTTAGCACCATTTTCATCCGTAGTTATCCACGAGCTCTTAATTGATAGCTCACTTTGAAATGCTTTGTGTTTTGTGTGAGTTGAAAGATGTTTTTGAAGATGTTTTGAAAGTGGTGATTTTGTAATGATTTTCGTATCATTGAGAATGTATCCAAAATGTTTGTTTTTGGAAATATTTTGAAAACACCTTAGTATGACAAATTTTATAATGATTCTCGTATCATTGAGAACACATACAAAGTGTTTATTTTGAAAATATTTGTTTGAAAATAGAGTGTTTGAAAAGATGTTTGTTTTTTAAAGTGTGAGGTGTGAAATGGTTTTAGTTTGTGAGAAAGCAATTACGAGCAATCTACCTACTCAAAAAGTCTTTGTTCTTTTCCTCCTCCTTTAGATAATGCTACTTTACCATTGGTTGGTAAGGAGCCATATCATTGGATGTGAGGGACGGGCGTGGGTCATCGTACAGTCATAGAAGAAAACTTGTATAATGTTTTAGCAATTAACGTAAGGGACTAAGATCATTTACCAAAGGCAACATCAAAGGGTCATCGAGGGACTACGATCTTTTAATCGAGGGTCTTTGCTAAAACAATCCACGTTCGAGGGATATGACTATTTAAATCAGAGGCAATAAGTATGGGTTACCCTAGAGGTGCATGTGTGCAAAGTGTTTTATTTTCATGTATTTTGTCTTGAATTAGGGTTTTGCAATGGTTGGTTTTAATTTTGTCATAAAAACTCTAATTACTAACAATAATAAGGAAAGCGATAAATTGCAGAATTTAAATGTCCTACGCTATTACAACGCTTTGGGAATGGGGGGTACAAGTTTGTGAATGAGGGGGAGAAAGAAATAAAGCCTAATTATCTATTACAAACCATTGAATATGAATAATAATAAAATGCACAAAATGTAAAGATGAAGAAGAAAAAATAAGTTGTTTTTTGTGGTTTTTTAATGGAGAAGGTTTTATATTTAACCTAATTAAATTAATTGATATTTAAAAGAAATTAGTAAACCTAAATAAAATAAACTAAGATAAAAAATTAATTAAAAGGAGAAATAATTTAAATAAAATAAAAAAAACCTAGGTCTAAATTATCTTTTAAAAGAGAAATTAATTAGAAAATCTTGTTGAAGTTTTATTTGTTTGGAAAAAAATGAAGAAAAATAAAATAAATAATTTAATCATTTAGTAAAAATATATTATTTGTGTTTTTGGTTAGATAAAAATAAATAAGTAAATAAAAATAAAGAAATATGAAGAATATATAAAATATTGGGCCTGGGGATTTGAAAAGTAAAAAGGGGTGTGGACTATAGCAAAAAATGTTAGGCCCAAATATATTTTTTATTTGAGTCAGAAAATAAAAAAAAAGAGCTTGGAGTGGGCCTGTAGTATGAGAAATAAATGGGGGTGAGAAGAACAAATGTTCCAGGCCCATTAGAGAAAGTCCAGCGCCTATGAGATCTAGTGTGGCCAGCCTTTTGGAGGTGTATCATGTACTTGCTTTATGGAGCGTGGGATTTAGCCATGTGATGATCATGTGGTGAAGGTGAGAGGAACACCATGCACATCCCTAGCCTTCTTGCATTGAATCTGAAATAAAAAATTATGTGAAAAATAAAAGGATACCACTGGGGCTTGAACACAGGTTCCTATAGGCAAATGACTTAGCGCACGCTTCTCTAGCACTAGGGTAGCTGTTACATTAGGTAATAGAACAACTTGCAATAAATTTAAAATAAACCTATTCCTGATTGTAACTTCATCTTCTTCCTCGCGCCAGCAACTTCAACACCATTTTTGAATTTTCAAACTTGCTCATTTCTCAACCATTTTAAAAAATGTAAACATGAAAATTGCTCCAAATTTCATCACGAATTCAACCATGTAAATAACTTAAACTATAAATCAAAGATGAACATGAATTTTTTTTGGTAAAAAATTAAAAGCTAATTTTTTTGAAAGTTCAAACTCAAAATTCTCCACGCACAATTAACATAAATGAAAACTAAAGGCATGGTTAGCTTCGGGGCAATGATGTCTACATTTTATCTTCACAATGTAACCATTAATGATGCTTGTATAAGGAGTTCAAAGTTGAGAAAACTTACCTCAAAACTGGAAATCGTGTTTGGAGTTTGAGTACTCCTGGAGGTATAGTGATGACCTGGATAGCTTCACCGAACTCCTAGGAAGCTATTGCAATGCCTACTTTGAGCTAAAAGTGTCTGAAACTTTCTGGAGAAGTCAAGTTGTAGGTGGCTGTTTTTGGAAATGGAGGATGGTGTAAATGGTGTTACCGTTGTGTAGAAAGGGTTTGGATATCCTCTGTATGAGTTCTAGAAACTCTGTTATTGTGTATTTGGAATTTAATGTCAGATGTGCAACAATGGAGGTTTTGGATGCCAATTCTGATTTTAGGGAGTTTGAGGGGGTTAGAGGGCTCTTGAACTTGTGTGTTAGCTTGAAAATAACTTCTCTATTTATATAGAAAAGGTTTGGAAAGCTCAAGCAACCAGATTTCAAAGATCACATGTTATGGTTATGTGACTTGGTTTTGAATCAAACTTGAAATACATTGTTCTAATGCATAGTACAAGGGCATGTAGGGTGGCTAGGAGTTGTAGATATGTTTCTTCTGGATTTGAGATTGTGTATGCTCAGAAGAAACAAGTGCAAGGATCAATGAGAGTGGACTTTATGATTAAAGCCACTTTTCCAAAATGGAAGTTTGGCTTTCTTCCCTAAATGGAAAATAAATTTGGATAAAGCTTGAATCACTTGGACAATGGATCAATTAGTTGTGTAAATATTAAAATATTGAGTTATTTTCAAGTTAGAAGGCCTGCAAAGCAAGATTATGCAGCATAGGTTTGAGATTGGATCATGTGTTCTTCATGAAAATGCCTTGTAATTTAAGAATGAATGCTCAACTTCATATCTTCGAATCTCTTAGCTCAAGCAAGATCTCTTCAAGTTCTTGGAAATTTTGGAAAGCTTGAAACACTGTCTACAAACTTCATGTTGAACACTTTGGCTAAATCAACTTGGAACTTGGTGAAACATTTCCAAGAAGTTGGGACAAAAATCTGACCAAACTTATTAAACATTTCACTAAGTGTTTTGTTAAAAATGTCTTGACTTCATGGGCCTATATCTCCAAATCAAAGCATTTTTTGGACATCAACCCACAAGGGAAAAGTTGTAGAATTCATCAAGATCTACAACTTTCATGTTGAAAGTTTTCCTTGAATTATCTTCCATCTTGGTGAAAAATTGTCATGAAGTAGTGAAATTATCAAGGTCAAAAACACTTAGAATTTTTCTAAGTATTGAAAATCTTGACTTTTTTTGACTTTTCTTGACTTTCTTGATTCTTGATGATCAAGTTTGATATTTTTGAATGTCCTGATGAATCTTGATCTTTGAAATTCAATGTTGACCAAAAAGTCAAAGTTTGACTTTTGTGTGTCAATTGACTTTTCATTAGTTGATCCAAATTTCAACTATCAATCCTTTGATCTTGAGGATGTTTTGAACCATGAAATTAGGTCAAGATATTGTGTTTGAATCCTTAATATCATGCTTCAAGCCATTAGGTCATGTATTAGGTCAAAAGTCAATTCTCAGTCATTCTCAGTCAAAACCCTAATTTTGACAATTTTGCCCCTTTGATGATTTGAGTGCTTTTCTTGAGGAATTATAATCAACCCTTGATAAATTTAATCTAAGCCAGCAGAGGTATACTGAGAGAAGTATCAAAATAAATATTTGGTCAATTTAATCTAAGCCAGCAGAGGTCTTTAAATCTTTAACTGGGAGAAGTATCAGAATAAATCTTTGGTCGATTTAATCTGAGCCAGAAAAGGTCTACTGAGAGAAGTATCAGAATAAATCTTTGGTCGACTTAACCTGAGCCAGAACATGTCTACTGGAAGAGGTATCAGAATAAATCTTTGGCTGATTTAATCTGAGCCAACAGAGGTCTTTAAATCTTTAACTGGGAGAAGTATCAGAATAAATCTTTGGTCAATTTAATCTGAGCCAGAACAGGTCTACTGAGAGAAGTATCAGAATAAATCTTTGTTCAATTTGATCTGAGCCAGTAGAGGTCTTTAAATCTTTAACTGGGAGAAGTATTAGAATAAATATTTTGTCAATTTAATCTGAGCCAGAAAAGGTCTACTAAGAGAAGTATCATAATACATCTTTGGTCGATTTAATCTGAGCTAACAGATGTTTGAAGGGAGTGTCCATCATGTAGATATTTGTCCTGTCTTGTTTCAGGGAAATGACCTACAATCTGTTTTGAGGATTTGTTAATGATATCGGTCTGTCGATTGATTCTTCCTGAAAAGGTAAAGAGTTAACTATATGTAATGTCATGATGTATGAAATGTATTGCGTAATGATGTTCTTAAAATAAATAAGATTGTGCTACATGCGTTTCGTATGCATATGTTATGACGTATGAATGTGTAATGTTGTTGAAGTGTATTTGTAGACCCACGTAATATCTTTGTCTGGGAAAATAAATCCTTGACTATTGTTGGGGCTGAAGAGTATGTGTATCTTCAATCTTGTCTAGAATGCTTCCGCCAGGGATTCCTACTTACTTGTTTGAGGAAACTCCGCTGGGGATGTTGATTTCTTCTTTAGGGAGAAGAGTTTAGGAACATCGGTTGTTCATTGCTCTACTAGGGAATTTAATTCTTATATATCCTAACTGGGGATAAAAGAGTTGGATAATCTTTTGACTCGTCTGGGGAGGATAATCTTTGTACACCCTGACTGGGGTTAAAAGAGATGGATAATCTTCCGACTCGTCTGGGGAGGATAATTTTTGTACATCCTGATTGGGGATTATGGTGACTTCCCTGGGGAGAGGAATTATATCAGTGATTTGTGGTAGTCTGAGGAATAGACTCAAGTTGGGGAAACTATAGTCTGTTGGGGAAATAAACCCTATTGGGGAAATAAGCCCTGTTTACGGAGAAATACTCTGCTGAGGAAACAAATTCTCCCGGGGAAATTGAATTTTGCTAAAGAGAAGAAATCTGCAGGAGTTTTACAGTTTTCAAACTCAGTTGGGGAAGAGAATTTCCATGAACTGTACTGATTGGGACTCCGTAGGTGGGCGATATTACCAGGGAGAAGATCATGCTCCTTTATTCGCTAGGGGTATATATTGGTGAGTATGACTATGTTATCAGCTAGAAGATGCCCCACTTTCTGTTTGAAGGCATTTTAGACTTGTCAGGGAATGTATCTTTGTTGAAGATGAGTTGGTGAAGATGACTCTATGGGGATAATCCCGTAGAAGTGGCTCCGTGGGGATTTATGGATAGCTTGAGTGTCATTCCAGCTCCTAGAATCTTGAGTAAATTCTTATTCTTATTCTTATGTGTATATTTGTTAACAATTAATCATGTTCATATGCATATGTTCATTCAATTTAGTCATTGGACGTTTTTGCAAACAAAACAGAAAACCCAAGATTTTGAACTTTAAGATGTATTTGTATTGATAATTTTCCTATAAACAAAGCTCCTTCGTCAATCAGGTCTTGAATTTTGTTTTTCAATGTCCAACAACCATCAGTATCATGCCCCGGGCTATTGGAATGGTATGCGCACCTTGCATCAAGATTATGCTTTGGGGAGGCTGTGTTGGGATTCTTAGGAGGGTCCCTTAACGTCACCAGATTTAGTCTTAACAGGTGTTGTAAAGCTTGAGACAGCGACATGTTGAGCTTGGTAAATTTCCTCCTGGGCATGTTTGGCTTACTCTGATCAGACCATTGTCCTTGGCCAGGTCTTTGTTGGACCTGTGAGGTAGTAGCAACTTGGAGAGGTCTAATCTTCATCAAACCAAACCTTTGACCTCTCGGAGGTTGATTAATGACTTTATCCTCAGTCTTGACTATTTGCTTCATAATGTTGTATCTGTCTTGATGAAGCTGGTTGATCATGGTTCTCAACTCTTCTTGCTCCCGAGCTAAGCCTTGGATAAGGGCCATCTGCCCCAGCATCTGGGTTCTCATTGCATCTACCTCAGCTTACAGGTGTTTCAGTCGTTCGTCCTTATTGTCTTTAGGACTTTTCTTGACCAAATTCCCCATGAGGAGTGTTCTCAACTCTTCCTGGCCCTTGGATAGGTTTAGGAAGATTTCCCTGAACTCAGTCTCTTGAATATGAAGATCCTGGTTGTCTTGTTGGAGAGCCATTGCTGAAATAAACAGCGAGAATATGAGATACCTATAAAGGGTGACCTGCTATGCAATGATATGTATGATATATGTATGCAATGTTTTCAAGGATCTCGCGGGGTAAACAAGAAACTATTAGAATTTGAAGTTTGCAGCTTGATTGAAGAAACTTCATGTTATTAAGAGTCCTTCTTCAAGAGTCAGGATCACCATATCGAGTGGGTCATAGCCCCTGACCCAAGTTATCGTGCTTGGATTTCTGGACAACCTTGGCTAGAGGAAAATAAATCCCCTTTGCCCCTTGCTAGACTTTTGGTTCATCCTGACCTGCATCACAAACCCTTGAGATCCTTGAAATGGTTAAGGAAATGTTAAGGTATGATGTTATGATGTGTATGCTATGCGTTTAAGCAAAAGTGTGAATCTATCTAAGTAAACCCTGCAATAAATCCAAATTATTGGATAAGGACTGTAAACAAAACCTGCAAGGAACTCATGTTGTCAGATAACAAGAATGTGCAAGTAGTTCAAGTTTGAAGGCACACAAGTCACACAAATAGCCTTAAGTTTAGGCTGGCATAGAGTTTAAGTATTACCCTCTTTCAGTTTAGTTGGTTTAAACCTGTCCTAAAAATAGTAACCGGGTTCTAGAGGATCTCAATATCACTGACTACCCTCAATCGGTCATAATTCCAGTTTAGCAACCCTTTCTTGCGATCGAAATCATCGCGAGAGTTTAGTCTTAATGAGTGTAGCATACTGCTACTGTTCTATGGCCAAGTTGGTCAATTTAAGGTTCTAAGGTCAGTTGGTGCTTAATGACTCCTCAGAAGACCCATATTCTCCTTGTTCCAACACAAGGGATATCGGTACAGACCAAGGTGTCACACCAACGTAGCTACTGCTTCACCCGTGTCGGTCTACGCCGGACAGGTCCCTCACAATTTATTGCTACTTACCTAAACAGGGATACCCCAGATCCGGGTTAGGATCTATAGAAACTCCGATACAAACCCACAATGTTAAAGCATTCAAGGCATACAATTGAAAACATAAGTGATCTTATCCTAAGGTACACCTCACTTATTATAACTCCCCAGCAGAGTCGCCAGTTCTGTGATCGGCGGGAATAGTACTGATTGTTTTGGAATGCTGGTTCGCGTTTGCGTTTTGCAAAATGTCGCGGTAAGCAAGAGTCGCCACCGTCTTTTATTTTCTCCAACAAGGAAAGGATAAAAGCACAGCAAAATTCCTTTTCGAGATGTTTCTCGGGTTCGGGAGGTAGATAATAGAAAGGGAAGGTGTTAGCACCCTTTCTATCCGTGGTTATCCACGGGCTCTTAGGTACTTGCTCACTATGTTTTCAAAAGTTTTGCTTTTCTTGTGTTTGTGGGTTTTGAAAAAGTTTGTTTGAAAACTTCGATTTAACTCTTGTGTCTGTCCTCAAGAGTGTATGAAGTATTGTTTGAAAACTTTTGTCAGAAAAGTGTAGGTGCGAAAAGTATTTTTGTTTTGAAAGAGCAAGTACCTGAGAACCTCTACCTACTCAAAAGAAATTAAGCTGTGTAAATGTCCTTTAGACAGTACTATCCCACTATTGAGAAGTAGGTAGCACCATCATTGGAGTTTTCGGGTCAATTCGATTTTAGGGACATGTGGTCACTAAAGCAATGGTAGGACGCCTTAGCGGTAACCCTAATGTCCGAGATCATTTTTTTATCGAGGCAACCATTTCGAGGCAACTTTGATCTTTAGACAGGAGGGCAACCTCTAAAACACCCTATACTCAATGACCACGTCGAGGCAACCAAGTGAGGCGTACCCTAGGAGTGGCATGTGCGAGTGTGTCAGGTTTCAGTTACGTTATCTTTGTACATGTTATGGTTAGCTACGATTGATTTTAATTTAAGATAAGTCTCGTCATGCATAGCCTAGTTAGCATACATCTAGCAGTTAGTATTTGCGGAAAAGAAAACTAAGCTATTACAAGGCGTCAGGTATTTACATCGCCAAAAACAAACCCTTGAAAAGTAAATTGCGGAAAATAAATAAAAGCGATAAAAAGTCCTAATTAAAGCTATTACATCCTCGGAGCAAATACAATTATATGATAAAATTATGGATAAAAAATAATCACGCGCGCGAGAAAAATTGGATCAGAGAGTTTTTAGGGCTTTGACCCTTTTTTGAGAAAGAAAGAGATTTTTATGAATTTTGCATTTAATTAATCCTAACCTAGTTAATTAATTAAAATAAATTATATTTTTTTGGTTTTTTTAATGTTTCAAGGAAATAAATAAAAAATAGTCAAAAGTTATTACGAACCCTAATTCTATATTAATTTTATTTATTGTGAAAATATTAAAATTAACCTATTTAAAAACTAAATTAATTATGTTAGTATTTATTTACAAAATGGCGAATTAAATTTAATAAATAAAAATATTATATTTTTTTGTTTTCTGAATTTTTATTATGAAAATAAATATTAATTTGTTAATATTAATAATAATTATAATAAATAATTAAATGAAAAAATATAAAAGAAGAAAAAAAAAAGGAATAACCCAGGGGGTGATGGGCCCAAGAGGAGGTGTATTTGGAAATCTGAAGCCCAATTGCTGCAAGCCCTTTTGACTTTTGTGATTATCTACACGCCTGTTGACTAGGGACTATGGTAGTCATCATCTTTGACCACTGGATCTTGGCCTGAAGCCACGTGGCGTGCTGGGATTTGAAGCATATGGTGGACATCCCTCTTGAGATCTGCACGTGAATATATGAAACAAAAATAGAATATATGAAGCATATGGTGGACATCCCTCTTGAGATTCGAACCCAGGTCCCAATGCTTCCAGGCCAACGCACCAACCACTACACCATATGCATCCTTTTGATATTATAATGATAAGCAATTAATATATATGAAAACAAAATAATATGCTGTAAATAAAAACAAAACGCGCGCTTTTTCAAATTGGCCAATGGGACGTCAACACATCATCGTCTTCTTCGTTTGCCTTGTATAATTAACATCAGATAGCGGGGGTTTTTAACCTCCACTATCTATCTGCACGAAAAATAGCGATTAGAACCACAGTGATCATAAATATTTCGCGAGGGGTGTGTTATGTTCGTCTTGGTCTCACGATCTCAACCATATGTCTCACTGGTCCCAATTTTCCCTGGTTCAGAAAGCCCTAATTTAAAGCTTGGAAACCCTAGAAATTTGATCATGGCATCTTTTGATTCAGGGCGTTATAGTTCAATTAAACCATGCCATTAGCTTTGTTCAGTCTCTAGCAATGCAAAACAATTATGAAAACATGTTAAATGCGCATGAATCAAGATATATAATTCTGAATAGGAATTACAAACCGTGGTTCTGTATATGACGATTCTTTGAGCTTTAATGCTTGAGTTTGATTGCAAAACGTTCCTGGGAACTCCTGCAAGGTGTTTGGATGAATATCACGCCTTGAATTGGCCTAGATTGCAAGAATAGGTTTTCAATTTTCTTGGAATTTCTTGAATATGACAGGGTTGTTTCTGCAGCTTTCAATCGTTTTCTAGGTCAGGGTTTGCTTGCTTGCATATAAGGGAAACAAATTAGGTCAAAGTTTTGGGTCCAATCCATGTGCATTGATGTTTAAATCTTTGATTGAAAATCAAATATCCTTGATTTTTCATGATTGAATAATGTTGCCAAATTTGGATTTTTTTGTATCTTTGACTTGTGCACGAATTTGCCAGCATGTTTAGGTCATATTTGCTTCACAAAAAGATTTAAAAAACAAATCTTCTATTTTCTTATGATTTAAATTAATTAAATGGATTAATATTAATTAAAAATCCAATTAATCAATAAAAATAAGAAAATAAATCCAATTAATCTTGATGGGTCGTGCATAGGTCATGGGTGAAGTTTCAAGAAGAGATTTGAGGCCCATTAGCAAAAAGAAGGTGTTTTGAGCAAAGTTGACTTTTGCAAATTCATAAAAATTTCCCAACTTCTCCAATGCACAACTTGCTCAATTTTGATTATATGACCATGTTCTTTGACATTTTGGAAAGCTCTTGAAGTCCTCTAACCAATTCCTTTGGTCCCATGTCCTTTGGATTTACCAATCTCAAGTTATGGCCTTTGACTCAAAGTGCACTTTTGTTAACTTTAGAAATTGACCTATAATGTCAAAATGAGTAACTTCTTGTGAGAGAATTTATTGAACTTGGAGTGTGAATATGTATTGTAGGAAATTGCATCCTCTTCAAAATGAGATTTGGATGGAATTTTTCTGATAAACCATGAAAAAGTTATGCCCTGGTCAAGATACAGTTGACTTTTCTATTGTCCAAAAATAGTAACTTTTTGCATCTTGATGATTTTTGAGCTATTCTTGTGGAATCATGATCAAGACTTGATCAAATGATGATTGTGAACTCAAAATAAGATGTTGACCAAAAATTCTGACTTTTGACTGCAAAATGACCATTTTGCCCTTGCAGTTGACTGTGGATCAAATGGAGCTTTTGACTGTGCAAATTGGCACTGTGAGTCTTGAAACTTGGCATGTAGATGCTTGAGAATGTATATAGGCCTATGAGACTTGATTGAACCATTGAGAACCCCAAATTCTTTGAAAGAACCAAAACCCTAATTTCAGCTATCTTAGGAGATGGTTTGACTGTGCAACCCTTGAACAATTTTGAGCAATTTGAGGATCATTCTTGACAATTGAGGAATATGGGAGGGCAAATTTTGGGGTACAACATCAGGTTTTCGACTTGCCAGGTGTACAATCTTTTGTATATATCCCTAATTCTTGCCCGAACTTTTTTGTTCGTCGGGATGCCCTTATTTTTTCCTAGGTGTGTCAACCTAGCGGGTCAATCTTATGCGTAGTATTTTTTTACTATGTCCGCATTCACAGGGTGCGAAAATCTTCACCATCCATAGTGGTTAGCATCATTGCACCGCCCGAGAATACTTTCTTGACAGCAAATGGCCCTTCTTAGGTGGGAGTCCAGTTTCCTCTGGGATCGCATTGTGGTAGAATGATGCGCTTTATTACCAAGTCACCAGCCTGGTATACCGGATGCTTGATCTTCTTGTTGAATGCCTTGATCATGCGTTTCTAATACATCTGACCATGATAGACAATCGCCAGCCTCTTTTTGTCAATCAAATTTAACTGATCTAACCTAGTCGGAATCCCCTCGTCTTCGTCTAGGTCTACTTCTTTCATGATCCTTAGAGAAGGGATTTGAACTTCGATAGGCAGGACAACTTCCATACCATAAACTAGAGAGAATGGGGTTGCCCCAATTGATGTTCGCACTGAAGTATGATAGCCATGAAGAGCAAATGGTAACATATCATGCCAGTCTTTGTAGGTCACCACCATATTTTGCACAATCTTCTTTATGTTATTGTTGGCGGCTTCCACTGTGCCATTCATCTTAGGTATGTATGGAGAAGAGTTATGATGCTTGATCTTGAACTGAGTGCAGAGTTCAGTAATCATGGTGCTATTGAGGTTGGTACCGTTGTCAGTGATGATCCTTTCTGGGATGCCATAATGACATATGGGGTTATGCTTGATGAATCGAGCAACGAAGTTCTTGGTAACTGAAGCAAATGAAGCTGCTTTAACCCATTTGATGAAGTAGTCAATGGCGACAAGAATGAAACGATGTCCATTATAGGCAGTATGCTTGATTTCTCTGATCATATCAATGGCCCACATTGCAAATGGCCAAGGAGCAGTCATGACATTCAAAGGAATTGGAGGCACATGGACTTTATTAGCATAAATCTGGCACTTATGGCAAGTCCTCGAGTGGTGATAACAATCGGTTTCCATAGTCGACCAATAGTAACCAGCTCTCAGAATCTTCTTGGCCATAGTATATCTGCTAGAATGAGTACCAAAGATGCCTTCATGGATGTCCTCCATAATTTTATATGCTTCTTTCTTGTCCATACAACGAAGCAGGGTTGAATCATGGTTACGCCTGTACAAAATCCCATTGCTCAGGAAGAACTTGGTAGAGAACCACCATAGGAATTTCTTGCCGTTGATTGATGCCCCTTCAGGATACTCTTGAGCTTCGAGATATCTATTCACTTCGTGAAACCAAGGCTTCTCTTCTACTCCATCAGTGTCAATCTCATAGTACTGTTCCGGTTCGTGAAGTATTTTGACAGAAATTATGGGAGCTTCATTGTCCATGTGACCTTGAACATGGATGACATGGTAGCTAAAGCATCTGCCAACTAATTTTCTTCCCTTGGGATATTTTCAAAGTTGATCTCTTCAAGGTACGGGATCAAGGTTAGCACAAGTTCTTTGTAAGGGATGAGATTTGTATGTTTTGTATCCCACTCTCCTTTAACTTGACTGACCACCAAAGCCGAGTCTCCAAATACGCTTAAGAATTTGATTATTAGGTCAATAGCAGCTTTAAGACCCAAGATGCACGCTTCGTACTCTGCCATATTGTTGGTACAGTCAAAGTAAAGTCTGGAAGTGAAAGGCGTATGGCAACCTTCGGGGGAAATGATCACAACACTAATTATGTTACCCAATACATTGGAAGCTCCATCAAAAACCATAGTCCATCAGGATCCTGGCTCAGGTCCTTCATACGGTCCAGGCTTTTCACCATCTGTAATCAACATGATATTCTCATCCAGGAATTCGAAGTTTATAGACTGATAGTCATCTACAGCTTGATGTGCCAAATGATCTGCCAGTACAATTCCTTTGATTGCTTTTTGTATGGTGTACTGGATATCATATTTATTTAAGATCATTTGCCATCGAGCTATTCTTCCAGAGAGAGATGGTTTCTCGGAGATGTACTTGATGAGATCCAGTTTAGAGATCATTAGAGTAGCATGAGTCAACATATACTGTGTTAGTCAGTGAGCAGCCCATGCCAAACTGCAACAAGTTTTCTCGAGTCGTGGATATCTTGTTTCACAGTCGATAAACTTTTTGCTAAGGTAGTATATTTCATGCTCTTTTCGACCAGACTTGTCATGCTTCCCCAACACACACACCCATTGAATTATCTAACACAGTTAAGTAATGATCAAAGGTCTTCCTTCAACTGGTGGCATCAGGATTGGAGGTTCTTGTAAGTACTCCTTGAAGATTGGCTCACAAGTAGCGATTAAATGAGAGATAAATCGGGAAATGTAGTTGAGTTGTCCTAAGAAACCTCTAACCTCCTTCTCAGTATGGGAAGCTGGAATTTCTTGGATAGCTTTTACCTTTGCAGGATCGACTTTAATACCTTTGCCACTAACGATGAAGCTTAGGAGCTTTCCAGACCTTACCCCGAAGGTGCATTTGTTGGGATTCAACCTCAACTTGTATTTCTTCAGCCTTTCAAATAGCTTATGCAAATGATCAAGGTGTTCCTCCTCGGTTTGTGATCTCACTATCATGTAATCAACATAGATTTCTATCTCATGATGAATCATGTCATGAAATAAAGCCACCATAGCCCATTGATAAGTTACGCCTGTGTTCTCCAGCCCAAAAGGCATGACCTTATAACAGAAGGTGCCCCACTGTGTGACAATGGTAGTTTTCTCCATGTCTTCAGGCGCCATTTTAATTTGGGTGTACCCTACGAAGCCATCCATGAAGGAGAATACCTTGTGGTGAGCAGTGTTGTCAACCAAGACATCAATATGTGGTAGTGGGAAGTCATCTTTGAGGCTCGCTGTTGTACCCCAATTTTTGCCCCTAAGATCCCTCTATCATCCCATGTCAATTCAATTACAACAAGATCACATTAGGGTTTGGTTTTTCTCCTTATATTTAGATTTGATCATGGGGATTCACCAAGAATCTTGACTTGTATATTGTGATCATCTATGTTTTGTATTAATTAACTTTCAACTCATAAATATAATAAATGTTTGCCTTAATTATTGATATTATAGGTGAGAGCACAACATATTCCATCAAGTTGATCTATAGGTTCATGATTTTATTTCCATGCCTTCTTCAACAAAGATTCATTGACATTCAAGCCTCATCATTGAAAATATTTTAAGGTAATATTATGACAAAGTCTATTATGATTCATCATGCCTCAAGTTGTCAAAGATAGTTCAATGATATAAAATTTGATTGAAGATGTTTGACCTAATTGGACAAGTTCTTGATTTCTTGGTAACAAGTGCATTTTTCCCTCAATTATTAGTATTTGGAAGTGGTTATGGTTTCTATGGTTTACCATTATCATCCTCAACAACAACTATTTACATGACAAAAGTATTTGTGCAAGAAAGTTTGCCAAAATTGAAAAGGGTTTCTAAAGCATTTTGTTGCTCTAGAAGCTAGGGTTTTGAATTTCTAAGGGCTATATCTTGCTCATCTTTTGGTATTTTTGAGTTATTCCAAAGACATGCTTGTCTTTAAAGGGTTATAAACAAATCACTTTGAAAGTTTCAATAAAATTTTATGTGGAAGATGCCTAATGATTGAGAAATATTACAAGTCCTCTAGATGGGCCATCAAATTCCCGTGTGTGACTTCAAAAGATCATAACTTAGTCAATTTTATTTTCTTGAGCCCATTCTTTTTTCAAAATGATCTTAAAGGTGTAAAATTCAACTCTTCTTTTTATGTGCAGAGCTTGAAAATGGGTAGAAGATGCCTTAAGGATGCAAAAGATTATATGTCATCTCATGAATTTTCACCAACTTCACAAAGTCACAACTTTCTCAATTTTTGGAGTTTTTAAATGGTTCAAGTCTCAAAATGTCATTCAAGAGATCTACTTCATGTCATATTTTTGGGTCAAGATAAAATTTTAAATTGAAGGCCATGTTTGGATGCAAGACATTATAGGTCATTTTTGAAGAAAAATTTAAAACTTTTCTAAGTACAAAAAGTCAACATTTTTTACCAACTTTGACTCATCACAACTTCCAATTCAAGCATCCATTTGATACATTATTTTCACATTGTGAAGTTTGTGATCTCATATTTCCAATGTGTTGTATCCCAAAATTTGCCCTCCCTTTTTACTCAACACATGCCCATTGAGGTCTCCAACTTGCCCAAGGATGACCAAGAATTAACCTGACAAATTCTCCTCCTAAGGCAATGAACCTCTAACTAGGGTTTCAATTTTCATCAAGATGTGTGAGCTCCAATGGTATAAAATGCTTTCCATAGTCCTAATATGTCATGAAGATTATCCATGCCAAATTTCATGCCTTGCACAACAAGTTTGCTCAGTAAACTGCTCAAATGCCTGAAAATCAACCGTATTAGGTCAAAAGTAAATTATGGCCTATATACAGTCAAACTTCAATATTTTTGGTAAACACCAACATTTTGAAGTGATATCCATCATTTGATCAAGGGTTGATCATGATTCCTCATGAAATGCTCCTAATTCATCAAAAGTCAAAAATTGCTAATTAGGGTTTCTATAGGAGAAGTCAACCAAACTTTGACCAGGCATAACTTTCTCATACTTTATCAGAAACTTTTCCACCAAAGATCATTTTGAATAGAATCAAATTCCCTACAATTTATCTTCACCCCTCAAGTCCAAGAAATGCACCATTTGAAAGATACAAGCACAGACATTACAAGTCATTTATCTTAGGTTTTCTTAGACGTTTCATTATTTCGCGCGTTATTTTGGTTTCTCATTTTTACATTATTGATGTAACTGTTATTTGGGTTGTAATAGTTATAAATATGACTTTTTATCACTTTCTTTATTTTTCTTCCCCCAATTGTTTGTACAATGTAAATACCCCCTCCTCGAAAGCCATGTAATAGTCTAGATTTACGCTTTCCGCACTTTATTTTCTGTACATATTAACTGTTAGTAACTAGGCGTGTATGGAAATACTAATAATCAAACGTTAGCAAACCTAATAACACAAGATAAATACTTGAACTAAATCAATTGCACATGTGCACCTCTAGGATACCCCACTTCGGTTGCCTTCGGAAAACGGTCACAATTATCGAAACATGAGAAGCTTTAGTGGCTGTCCTCTAGTTTGAAAGATCACAAGTCCCTAGATGACCCTCTCACCGTTGCCTCGGTTAACAGTGATCTTAGAACTTTAGGACAGTTAGTAAAATTTCTTGCCAAGTTGCCTTCGTGACTGTAACGTCCCTTGCGATTGTCCCTCAAATATCCAATGATAGGGCTACCTACTCACTAATAGTAGGATATCACCGTCTAAAGAAAAAGAGGAAAAGAACAACCCTTTTCGAGTATAAAAGTAGATAGCTGTTAGAAGTTTGCTCAAACATGTTGCACTTACACAAAAACTACTTTTTAAAAGACATTTCAAAACACTTTGTATACTTTCTCCACTATCTCGAGAAACATTACAAAGTTCGCCGTACTAAGGCGTTTTCAAAACATTTTCAAACACAAAGCACAAAGGTATTTTAAAAATGAGCAAACCTCTAAGAGCCCGTGGAAAACCACAGATGGAAAGGGTGCTAACACCTTCCCTTTCCATAATCTACCCCCCTTACTCAGAAAACTCTCGAAAAGGTATTTTTCTGTTCTTTTCACCATTTCCTTTGTTGGATAAAAGAAAAGGCGGTGGAGACTCTTGCTTACCGTAAAATTTGCAAACAGAAACGCAAAACTAGTATTAACAGTCAATTCTACCACCGTATCACCAGAACTGGCGACTCTGCTGGGGAATAAATAAAAAGTGGGGTTACCTTAGAGTTAGTTCATTATTTAACTGCTTTGTTGTGCTTTGTTTGCTTTACCCTTGGGGGGCTGCTTGGGTTGTTTCTATAGATCCTACACCTAGATCTGGGGCACACTTTTAGGTAAACAACAATAGATCGTGGAGACTGTACGACATAGACCGATATGGTTGAAGCGATGGTTGTGCTGGTGTGACACTTTGGATGGTACCGGTATCCCTTGTGTTGAATCAAGGAGAATACGGGGCCTCCGCATGGTGTCGTGAAGCACTAACGGACCTTAGAAACTTAGTTGAACAAACTTGGACATTAGAAAGTAGTGAGATAGCTGGCCTCGGCGTAAAGGTGGGGATTGGTTGATACTCGATACTGCACTCATTGAGATCGGACTTTTGAGATGTTTCGGCCGCAAGAAAAGATCGCTAAGCTGAAACAATGCTCGATAAAGAAAGATCAGTGATATTAAGACTCCTTAGAACCCGATTACTTTTCTAAGACAGGTTGAACCAACTAAACTTCTAAAGGGTACTTACCTACAAACTCCATGAAAGCTTAAACCTAAGGCAACTTGTGTGATTTGTTTGCTTTCATCATCTAACAACTTAAACTCTTTGTAGGGATTGTTTATATTCATCAACCTAAACTTCTTGCAAGACTCATTTGTCTTCATCATCTTACACTTTTGCTTGATACATAACATACACATCATAACATCATACCATAGCATTTCCTTAACCATTTCAAGGATCTCAAGGGTCTGTGATGCATGTTATGATGAACCAGACGTCTAGCAAGGGGCAAGGGGATTTATTTTCCTCTAGACAATACCGTCAAAAGGACCATAACACAACAATTTGAGTCAGGGGCTATGACCCACTTGATATGGTGATCTTGACTCTCATAGAAGGACCTTCAACAATACGAAAGTTCTTCAATCAAAGCTGCAAATTTCAACTTTTGACATTTTCTTGTTTACCCCGAGAGATCCTTGAAAACATTGCATGCATGCCATTTCATAACAGGTCTCCCAGTACAGGTCTCTCATTTTCTCGCTGTTTATTTCAGCAAGGAAAATGGCTCTGAAACAAGATAATAGAGATCTCCAAACTCAAGATACTCAGTTCAGGGAAATATTCCTAAACCTATACAAGGGGCAGGAAGAATTAAAAGCACTCCTCACTGGGAATTTGACCAAGAAACATCCTGAGAACAACAAGGATGACCAGGTTGAACAACTGCAAGTTGAGATGGAAAGGATGAGAACCCAGATGATCAGTCAAATGGCTCTTATCCAAAGCCTAGACCATGGACAAGAAGAGCTAAGAATCCTTGTGAGCAAACATCATTAAAATGGTCGTAACCGTATGAAATAAACGGTCGTGGCTGAGGATCAAGTGGTTAATCATCCCCTGATGAGACAAGGAGTTGGCTTGGTGGAGAGTGGACCTTTCAAATTTTTTTCTACATCACGAGCTCAACAACGACCTCGACAACAACCATGGGGTAATCAGTAAGACAAGCCTAGGAGGTCGTTTACTAAAATCAACATGACATTGTCTCAAGCATTACAACACATGTTGAGGATGAATCTGATTACGGTGAGAGGACCTTATCTAAACCCCAAGACTTCTTCCCCTAACTACAATCCTGATGCAAGGTGTTCCTATCATGCTGGCAACCCTGGACATGATACGAATGACTGTTGGGGATTGAAAAATAAGATTCAAGACCTGATCAATGAAGGAGTGTTGGAGTTTACACAAGATGGTCTGGATGAGTTCTTCTGCCATCCCTCCAAAGCAAACCATCTTAAGTGATAAGTTCAAATAAAGAGGCTTTTTGTTCATTAGAATTTTCAAGTTGTAATTTCCTTTTGATTGCTTGAGCACTTATTTCATGTCAAACTTTGTTATTTCATAAATGCATTACATATGTTTGTCTTGAACCAATTCATTCGTATTCATTATATTCAAACTATGTTTTTACTTCCTTTTTGTGATATTCAACTACTGATTAAAAATCTCTAAGCCTTTAGAGGGATGATGATGAAAATGATACCACAACCTCTACAATATGATTTTGAACAGACCTCGCTGATGATGTACACGCGTTGTTTCAAATCCTAAACAGTGGAGTTATAGGGAAGATAATCCCTACTCAACCCCTTTGAGCCTATGAAGTAGGAGTTTTTATTTTCACACAAATTAAAACCCTTAATCATAACCTCGGGCAGGGTAGTTTTCTCAGTTAATTCAAATGCACATTCAGTCGCAATCTTCCACTTCATACATAATGAATGGCATCAAAGATGTCCTTCCAAATCAAAAGATGGTGATGGTTCCATATAATCTTCAAGGCAGGAAGTCATTATTTTTCAAAATAAAAGCCCGCTAAGTCAAAACCTATGAAGGAGACTTAAGAAAAAAACTGGGGCATCCCGCTGACTACAATCGCAAAAGAAACAGTCCAGGAAAAAGAAGGGATAACAAAATAAAAAAAAGAGGTCCTACAAATCCTCGAAAAAAATAAAGGTTACAAAAATGATCGCCTTCCCAAAATAAACATTCAATTTCCGAACCATCACCGGAATATCAGAGCAAAAACTCAAGCGAGATTTAAATGCACAATTAACTGAGCATAGGACTGAAGAAGATCACGAAGAACAGGTTGGGTACAAATAAATTTTGAGCCTTTATCCTTTGTTTCTTAAACCATGAACCAAACCAAGTTACAACCCTTAAAAGTCCTAGCTAAAGCGTGTGTTAGTTCGAAAGAATACTGTTACAAAAGGTATCCTGACTCCTGTAAGGTTTGCTATACATCCTGAGTCGATATCACATTCTTGCAAAATTTTGTTTTACTAAAAAAAAAGCATTTTCAAAAAAATTCAAGACAAACATAAGCTTTGCATCCTTTAAACACCATTTGTTTGCACATGACTATTTGTTTAACAACAGAGAAATTCACACGATGAATATTCAACGAATAGAAATCCTCTCAATGGACAAAATCGTCTCTGATGGAAATGCACTTCCAACCAAGGGGGCATGCCATGGTGCCTAATTAATCTGGGGCAGTTAAGTCAATATTCAAAATAATCTTTTAAAAATGCTGAATAGCCAGGGGAAGATCTCCATTTGAATCACTCGGGGCATGTTACATCGATTGGGGATTCTAACAGAAAATCGCTGTGATCAAAAACCTTTGGTACCACCAAATTACTTGTCTGTGCCAGAGTATCAGATGGTGTCAGTATCATGTCTTTGAATCCTTCCATGAAAGTTATTAGAAAAGATACTTAGGAAATTTAAGACTATCAAAAACTTGATCAAACATCAAGTGCACCAGACTAACCCCAAAGGAAAATTGGCTCCCACATATGAAAGGGCACATGCGATCACATAAACATTTTCTGGCATTTCTACAACACTTGTTGTCTTAGACAATGACAACTCTCCACATCCTATGAACGCGGACATAGTCAGAAAATACTACGCATGAAAAAGACCCACTAGGTTGACAGGCCTAAGCAAAATTAAGGGCATCCCGGCGAACCAAAAGAGTTCGGGAAAAAATTAGGGATATATACAAAAAAGAAATTGTACACCCGGCAAGTTGAAAACCTGAAAAGGCGACTTGGGTAAAAAAGGGTATCCCGGTGGACTGAAAACCCGAAAGGGCGGTTTAGGAAAAAGTTGGGGATTAAAAGTGTATGACTATGTCACGTCATCTTGTCATTTGTGTATTAGTAGAAGACTTATCACCCTGATCAACATTTACCAAACACCCCAGGAGTTGGGATGACACTCAAACTATCCACAAAGTCTCCGCAGGTACTTTCTCCAGTAGGTACAGAGGCAGGAGCATCTTACTAAAAAGTCGCTTCCATATCCTCACCTTACAACCTAGTGATGTGAGGTGTTCTTGTATCCCCGATAGAACAAGAACTTCTAACTACTGCTCCGACATCGTGTTTTCCCCAGTAAAGTCATCAAACTTCTCAGGATTCCCCAACAGGATTTCACAAAATCCTCAAGCAGTGCACAATGCTTTCCTTCCCCAACAGAGTTTATTTCTTTAACAACGGAAGATCATCTCCCAACAGTTCAGCTTCAATAAATTCGAAGACATACATTCTTCATCCCCAACAACAATTAGGGATTCATTTTCCCTAGTTCAACAACATTGCAGTAGAACGACTGACACGTTCATACATTACATTCATATATCGTTTCTACAAACATCATAGCATATGTAGCACAAAAGCATATATCACAATATCATTTATTTTGAGAGCATCATGCAACTCATACATCATGACATCGCATGCAACTGGTTTTACCTTTTCAGTTCAAACACTACCAACTTATACAGCAGGTCTAAGATTAATCTATGTGACCAACATTCTCAAGTTCCAGATTAATACCTGAAACCAGATATGACAACTATTTGTGAACAAATTGCAGATCAGTTCCAAAAAAAAAACATAATGACTAGCTACATGACGAACAATTCCTTCAGACCTCTGCTGGTTCAGTTTAAACCAATCAATGGTTTATTCTGATTCCGTTTCGGTAGACACTTTCTCTGGTTCAGATAAATCGCCCCAAAGATTTACTCTGATTCTTTTCCAGTTAAAGATTATCCAAGACCTCTGCTGGTTCAGTTTAAACTGATCAATGGTTTATTCTGATTCTGTTCCGGTAGACACTTTCTCTGGTTCAGATAAATCACTCCAAAGATTTATTCTGATTATTTTCTAGTTAAAGTTTATTCAAGACCTCTGCTGGTTCAGATTAAACCGATCAATGATTTATTCTGATTCCGTTCTGGTAGACACTTTCTCTGGTTCAGATAATTCGCTCCAAAGGTTTACTCTGATTCTTTTCCAGTTAAAGTTTATTAAAGACTTCTGCTGGTTCAGTTTGAACCGATCAATGGTTTATTCTGATTCCGTTCTGGTAGACACTTTCTCTAGTTCAGATGAGTCACCCCAAATATTTATTCTGATTCCTTTCCAGTTAAAGTTTATTCAAGACTTATGTTGGTTCAGTTTAAACCAATCAATGGTTTATTCTGATTTCGTTCCGGTAGACACTTTCTCTGGTTCAGATAAATCGCCCCAAAGATTTACTCTGATTCTTTTCCAGTTAAAGATTATCCACGACCTCTGCTGGTTCAGTTTAAACCGATCAATGGTTTATTCTTATTCAGTTTTGGTAGACACTTTCTCCGATTCAGATAAATCGCTCCAAAGATTTATTCTGATTCTTTTCCAGTTAAAGTTTATTCAAGACCTCTGTTGGTTCAGTTTAAACCGATCAATGGTTTATTATGATTCCGTTCCGGTAGACACTTTCTCTGGTTCAGATAAATCGCTCTAAATATTTACTCTGATTCTTTTCCAGTTAAAGTTTATTAAAGACTTCTGCTGGTTCAGTTTAAACTGATCAATGGTTTATTCTGATTCCGTTCCAGTGGATACTTTCTCTAATTCAGTCAAATCGACCCTAAGATTTCTCTGATTCTATTCCAGCTAAAGATGACTCAAGACCTCTGCTGGTTCAGTTTAAATCGACCAATGATTTATTCTGATTCATTTCTGGTGGATACTTTCTCTGGTTCAGTCAAATCGACCCTAAGATTTCTCTAATTCTATTCTAGTTAAAGATAACTCAAAACCTCTGTTGGTTCACCTTAAATCGACCAATGATTTATTCTATTTCTTTTTCGATAAATACTTTCTCTGGTTCAGTCAAATCAACCCTAAGATTTTTCTAATTCTTATCCAGTTAAATATAATTCAAGACCTTTCTCTGGTTCAGTTAAATCGACACTAAGATTTTCTGATTCTTATCCAGTTAAAGATACTGTAAAGCCTGGAGTCCGACCAGATAGTAGTTTATTAATTACTATGACGCCTAGACCCGACTAGATTATAATATAACCTATGAAACCGAAACCTGGACTCGACCAGATAAAGATATACCTCAGATTCAAGTTAAAGCCTGGACCCGACCAGATAATAGCTTAATTTATTCAAACCACTGAAGCTTGGAAACGACCAGATAACAGTTCAATGTCTACAATTACTGCGAAGCCTGGAACTGACCAGATAGCAGTTAATTTTATATTCCCCAATAGTTCACTGTGAAGCCTGGAATACGACCAAATAGAAGTTAGTCTTATTGTCCTCAGCAAGTTGTTGTGAAGCCAGGATCCTGACCAAATAACAGCTCGCTTTCGTGTCTCCAATCAAGAGATAACTCCCCAGTAGAGTAATGGACAATCGAAGCTCCTAGACTCTATTCCCCTAAAACATTCCCCAGCGGACTCCTTCTCAGACAGTAGGAATATGAATCCCCAAAAAGAGACTTCTTATGAAGTCAGCATCTACTTTGGATGGCATCTCTAAGCCCATCTTCGACGATGACATCTTTAAGCCCATCTCAGAAGACTCTCCGTCATATTCCTTAGATGGCATCTTTAAGCCCATCTCCGACAGTCTTCTGTCATCTTTTCCAAATAGCATTCATAATCCCATTCCCGATATTATTCACCAACAATATCACTTCGGACAGTGCAAATTTCTGGGCACTCTAGTGTTCAATCATATTCCACCTTCAGATCACGAAAGGAAGACAAGCCAATCTACATCCTCAGGTCAAAGAAGATTAAATAGGGGCAGATGTTGTATCCTAAAATTTTCCCTCCCTTTTTACTCCACACATGCCCATTGAGGTCCCCAACTTGCCCAAGGATGACCAAGAATTGACCAGACAAATTCTCCTCCTAAGGCAATGAACCTCTAAATAGGGTTTCAATTTTCATCAAGATGTGTGAGCTCCAATGGTCTCAAATGTTTTCCATGGTCCTAATATGTCCTTAAGATTATCCATGCCAAATTTCATGCCTTGCACAAAAATTTTGCTCAGTCAACTGCTCAAATGCCTGAAAATCAACTATATTAGGTCAAAAGTCAATTGTGGCCTATATACAGTCAAACTTCAAGATTTTTGGTCAACATCAACATTTTGAAGTGATATCCATATTTTGGTCAAGGGTTGATCATGATTCCTCATGAAATGCTCCAAATTCCTCAAAAGTAAAAAATTGCTAATTAGGGTTTCTATAGGAGAAGTCAACCAAACTTTGACCAGGCATAACTGTCTCATACTTTATCAGAAAATTTTCAACAAAATCTCATTTTGAAGAGAATCGAATTCCCTACAATTTCTCTTCATCCCCCAAGTCCAAGAAATGCACCATTTGAAAGATACAAGCTCAGACATTATAGGTCATTTTCAGAAAGTCAACAAAAGCCACTTTTTCTAAGACCTTTTACATCAAGACAACATATTCAAATGCAAAATAAATCAAAAGAGGGATTGAATTAGACATATTGGGCTTTCCAAAAAGTCTAATATCATTTTCATGAGATAAAAATTGAGCAAGTTATGGCTTTCCCAAGTTGGGAAAAGTTTGGAAATTTCAAGAATGGTGCATTGAGAAAATTTGAAATTTTGAGTCAATGGTCGAACTTTTTAAGGTTCAAATATTTTCCTAAGTTTGTAGAGGACCTCTAATATTATTTTTGCATGGCCTTGCATTCTCTACCTATTTTTTACATAATTATTTTAATTTATTTCAAATAAATATAAAATATATTATACAAAATGTTTGGAGACGAGCCTTGACCTTTGGGCTATTGATTTTTCCTTCCTAGAAGCCCATAATTTCGTGCCAAAGTGTCCAGGTACATTCAAGCATGGAAAGGGCAAGATTTTCATGTTTTGGAAACTATTAAATTTGTTTGATTTTGACATAAAAGCATGGCATTATGGTGAGTTTCTTTCCATGAAAGCTTGTCTCTTCCCTCTCCACTATTAGTACAAGCTATTTCCAAGCCAAACAGACACAAAAAATTGCTTGAGAAGAACCACACAAAAATTGCCAAAATTCTCAAAGTGTTGAAATTCAAAACTGAATTTCCAGCCATCATCCATCCAAACCAAGCATGCTATCTTCTTCTTGAAGATCCCAGGACTCATTCTCAGCCCTCATTCAAGCCATCACATTCCCAGAAGAAGCCAAACCACAATCTCCGAGTTGGTAAAACTTCTTGCATCCGAAATTTTATATTCATGCATTGTTTACTAATGTTTTGTGGCTAGATGTAATCAGGGTGATGTTTAGGACTGAAATGAGTCTTTACATGCAAGCTCAGACGTATGCATGGTTGTTTTCCATTTTTAACTATGCAATTTGCATTTGTATAGTAACTCTCTTTCCATTAGTTTCCAGCCAGTTTTGACCCCGGATTCAGACTCAGGATGAAACTTCATGCAGGATAGGGCCTTTTCTTTTTCAATTTAACACATTTTTACAGGTTTGACGTTGAAGGCCGCCGAAGAAGACAGTGGTTTCTACCATCTCCATTTGTTTTTATTTTTATTCTTTTAATTTTTTTTATTTTATTTAATCAGTAAGTTTTTTTAAATCAAATAAAAAAATCAACAAAACTTCGGATTAGTTTTTCTTTTTAGAATAATTAATTTCTGAAATTAATTAATTAATTAACTTTAACATTTTTAATTAAGATAAGTTAGAACTTAGGGTTTAATTTGTGTTTAAATTATTTTCTCAAATAAAAATACAAAAATATTAGCATTAGGCTTTAAATTCATTTAGCAATTATCTTTTTAAATTAAAATTAGATTTAAGTTAATTTAATTATTTTCTTCAAATAAACAAAAACCAAAAAGTAGATTTTTATTTTACTTAGCTAAACTCTTAGGTTTTCTTAGACGTTTCTTTATTTCGCGCGCGTTATTTTGTTTTCGCATTTTTACATTATTGATGTAACTGTTATTTGAGTTGTAATAGTTATAAATATGACTTTTTATCACTTTCTTTATTTTTCTTCCCCTAATTGTTTGTACATTGTAAATACCCCCTCCCTGAAAGCCATGTAATAGCCTTGATTTACGCTTTTCGCACTTTATTATTTGTACATATTAACTGTTAGTAACTAGGCGTGTATGGAAAGGCTAATAATCAAATGTTAGAAAACCTAATAACACAAGATAAATACTTGAACTAAATCAATTGCACATGCGCACCTCTAGGGTACCCCACTTTGGTTGCCTTCGGAAAACGGTCACAATTCTCGAAACGTGAGAAGCTTTAGTGGCTGTCCTCTAGTTTGAAAGATCACAAGCCCCTCGATGACCCTCTCGACGTTGTCTCGGTTAAAAGTGATCTTAGAACTTTAGGACAATTACTAAAATTTCTTGCCAAGTTGCCTTCGTGACTGTAACGTCCCTTTCGATTCTCCCTCAAACATCCAACGATAGGGCTACCTACTCACTAATAGTAGGATAGCATTGTCTAAAGGAAAAGAGGAAAATAATGACCCTTTTCGAGTATAAAAGTAGATAGATGTTAGAAGTTTTCTCAAACATTATGCACTTATACAAAAACTAATTTTTAAAAGACATTTCAAAACACTTTGTATACTTTCTCCACAATCCCGAGAAACATTACAAAGTTCGCCGTACTAAGGCGTTTTCAAAACATTTTCAAACAGAAAGCACAAAGGTATTTTAAAAATGAGAAAACCTCTAAGAGCCCGTGGAAAACCACAGATGGAAAGGGTGCTAACACCTTCCCTTTCCATAATCTACCCCCCTTACTTAGAAAACTCTTGAAAAGGTCTTTTTCTGTTCTTTTCACCCTTTCCTTTGTTGGATAAAATAAAAGACGATAGGGACTCTTGCTTACCGCGACATTTGCAAACACAAACACAAAACCAATATTAACAGTTGGTTCTGCCACCGTATCACACAATGCATCAAGAATGAAGTCCTAAGGTTCCCTAAATCATGCACACCATTGATTCAAAGATGGTACCTTGAAACTGAAGTTTCCTCCAAAGTTAGAATTTGAAATTCATGATTTGGCCTCTAAACATAAAATTTCTGCGCATTTTTACTTCTAATCATGTTTAGCAATATTCCATAAGAGATTAGCACCTTAAAATGCATGTTTTGGTTGAGTTTCGAGCAAAATAGAAGTCACACTTTTCATGTTTTCAACTTTGCATGATTTCCCTCCAAACTTCATCATTTCACACGCTTAAGCATTCCATTAGCTTTCCTATAAATAAAGGGTCATACCTCATTCATTTTCTCAAGCTTAGACAGCTAGAATTACCCTGCCAAAGTCTCTGTTCTACACACTTTTCTGCAACTTTGAGTTTGGTTTTACAGCTTTCCTCAATCCATTTTCTTAATCAATTCTTCATCCTTGAACTTCATTGAAGCTAACAGAAGAAGAAGCAAGCTCTAAGACTTACTAAATCATGCTAGCCAAGTCAAGTTTCAGACCTCTGAATTTGAACATCAATAGGTAGATTCCTCCATCAATTCTCTCAAACTTTGGTACTGTAATGAAGCTCTCATCATTATGATTCTAGTCGCAACATTTTTTTTCAACTGGAAGTGAGTTTTGGCCATGAATTTTCAAATCCCTTTTCAAATATTTCCTTTTGAAACGACTGAGCTACACCTTACATAAAATTTTCGTGAGGGTACCATTTGAATCGTCTTGAAGAGACGAAGCGGATGATACTAGTCTCGAGCTCTAATTTTTCCATTTCATGAATATGCAAATTGCATGGACAGAGGTTGAAGACGACCTACATGTCTGTCTTCAATCAATGAGAATTTGCCACGCATTTTTTTCAAATCTGATTTAATTGCTGATCACGTGTTTTATTTATTAAAGACCATGATATGCACATCGCATCTGATCCATTGGATTAGCTTACTAACATGTTTTGACTCTCATCCAATGGTCTATATTTTTGAATTTATTTTTTATTTATGATTTTTTAAATTTTATTGTTTTAAACTTCAAAAAATCATAGAAAAATTCATTTCTGGCTCAAAAATTCACAAAAATATTTTCAAATATTCTCTTTTTGATTTTTATTTTTTCATAATTTTATTTTCAGATTTGATATATTTTATAATTTTTCCTTTGTTTTGGTTTGTTTTTAATTGTTTTAAATTTTTTTTGTCATTTTTAAATTCTAGAAAAATTCATCGAAATGAACTTTATTATTTCTGACCTTCTGAAGTTTTTCTAGAATTTTATTTTGACTTCTTCTATTTTTGATCTTTTTTCACTTAATTGAATAATTTTAATTAGTTTAAAAATACTTTTCTGATTTAAAAAGTTACCAAAAATTTTGTAAAAATATTTGAGGTCATTTCTAATTTTTCTATGGTCTCTTTTAATTTTTCCTTGATATTTTGAGTATAGTTTTCTATTTTCCCTTTTATTTTCATTTTAAAAAACATTTTAAAAATCATTTATTTTTTATTTTATTCATTAAATACAATTTTATTTTTGTATACATTCTGATCTTGTGACTTTTGATCATGTACTTCATTAACATAATTGGATCTTGGGTGTTGAGTTTAACTCCACCAAAATGGATGAATGATTTTAATGATAGTTTGATTAATTTTTTATTTCAAATATATCCCTTCCCTCTTCATCTTATCCCTTTCTCATTGTGCTACATATTGTTAGAGGGTTATCTACATATCATCTCTCCAAATATATGGCACATAGATTGCTGTTGACCGACCTTAAAATAGGTGCGACTTCTATATAAGTCCACTTACGATTGATTAACATAGAACTAAATTTTGTCCCGATTCGAGAAATGATCATTCATGGCCCAAACCTATGTTTTCAAGCCCAAGTATGTTAGTTTGAAACCTTTGATCCAATAATCTTGAGATTCATTGTTAGGAGGCGTTGGTTTTATCAATCCTCTAATGAATCTTTATAAGCTTTGGTCAAAGTGAATCACTTAAACATCATTGATAATTTATTATTGCCTTGAGATTTTGAAAATGAATGATATACTTGACAAAAAGCAAATGAAACTTGTTGTTGAGAGGCTTTGATTTTATCAATCCTCTAATGAGTTTCAAATGCAAGTTTCAAGATGGTCATTCAACTAACCTCTAATTACTAATTTATTAACATTTAACTTTTACTTTATGCCCTTTATTTTATGCTTTTATTTTATGCCTTTACTTTATGCACCATTTTATTTTAGCATTTACATTTCATACTATTTTCATCTTTGCTCACTTGAGCATTTACTTTTATGTCATTTTCATTTTGCTCACTTGAGCTTTTCATTTCTTTTTTGAAGATATCTAATAATCAACTTGAACCATAAAAAACTTTAATGTTACTTGGACTATTTGGTTACTATCCTTGGCATCATGGAGTGATGGACTTATTGGACTTAGGAATAGAGGCCTTGACCTACCTTGAGACCTTGTGACTTTCATTTCTATTTTGTCTGGATTTCTTGGAGTTTACCCCAAGACATTGGGTTGTTTGTTTGCTTTGTGTACATGTTGTTTTGATTACATTCTTTATCTGTGATCGGGAGTTCATCTGTATACAGCCGTTACTCTGCCCAATTTTTGTGAAATACCTAATGCATTTGATATTTGGTTTTCTTAAGAGGTTTATTATCACTACTTGTTGGTTTCAATCCAAAGGATAAGAATTCTATATTGACTCATTGTGTCAAGTGTTGGCTTCTTGCTGGCTAGATGGTTCTTTTCTCTAGCTCTTACCTTACGCTCTAGGATATTCGATTCACCTCCTTCCATTTTCTTTAATTTAAAAAAATCTTCTCCCTCCTTTCAAAACTATTCTTGTTTTTAAACTTGAATCGCTTTCATAATAAACTTGGACTTAGGTCCATGCACTTTCAAAAATACTTTCTTAATCAAACTTTAAATAATTTAACAATACTTTTACCTTTTTGTGAGAAGACTAAAAATAAATCAATCTCATTCAAACCATTTTTCCACTTAGGCATTTTGCCTTAAAACTTTTCTCAAAAGATTAGACTCTTGTCAATCATTATAGTGATGCAAGCTATTATACTTCTACGATATGCAGTGAAGTGAGATATTTTCCACTTGGGTGTTGAGCGAGGCTTTGTTGATTTTAAAATCCAAGCCATATCCTCCACTTTGAGAAGACTCAAATTCTCCTTTCTCATAATCGTGGGTAGTAGGTATGTTTTCTACTTGGATACAACGATGATGTCTCATCTCTTAAAAAAATTAACCAACACACTTGTGTTTTAAATTTTTTTAAGGTGAACTATGTGTACCCTGATCCCCTATTGCACATAAGGTGGTACGTAGGCACTAAAGGTTCACAACCGCGTCGGGTGCAAAAATTGTAAAAAAATACTTCTTTTCTTATCCCCACCATCTATTTTTGTACACAACATTTATAGCCAAAATACCCAGATTTTCAAAGAGGTTCCTGCGGAGTACCGTAGATGTTTAGGGTGCTAATACCTTCCCTTTGCATAACCAACCCTCTTAACTAGATTCTCTCCCCCTCTTTTAGGTTATTTATCTTTTCCCATTCCTTTGTAAACAATGAAGCGCAATGGAGATTTTTATTTTTGATCTGTGCGAGTCAAGTTAATCAAATGGCTTAGTATCAACATTTATACCACTACACTCGCCCTATTTAAATCCCTATAGTCTACACACATACGGACCTTACTGTCTTTCTTTAGTACTGGAACGACATTTGTAACCCATTGGGGATATGACGTCACTGCCAAGAAACCTACATTGAATTGTTTCATTACCCCAGCCTTGATTTTCTCTGACATGTCGGGACGCATGCGTCAAACCTTTTGTTTGATCGGAGAACAACCCTCTTTCACTTGCATACGATGAACCACGATATCAGTATCAAGCCCTGGCATGTCTTCGTATGACCAAGCGAATACCTCAACATAGTCGTGTAACATCTGAACTAATCTGCCCCTGACACCGTCTTCCAGGTTGGTGCCAATATTGACTTGTTTCATATCTGCCTCAGTAACCAAGTTTATCACTTCGACTGGTTCTTCGTGTGGTTAGATAGCCTTTTCCTCTTGTATCAGGAGTCTGGCGAGTTCTCCAGGTATCTTACAATCTTCTTCACCTTCGTCTTCAGCTTGATAGATTGGATTTTTGAAGTCATAAACGACAATAGCAGAATTATTGTCAATGAGATCTGGAGTGGATGTGGATCTGCAAATGTGTGTGTGTGCGTGTAAGGTCACATGACTATTTGAAAATGCAGTAAAGTAAAAGAAAGACAAGAAGCGCAAAATTTGAATGCAAAATCATCCAATGTTTTCATTAAATTATAATATGATATATGAAATGACAACCCTTAACAAATGAACCAGTGTGCCCCGGGAAAGGCACAAGGCTTAAAGTCATTGTTTTAAAAGAGATTATACAGACAAATTTCTTAAAGCAATAAAAATAGGAAATATCAATTACTCCTGACTGAAGGAGATTGATACAAAGTCTTTAGCCATTTAATTGTTGAGTCCACCGTCAGTAGTTGGGAATATCCAGTCATCCAAGTCACCATCACTATCAGTGTCTCCCAGAGCATTGAATTCATTGTTGCTAATACAGAGATGTGGTCTTC
The DNA here is from genome assembly GCA_948472305.1 of Vicia faba. Lineage (NCBI taxonomy): Eukaryota > Viridiplantae > Streptophyta > Magnoliopsida > Fabales > Fabaceae > Vicia > Vicia faba. Next base: position 644,587,593 of record OX451736.1, on the reverse strand, counting down.
CAGCACAAACATGACGAACCTCTTTCTGAGCCTTTGAAGTGAAACCCAACCCAAATTTGTTATATTTGTAGGGAATATCAGGAAGTTGTCCCCAAATAGTGCAACCACCATCTTCTATCATAACCCTTGCATCTTTCAAGGAAGCCATTCTTGGTGGGTTTTTAGAGACCTCAGGAATAGTAGCTTCAGCAACAACAATCGTCGAAGCGATTACCTCAAATGTATGGCAGGGGGTTTCAATGAATTCACCATCCATTTCAACATATTTGAAAGAATTCAAATGAATGACCATATATTCTTCCTCTCCACAGACGGTGACAACCTTCCCTTTCACTGGGCACTTCAGCTTTTGATGTAATGTAGAGGTAACCGCACCTGCCTCATGAATCCATGGGCGTCCGAGAAAGCATGAATATGACAGGCAGATATCCATTACATAGAAAGTTGAATTGAAGACTTGAGATCCCACCTTGATAGGAAGATCGACCTCTCCATGGACCATCCTTTTTGAACCATCAAAGGCTCTTACCACAGTATCGTTGGGTTTCAGCTCCAGCCCATCACAATCCAGTCTATCCAAAGCACCCTTGGGTAAAACATTCAGAAAGGAAGCTGTATCAACTAACACATGCACCAAAGTAGTGCCTTTGCATTCAATAGAGATGTGCAGAGCTTTGTTATGATTCTTCCCCACCGGAGTTAAATCTACATCAGAAAAGCCTAAACCATTGTTAGCGGTTAGACTTGCTACATAATTCTCAAATTGATCAGCAGTGGTCTCTTGTGGTATATGAGCGGTCTTCAGAAATTTCAACAAAGCTTGGGCATGTGCTTCAGAGAATAATAACAAGGACAACATAGATATTTTTGAGGATGTTTTCCCCAATTGCTCAACTATTTTGTAGTCACTTTTACGAATGATCTTCAGAATTTCTTCCATCTCTTGTCTAGATGGGTCTTCAATTGTAACATATTTGGATGGCACCTCCATTCGGGGAGGCTCAGATGCTTTCTCTTTAACTCGAGCGTCAGTATTTGGCCCAACAATAGGAATGTAAATAGGTTTTGTAGTAGTGGTTGGAGGAGAGATCTCCGAATAGAAGATCCTTCTTGTCCTAGTGACCTTACTACTTCTGATAATGTTTGTAATTTTAGGATCTTCATTTTCAGTAATCCATGGCTCCTTGACACCATGACAATAAATTTCTGCCCCATAGTTCCAGAGAACAACTTTGTCAGAGGAATATGGGACTGGCCCCAATGTAGTGATGATCAGGGGAGCTACTCTTGGCTCAGCAGGAATCCTTATAGGGCCTCTAGTGGTGATCCTTATAAAAGCATTGGAATTTGTGATTATAGAGACATCTTCAAGTCTCAGTTCTTGGTATATACTTTCAGGAAAACTCTTCATGGATGGTGTTTTATCGAACAAAATTTCATGGCTATCAATCAAGCATTGAATACCTTTCTTCAGCCACATACAACCATTAGTTTGGGAAGCACAATGGTAACAATTCTCAAGGCAGCCCGAAAATAAACTGACTCTTAACAAATTCTTCTTAACGGCTATCAAGGGAGTAATCAAATCACTGATGGAGGAGACATAGGAAACATCATCAACAACATTAACACCTTTACCATGACTGGGCATGGGTGCGGTAATCACATTAGGGTTTCTGGAGGGTCAAACTCAATCACTTTATTGTCAATAAAATCTTGGATTTTTCTTTCTAGGGCCCAACAATCATTGGTGTCGTGCCTAGGACTATTGGAATGGTACGCACACCTTGCATTTGGGTTATACTTTAGAGATGATGTGTTGGAATTTTGAGGAGGATCCTGCCGTGTTATCAATTATGCCTTCAACAGATGTTGTAATGCTTGATCCAATTGCATATTAATCTTGGTGAATTGTCTCCTCGGAGCATCTGACCTACGATGATTGTTTTGTTGTTGTGATCGTTGAACTGGGGTCGGGTTAGAAATCAATACTGCTCATACCGACTAATGAAGATCATTCTTGATACGGCTCCTTTGTCGATAAAAAACATTAGTTTCCTTCTTACCAACAAATGGTTTCTTTACAACATTAAAGGTTGAGGCCATTGGAATCTTCCCACTTTTGATTCAACTTTCAACTTGCTCGCCAGTTAAAATCAGCTCACTAAACCCTGACGAAGAACTCCCAATCAGCAAGTTAAAGAATGGACCAGTCAAGGTGCCAATGAACATGTCCACCAATTCTCGGTCAGTCAATAGAGGTTGGACCCTTCCAGCCAAGTCCCTCCATTTTTAAGCATACTTCTTAAAGCCTTCACTCAAGCCCATAGTCATACTTTGTAATTGCACGTGAGTTGGTGCAAGGTCAACATTGTATTGGTATTGTCTATAGAAGGCAACAACCAAATCCTCCCATGTATGGACATTAGTTCCTTCTAGTTGATAGAACCATTTAAACGGTGTTCCAGATAAGCTTTCTTGGAAGAAATGAACCCATAACTTCCTATAGGCGGTGTGTGATTGAATCTTGCAAACATATGACCTTAAATGGAGTTTTGGACAAGAGACTCCATCATATTTGGCGAAGACATGGACCTTGAATTTGTGGGGAATGACCACCCCAAGGACCAAACCTAAGTCTCATAAGTCCAAACCAGACACTATTTGGATCTCTATAGCCTTAAGTCGGTCTTCCAGTTGTTTGTATTTGTCATTCACTAGTGGGTACTGCTCATTGGAGTAGTCTTCATCCTCAGAAATCTAGTTATTTCCACCCCAGCCCTGGTGCTTCTAACATCCTCATCTTAATTGTCATCCTCCTCAGAGGAAACATCTTCTACTTAAGCCAGTCAGGAAGGACCTTTGAACCTTCTTCCCATGTAAAGGATAACATCCCGTTTCTTAGTCTTCTTTTTTGGGACAAGGAGCGGCATCATTTCTTGTTGTCCTTTGGCTAAGTTAAGGAGGGTATCTTGGAACTGTGCGTGTTGAGTTTATAGATCTTTGACGGTTTGCTCTAGAGCCGACTTATACTGAAATAAATAGTAAATAGATGAGGAAACCTATATCGAAAAACCTGTTTATAACCTGATGCATGATATGCAGATACAATGTTTTCAAGGACCTTAAGAGATTTAAATTTGCTAGCCAAAAAGGAAACAGAAACAACAATTGCATTAATAAGTTCAAATATTTACAATTTCCCCTTGGGATTACAATGAAAAAGCAAAAAGGTCTCAAAGGGACAACAAAATAAAAATTCCTAAGACCTAAGACTCAAGTCTCCCAGGGGCGCTTCCTCGTCGATGTAGGCATTCAAGCTTTTCTCCTCGTGAAGTTGCTTTGTGAGTTCCAACACTTTCTTCACGCTTGCATAGAGTCGAGCTTCAAAGGTGTCTAGTTATCCCTTGAGTTGAATCCACGACTTCTGCAATTCTTCGAGGTCAGTAGGCATGTCAGGATGGAGAATGGTATAAGGGATATCTCCCTCAGCAACAGGTTCTACAACTATTGGTAGGATAGATGGATATGGCATCGTGAGGTTTTGAGCGCGAGCTCGCACCCATTTGACATAAGGCTCCAAGGGGATAGAATTATTATGTACCAAAGTCTTGCTATCAACCTTGTTTACCATGCCCCAAGCTCGTATAAATCTTTGAGGATAACCTTGAACATCGTTCTCGTAGTCAAATATAATACCATGGATAAGCGCATCATGAGGACCATCTCTCCGAGCATACCCAAATTATCGTAGATCCAGAGAAGGGTTATAAGTAATACTTCCCCTAATGCCAAGGAGTGAACATTAGGGAATTCCCCACAACGGTTAATGATAGTAACATCCTCCAGAGATCGGGAACACCAATAAATATCTGAATGAGAGAACATCATCATCCTTTGAGACCACCTCATACATTGTTCATTCTTCAACATTAATCGGGGAAGGTGAAAAATAAACCACCTAGATAGCAACCGTATGTAACACATGAGAGCTCCTTTCCTCCTCATAGTGTGAGTTTGAAGAGAATGTAGAATGTCTCCAAGCAAATTAGGCACAGGGTTACGAGAAAGGAAAATTTTGACAGTATTCACATCAATGAGCTGGTCTGGATTATATAACAGTACTAACCCATAGATTAGAAGAGCCAAAAATTCTTCAAAACCTTGAAAATCCATAGCCTCCCAAAACAATCGAGTCTTCTCTAACAGAAATTTAGCTAGAAAACCCTTGACTCCACTCCTTGTTTTCCAATTAGCTACAATGTCAGACCGCTTCAAATGTAAGGCTGATGCAATCTCTTCAAGTTGTGGATCTTTTTCTAAATTGATGAAAGGAATTTGACCAAGAACGAGTACTCCCAATAGTTGAGAGAATTCTTCCATTGTGGGCACCAATTGATAATCGAGAAAGGTGAAACAATGATGTACAAGGTCAAAGAACTGAAAGAGAAAACACATCATGTCTTCTTCAAAACACGAAGTAACTGTGATACGGTGGGATAACTGACTTGGGATTTTGCGTTCATGTTCGCAAATGTTTTAGTTTAGCAAGAGTCGCCACCGACTTTTTATTTTATCCTAAGGAAAGGTCAAAAAGCACAGGAAAGACCTTCGAGATATTTTCTTGGGTTCGGGGAGTAGATTATAGAAAGGGAAGGTATTATCACCCTTTCTATCCATGGTTATCCATGGGCTCTTAGTTACTTGTTTAGATCACTTGCTTTGCTTTTCAATTGTTTGAAATTGTGCTCTTCAATTGTTTGAAATGGTGCTTTGTGTGTGGTTTTGAAAGATGTTTTGAAAAGAGGCCATCATTGTGGCAACCTTTGTAATTATTCTTGTTTGAATGTATACAAAAATGTTTTTGTCTTTTGAAAAAGTTTCCAATGTTTGAAAGTAGGGTTTTGAAATTGTGTTATGAAGTGTGTTTGAAAATATCAAAGATGTTTTTGCAAGCTTTTGATCAAGTAACTAAGAGTTGTCTACCCTATTTTACTCAAAGATCTTTCTTATGTTTTCAACCCTTTTAACAGTGTTGCTTCACCATTGTATTTGGCGAACAACCTTGTGTTAGGATGTTAAACGGGACAGGCGCGGGTCATCGTATAGACCATGATAGCAATAGTGTCAAGTATTTTTGGCAATTTTCTCGAGGGACTTGATCATTTTGTTTAGGCAACTTAGATAGCGTCATCGAGGGACTATGATCTTTTGTTTTATTTTTGTTTTGCCAAAGTACTTGACATGCATACCATGACCCATTTTTGAAGGCAACAAGTGGATGGAAACCCTAGAGGTGCAAGTGTGCATTGTGTTTGTTTTTCATGCATGGTTATCACGGATTAGGTCAAGCTAATTGTTGATTTTATTTTGCATACAAACCCTAGGTCTAATCATGGCATAATTGAAAGCATTTAAAGGTGCGAGAATTTAAATTCTATACTATTACAACATGATATAGGGAGGGGGGTACAAGTTTGAATTAGGGATTATTTTGCAAGAAATTAAATTCTAAATTATTACAACCAAATCGAATGTACAAGGCATAACAATTAAATATACAATATTTAAATAAATACAATAAATAAATATTAAATAAAGTGCATTATGCAAAAAAAGTTTTATGTATGTAAAAAGTATTTTTAATGTGAAATGTAAATAAATAAAAGGTCAATTTCAATTATTTTATTTTTTAGGGCAAAAACCCTAATTTCCTAAATAAATGGTATTATTTATTATTTATGTACAATAATGCATCAATTTGTATATAAAAAAAATATTGTAAAAGAGGTATTTTTAGTATCAATTATTAATAAAAATAAAAATGTATTATTTTTGTATTTTTGTTCTAATTATTTAATAAAATAAAGTATATATATATATATATATATATATATATATATATATATATATATATATATATATATATATATATATATATATATATATATATATATATATATATATATATATATATATATATATATATATATATATATATATATATATATATTAAATGTATAAAAATAAAAATTAATTATTTACAAAAATGTATATATTTCAAGAAAATGTTTTCAAATGTGTATAAAATAATAAATGAAAATAAACATATTTTTTTAATATTATTCTTAAGTTTTAATAAAAAGAATATAAAGTATTTACATTTTTATACTAGTAAAATAAAAATAAATATCAAATAAATATGAAAAAAAACATAAAAATAATTTTTTGGCATTTTTTATATTTGGACATAAAATAATAAAGTCAGAATAAAAATAAAAATACAAAATAAAAAATATACAAATAAATGGGCCAGGGGGGTGTAAACTGAAAAGGCAGGTGTTAGAAGTAAAAACAACTAGGCCCAGCCCAATAAACTTCATCTTCTTCCTCGGTTCAAACCAAAACGCGCGCTTTGTACACAAAATGCTATCTCCTGATTCCTTGCTTTTTTGACAAAACTCATAACATGAAACTTGTATAGCATCAAACAGCGAATCTAACCATATAAAAAACTCAAGCTAACTCTCAAAGACCAGAGAGAATTTCTCTGGCCCTAATTCTTAACCTAGTTTTTTCAGAAAGTTCATGAACAAAATTCTCCTAGCACGATTAATATAAATGAAAACTAAGCACATGTATGGTTTCAGAGCTATGAGTACAACATCTTTCATTCACAAACCTAAGTCTAACTATTCCTAAATCGAGAGATAAAAGTTCATGAAATACCTGTTTCAGTTGACTTCGAGCTGGACAATGCAGCAACTTCCAAGAGTGCTTGAGGTTCTTTTGAGCTTGGCTGATGTCCAATGAAGCTTTCCCAATGCTTGGCTTGTTTTGAAGTAGCCTGAATCGTGCTACAGAACTCAACCTGCAAAGCTTCCAAACAAAAATGGCAATGTGTGTTAATGGAGTTACAGCAACTTGTGGATGGTCTGGATAGCTCAGGTATGTTGGTTGGAAGGTGTTTGAAGTAGCTTTGGACAAAACGCACGATGGAATTTGATGATGGCTTGCAAAATGCAGAACTGGCCCTGTTTTGCAAGAAAATGGGGTTTTGGAGTATGAGGATGCTTTAGGGGTGAAAGGCTCGTGCTTCTGACTTGTGAGGATGTATGAAACTTGTTTTAAAACTTTGCTTTAGTTCAATATAACAGATGTGCCAGTTCTGAGCTTTTGGCCATTTGACTTGTTTTGAAAGCAAAGTTGTGAACTGTCCAAGCTAGGGCCTGTACAGGCTAGTTACAAGCATGCTCAACTTGGTGTAATATGCCTAAGATTAGGGAAGTTGTTTGCTGCAAGGAAAAAAGTCCAAGGCTCAAGAAAATGGAAATTGACATAAAGTGACCTTTATGAAAATGGAAGTATGACCTTTATGCTCAAAATGGAAAAGTTCAATGTACAAAGCTCTCTTGATCAGAAAAATGCCAGTATCCAATGTATTTGCATTCAATTTTGGAGTGTAAATTGGTTTAGAGGCCTGTAATAATGTACTAAGCTAGTTTGGTCAGATTTGCAACTTGGTATGAACATGTATTGGCCATGGTTTCAAAGTTAGTTTTTGGCAACTTCAAGCATTCGATTCTCCCTAACTACAAAGGTGTTTGAGGAGTTCTTGGACAATTTGGAAATCTTGCAAAATTTACTATAATCCATCTTTGAAATGCAACTTGAAACTCTAATTGGAACTATGTGAAAAATGGCCAAGAAGATGGGTCAAAATCCTGCCTAAACTAGGGCAAAATTTCTCTAAGTTAAAAGTTTTAGGTACCCTTGTTCCAAAAATCATAACTTGAGATACAAGATTCTTTTGAGAAAAATTTGTGAATCAAAGTTGTAGAATTTGTGATGGACTATAACTTTCATGTTTCAAGTTTTGTTTGAATCCATTTGCATCTTGGTGAAAAAATGGGAAAAAGTTAGGAAAAAATAAGGAAATTTTATAACTTAGAAAAATTCGAAGTTATGAAAATTTTCCCTCTTAAACCCTAATTTGCATTTTTGGGTTTCTTGATGAACAAGTTTCATAATTTGACATGTCTTGATGAAAAATGACCCTTGGCACTTTATTTTGACCAAAAAGTCAAAGTTTGACTTTTCAGTGTACAGTCAAATTTTGATCAATTGACTGAAAAATTCATCTGTCAATCCTATGCATTTGAGATCTTTTGAACTTGTTGAATGGGTCAAGACAATATCATTGACTACTTGAGTCCATGGTTGAGCTTGATCTGCCACTGGCTAGGTCAAACAGTCAAAAATTGCCTTTGTACAGTCAAAACCATAAAAATGACCATTTTGCCCTTTTAGTGATCTGATCAAATTTCTTGTGGAATTGTGATCCAAACTTGATCAAATGGTTCATATGAGTTCATAATGTTGATGTGGGTCAAAATTCATGATGTTTGACTGTCAATTGGCCACAGTTGACTTTTTCCCCAATACAATTGATTTCCAGGTCAACTATCCAATTGACTGGGCAAAAATTTGAATCAAGGCTTGAAACTTGGTATGGACAAACTTGTGAGTCCAACATGAAGCATGAAAGTCATTTTGGGGATTGTAGGTTAAAACATCACTGTGCAAACTCAAACCCTAGTTTAGGTCAACAGTGCAAGGAAGTGTCTTGAGAAGAGCAAACCCTAGCTTGATCTTAAATTCCAAGAGTCTTGTGATGAGGAATGTTGATGGAATGAGAGGGAAAATTTTGGGGTACAACAGTTGCCCCTGTTCAATCTTCTTGAACCTGAAGAGTTAGATTGGCAAGTTTTCCTTTCGCGACTCGAAGGTAAAAGAGGATTGGACACTATTGTGCCCGTAAATTTGCACTCGTCAAAACATAGACGCGGGAATGGGCTTAAAGATGCCATTTGGAGATGGTAGAATCTTGCTGGAGTGGGCTTAAAGATGCCATCCAAGAATATTTGTTGAATTGCAATGTTGTGGGTCAGAAGAATGAGCGTCAAAATGGTATCCGTGTCTGGAATGCATTTGAACTGTATCTGGAGTCGGAGTCTGTATGAGCGAAAGAATAGCGTCCATGTCTGGAGCGTATTTGAGATGTAACTGTATTTGATCTTCGAATGAATATCAGAATGACTGTCGTGTCTAGAGTGTATCTGTATTGTATCTGAATTCTGAATGGGTGACAAAAAACATCTGCGTATGGAGCATCTCTGGACTGGGGATAAATTCCGAATGAGTGACAGAATGGCAACCGTGTCTAGAGTGTATCTGGACTGTATCTAAAGTTGAGATCTGTATGAATAGCAGAATGACTTTCGTGTCTGGAGTGTATCTGAGACTGTAACTGGGATCTGAATAAGTGACAGAATGACTTCCGTGGCGATTGCAATGGGGAGAATTAAACTGTTGGTGTAAGGACCAGAATGGCATCCGTGTCTGGAGCGTATATGAACTTGTGGTTGATAGTTGAATCTGAATGAGAGATAAAATGGCTGCCGTGTCTGGAGCGTATCTAGACTGTATCATATTGCGGAAGTCTGAATGAGTAGTAGAATGACCGCCGTGTCTGGGGTGTATCTGTACTGAATTTGACTTGAAATTCTGAATGAGTAATAGAATGACCGCGTGTCTGGGGTATATCCATACTGTATCTGAATAATTGTTAAAGATAGCCTTTTAATCTTATCCTGAAAAGGGTAAAATGTTAGCTAAAACACAAAGTTATGCTGCATGATATGTATGATGCAATGAATCAATGTTTATGATATGTGGACGTAATGGATGTGCATGTAAGCTGAGTAGCTGTCTTGCTGAGGAGAGTAAATCCTTGATAACTGGAGATAATGAAATCTTTGATTGCTGTCGGGGAAAGTAAATCCCTGACCGACGCTGGGGATTCCAAAAAATCTTTGATTATTGAAGACGAGAAATCCTTGCTGCCTTCTTGGGGATTAAAGCTCTTTGATTGTTGAGAATGAGAAATCCTGGGACCACTGCTGGAGATTGAAAATCCTTGGCGATTTCTAGGGATTGACAAAGCCTTTGATAACTTCTGCAGGGAATGAGAATCCTTCATGACCTTCCTGGGATATAGGGAAAACTCTTGAAAATCTCTACTGGGGAGTTAAAACCTAGGAGGCTTTTGCTTGGAGAAATGAGACCTAGAATCTTCGATCTTGCTGGGAGATAACTCTGTGGGGAAATGTTCACTATTCTGGCTCCGCTGGGGATAGGATTTTCAGGGTTTTCGAGCTCCACCGGGGATCTTGAAGCTTAACTTTGATGGGAATTTTGAAACTTAACTCAGCTGGGGAATCAAGTTTTAGACTGCACTGGCTCCGCTGTGGATCTTGAAGCTTAACTTCGCTGGGGAAATATACTCCAAATTTAGCCTTGTTGAGGATCTGAATGATGTATCGTAGGGGATTTCTTCTGGAATGGCATAAAGATTTCTTCCTACTCCTTCAACCTATCAGTAATTATCCTTTTTCAATTTCGTTTTATTTGTAAGCAGTGATTATATTCAGATGCATATGCCTATTTAGCAAAACATTGGACGTTTTTAAAACATAAGTGTAAAAAGAAAAGAAAGGTAAGCAAATTTCTGCATTTTGAAGTATCTTTGTATTTAACTTTCATGAGTATCTTTGTACAAAGGAGACAGACACCCAAGTAAGACAATGTTGTCGTAAAAATTGAAAAATTTTATACAAAAGAAAGATGGCTATGTGTAACAATTCCATGGGATTCCCATTCTGCTATAGCCTTCACAACTCTGAATATCTTGTCCGTTCGCTGCTTCGTCCGCCGGTGACTGGATTGATCAGAAGCTTGGAGCTTGTTGGTGAATAGATTGTTCTTAAAGTGATCCGACGAGACGCAGTCATACACTTTAATTCCCTAACTTTTTCCTGAACCGCCCTTTCGGGTTTTCGATCCACCGGGAAACCCTTTTTTGCCCAAGTCGCCCTTTCGGGTTTTCAACTTACTGGGTGTACAAATTTTTTTTGTTTTATCCCTAATTTTTGCCTGAACCTCCCTTTCGGGTTTTCGATTCACCAGGATGCCCATTTTTGCCCAAGTCGCCCTTTCGGGTTTTCAACTTGTCGGGTAATTTTATGCGTAGTATCTTTTGACTATGTCTGCGTTCGCAGGGTGTGGCAAGTCGTCACCGTCCATAGTGGTCAGAATCATTGCCCCACCAGAAAAGATGCTCTTGATCACAAATGGTCCTTCATAAGTAGGAGTCCACTTTCCCCTGGGATCACTTTGCGGTAGGATGATCCGCTTGATTACAAGATCTCCGACTTGATATACCTGACGTCTGACTTTCTTGTTGAAAGCCTTGATCATCCGTTTTTGATATGTCTGACCATGACAAACAGCAGTAAGTCGCTTCTCGTTGATCAAATTAAGTTGATCAAGCCGAGTCTGAATCCAATCGTCTTCACTCAAACCGGCGTCCTTCATAATCCTTAAGGAAGGAATCTGAACTTCCATAGGTAAAACAACTTCCATGCCATACACCAAAGAAAATGGGGTTGCCCCTGTTGAAGTACGTGCCGTGGTACGATATCCATGCAAAGCAAACGGTAACATCTCATGCCAGTCCTTGTAGGTGACTGTCATCTTTTGAATGATCTTCTTGATATTTTTGTTCGTGGCTTCAACAACACCATTCATCTTCGGCCAATAGGGAGATGAATTGTGATGATAAATCTTGAACTGTTCGCATAGGGCGGTGATCATAGTGTTGTTCAAATTTGTACCATTGTCTGTGATGATCCTGTCGGGAACACCATACCGGTATATGAGGTTCTGCTTGATGAAGCGGGCAACGACATTATTTGTAACAGAGGAAAAGGAAGCTGCTTTAACCCACTTGGCGAAATAATCAATAGCGACCAAGATGAAGCGATGTCCATTGGATGCCGTAGGCTTGATCTCTCCAATAATGTCAATGCCCACATTGCGAATGGCCAAGGAGCTGTCAGAATGTTGAGGGGAACATGAGGAATATGTACCTTGTCGGTGTAGACTTGGAATTTGTGGCAAGTATGGGAATGTTGATGACAATCAGCTTCCATGGTATACCAGTAGTAGCCTGCCCTTAAAATCTTCTTAGCCATCGTATGTCTGCTCAAGTGGGTGCCGAATGTGCCACTGTGTATCTCGGTCATGATCAACTCTGCTTCAGCTTTGTTCACACAACAAAGTAAAACACAATCATGGTTGCGCTTATAAAGGATGCCATTCCTTAGGAAAAACTTGGCAGCAAATCTCCTTAAGAACTTTTTGTCGTTGACTGAAGCTCCTTCAGGGTATTCTCTAGTCTGGAGATACCTTTTGATTTCATGAAACCAGGGTTGTTCCACTACTTCTTCGGTATTAATCTCATGATAGTGCGCAGGTTCGTCCATTCGCTCGATGGTAATTTGGGGAGCCTCTTTATCCCAGTTGAGTTTAAAATGGAAGACATTGTAGCCAGAGCATCTGCTAGCTAATTTTCTTCTCGTGGGAAATGCTCGAAGGTAATCTGCTTGAAATGAGGCAACAACGTCAAGACATGTTCTTTGTATGGGATAAGATTAGGATGTTTAGTATCCCACTCTCCTTTGACTTGACTGATAACCAAATCCGAGTCTCCAAATACGACCAAAGATTTGATTCCCAAGTCTATAGCAGCCTTGAGACCAAAGATGCAAGCTTCATATTCAGCCATGTTGTTGGTACATCTGAAGTAAAGTCGGGAAGTAAAGGGTGTATGGAAACCTTCCAGAGAAATGAGTACCGCACCGATACCGTTGCCAAGTGAATTTGAAGCACCATCAATGTACATGGTCCATCGGGATCCTTGTTCAGGTCCGTCATACGGTCCGTTACCTTCAATGTTGTCCAATGTTATGATGTCCTCGTCAGGGAAGTCGAATCTCATAGATTGGTAATCTTCAATGGCTTGATGAGCTAGATGGTCCGCTAGTACACTCCCCTTTATAGCTTTTTGGGTAGTATACTGGATATCATACTCATTCACGATCATTTTCCATCTAGCGATTCTTCCAGATAAAGCAGGCTTCTCGAAGATATACTTGATCGGATCCATTTTGGAAATCAGCAAAGTGGTGTGAGTCAACATATACTGCCTTAGCCGACGAGCAGCCCATACCAAAGCGCATCAAGTTTTCTCGAGCAGTGAGTAGCGAGTCTCACAGTCGGTAAACTTTTTGCTAAGGTAATAAATGGCATGCTCTTTTCGGCCAGACTCGTCATGTTGGCCCAGCACGCACCGCATTGAGTTATCCAAAACCGTCAGATACATGATTAACGACCTTCCTTCGACGGGTGGCATCAGAATAGAAGGTTATAGCAAATACTCCTTGATCTTATCAAAAGCAACTTGACAATCATTGTTCCATTCAACTACCTGATCTTTCTTCAACAGTTTGAAAATTGGCTCACAGGTAGATGTCAGGTGAGAGATGAACCTCGCAATATAGTTCAAGCGTCCAAAGAATCCTCTAACCTCCTTTTCAGTACGGGGGGCAGGCATTTCTTATATAGCCTTTACTTTAGCTGGATCAACCTCAATGCCTTTGTTGCTGACAATAAATCCCAAAAGTTTACCAGACCTAACCCCAAAAGTGCACTTGCTTGGGTTTAGTCTGAGCTTATACTCCTTCAACCTGACAAAGAACTTTTGCAAATGATCAGGGTGTTCTTCTTCTGTCTGTGATCGAGCTATCATGTCGTCTACGTAAACTTAGATCTCATGATGTATCATATCATGAAACAAAGCTACCATGGCGCGTTGATAGGTTGCCCCTGCATTCTTCAGTCCGAATGGCATCACTTTGTAGCAGAAGGTACCCCATTGCGTGACAAAAGTAGTTTTCTCCATGTCCTCGGGAGCCATTTTGATCTGGTTGTATCCCGAGAATCCATCCATGAAGGAAAAAACCTTGTGTTGAGCTGTTTTGTCAACCAAGATGTCGATATGTGGCAAGGGAAAATCATCTTTGGGGCTAACCCTGTTCAAATCCCGATAGTCCACACACATTCTGACTTTGCCGTCCTTATTAGGCACGGGCACAATGTTAGCAACCCATTGTGGATAGGAAGTAACAGCCAGAAAGCCAGCGTTGAATTGCTTCATTACCTCAGCCTTAATCTTCTCAGACATGCCATGCCTCATTGGGTGGACCTTTTGCTTGACCGGTGGACAATCCTATCTTGTTGGGAGACGGTGAACCACGATATCTGTGTCTAGTCCCGACATGTCTTCATAAGACCAGGCGAAGATTTCAACATATTCATTCAACAACTGCATTAAGTGCTCTTTGACACTTGGTTCCAGGTTGGCACTCACTTTTACTTCTTTCCTGTCTTCCTCTGTCCCCAAGTTGATGGTTTCTAGCAACTCTTCATGAGGCAGAATAGCCCTCTCTTCTTGTTGTAGAAGTCTGGCTAACTCTCCTGGCACTTCACAGTCTTCGTTAACTTCGTATTCAACATGATTGACCAAATCTTCAGAGTTATCGAAGGTTAAAGCAGAATAGTCACCCATGGAATCCGGAGTTGATGGGTACCTGCATTTGTGAGTGTGGGTGTGTGTAAGGGATAGCCATCCTTAAACAAACAAAAATGCAAAAGGAAAGAAAATGAACACAACAGTTTATAGATGAAAAACGTCCAATGATTCATTAAAACATGGCATATGATAATGAAGAAAATCAAGCCCTTACAAATGGACCTACATGCCCCGGGCAAGGCATGAGGTGAAAATAGTGTGCAAATTGTTTAGTTATTACAGACCATAAATGGGAAATTGTTCAAAGATAAAATTACTGGTTGATAAAGGTGATGGGAATGAAATCCTTTGCTTCCCAGTTTCTTAAACCCCCTTCGACATTCGGAAAGATCCAATCTTCAAAGTGGCTCTCTTCATCTTCATCTTCTACAACATTGATTCCAAGGTGAGAGATCTTGACGGGTGGCCCTCCAGCCTTGGAGCGACGCATAGCCTTTTGTCCTGCAGTAGTGAACCCTAACACAAATTTGTCTGTCTTATGGGGAAAATCAGGCAATTGCCCCCATATTGTACTCTTCCCCTCTTTAACTACAGCCTATGCGTCCTTGAGAGATTCCATCCTTGATACATGCTTGGGAACGATATGCACCTTGTAGCGATAAAAAATGTAGCGGGGTAAATCGGAGATCGAATTATTGATTAATTCGTCTCACAAAAGCAAGAGTCGCCACCGCGCTTTATTGTTTCCAAAGGAAAAGGGAAAAGAGCGAAATAAAACCCTAAATATGCAATGTAAATAATAATAAAATACAAAACGTTTTTGAAAAGAGATCTTATGGTTCGGGGGTTGGTTATACAATGGGAAGGTATTAGCACCCAATGCATCTATAGTACTCTATAGGAACCTTTTGAAATATCTGTTTTATTTAAAATTGATTGCTTGATTTGAAAATAAATCGTTTTGGCCGAAAAAGGGATACGGACGGGTTTTTGAAAATACGACAACCTAACGTTGAAGTTTTTGACTTAAAAGGCGTGAGTTTTGGAGAAATCGGATATTTGGAAAAAATTATCTTAAGTTTCAATGAAATGAGGGTATTCGCTTGATCGTTTTTTGAGGACATGAAGTCAACAAAAATTAGACAATTCCCTTTGGATTGACGCAAACAGAATAATCAAGTAAATGCGAGGTATTTAAACAGAAAATGATACACAACAATTAAATGTGAACATGCATTTTATATGATTTTTGTTTAATATGCGAAAAGAAAAAGCTTTAATTGGTTTTCATTTTTTACGCATTTTTAATAATAAAAGGTAACGAGAATTAATAGAAATATTTTTTAAAGTTTTATATGTTCCATTTTTTATGTTTTTATTATATTGATATTTAAACAAAATGAGGGGAATAAAATAAAATGTTTTTTTTTAGTCTTCATTTTTTACTTTCACATGTTTTTTTTTAGAGATATTAAATATTTTTTAAAATTAAATCAAACCATGAATTTAAAAATGAATTAGAAATAAGGCAGGTTAAGGTTATTTAAAACTTAAATTTAAACTAAATGATATTTGAATAAAATATATTAAAGATTATTTATTTAAGATTATATGTTATTCCTAAAAACTAACTAATCTAAATTGATTAAGTTAAAAAAAATGAAATAACATTAACTAAAGAGTAAATAAAGGTGAGGTGGATAACAATTAACAATGGGCCTAAGTGTAAGAAACGAATTGGATTGGGTTGAGGAGTGGAGCGGGTCATGGAGCGGGTCGAAGAACAACAAATGCTGTAATCAAAAAACCTAGGAACGCTAATGGCCGCCGCTGGATCCCTTCCTTCCTCCTTCACATCTCGCCTCCAGAACGACAACAAAACACGAATCGAAACCAGAACGCATGAAGGAAAGAAAAACGGAAACGCAGGAAAGGAAAGAAGAATCGGTGACAGAGGGAGCGGTTCGAGGAGTCGTTCACGGTAAGCCTCGATTCCTTTCTTCTCTCTTCCTAACTCAAACTCTTAACTTCTAACATCGTTCTATCTCAAGCTTCTCATGTGATTTTCTTCTCCGTTTTTCAACAGCGATTTTAGAAAACCCCAAACCCAATGTTTGTTCAGCACGAAATCATGAAAATAATAGAGGTATTGCAAAAAAAATGAATCTGGTACGTGGTATCTTGATCTCTTCTTTTATGTTCAATTCTTTTTCTTCTACTTCTTTTGGTTTGCTATGTGATTTCGTGGGTTTGAATGAGAGGAAGGTTTGCAGTGGTTCAAGGGTAGGATGTGGTTGGGAAGAGCAGATTGGAGGTTCCAAGTGAAAGATGATGGTGATTCAGTGGATTCTGAGATGGGGGAAGTGTTAGGTTGATGAACAGGAAGAGAGAATGAGGTGAATGGCGATGGTTATCGGAAACAGGGAAGGGATGATTTATGGTTGATGGTGATGTTGTTTGGTGCTCACATTGGAGGATATAATGAAGAGATAGGTTGAGTTCTGTGAGAGTGGAAGAGTGGGCTTGGTGATTCGTGGTGGTGAGGCTGCCAAGTTCAAACCAGGAAAATCATTATGAAGCTTGTTGATAGCATGAATGATGCCAACCGTTGAGATGGTAATCCTTTTGAATGACAATTGAAATGGTGACCCCGTCATGATACGAACAGATTCTACCACAGCAGAATAGTTGTTCAGAGGCTCTCCCATTCTATTGCACCACAATTTGCATACATGTTAATGAGAGCAGGCTGTAAATAAGAGTCAATAGCAAGACCATTGTCCTTAATAAACTCATGGATTGATCTACCATAGCTTAAATTTTCTAGCATGACCACAGGCAGAGAGCACGGTACAAAGGATAACAAAATCAGGCTTCACACCAAAGTTCTTCATATCTTCAAAGAGGCTTAAAGCATCATCAAAATGACCATTCTAGCAGTACCCATCAATGATAGTATTCCAAGCAACAGCATCCGGGTGAGACATTTTAGCAAACAGCAACCGTGCATCCATGATGCGGGCACACGACACATACATTGCAATTAAGGCAGTTTGAATAAAAGGGTCAGAAAGGAAACCAAGCTTTGACGCAAGGCCATGAATCTCCAAACCATAAGTGAGGGCGGAAAGTTTAGAAACAGCTTTCAACAACGGAGGGAAACTAAAGGTGTCAAGAGTGAAAACATTAGTTGTTCTAAGATTGTGATATAGGAAAAGGGTCTCGTGAGGTAAGGGAGTGCGAGAGAGATGACGAAGGAGTTGCTGGGTTTATGCGGAAGAGGAGAAGAGATGGGTGGAGAAATGGGAGGACATGACTGTTGAGATATTGATTATATTATTATTTGTTAGTATCGTTTAGGATTATGATAAGATAACATTCCTATATAAATTACATTGCACATTTATATAAATATTTGTTCAACCCTTTTTATAGTTAATGAGATTTAAATAGGACCAAATGCAGTTTCATCATTCCTGCACTATTTATCAAAGATAACATATTTGCTCTATTACCTATTTTGTATTGCTCAAGTTAACTTACTTTCGGATTCTTGATTGCAGTTACTGCAACTCTGTTAAATTTTATAAGGATGTTTCTCAAAGCACATGATGAGAATATCAAACAAGCAGAATTAGAGAAGAAGAAAGCTGAGAAAGAGGCTGAAACGGAGAAGGCTAAGAACGTTGACTTGAAATGGAAGAGTGCAGAAGAGATTATTGACAACAATGAAATATTTGAGAAGTAGAGAAATGTCACAGTAGATATAATCCTTATGATGCCATGAAAAATCTTAAGACCAAAACAACAATGTGATAATAACGGTGTTACCTGTCCGAAAGTTATCGGAGTGACGACTCCTCGAGGTAAGTCTCTTCTCTTCCCACTTCTAATAGTATGCCGCAAATTTTGTGTCTTGTTGTTGAATGAAGTCCTGTTGTGTTTTTTTTTGAAAATTTCTGGTGTGGCACAATTTTGTGGTTTTGGCCTCTAATCTATTGTTTAGCAGATAACAGGTTATGTTGAAAATAATGGGCTATTGTTTGTATAGTCTAGATGCAGGTTATGCCATATGCAGGATGGTTTTGGGATAGTCTTTAGAACTTGTGTGGATTTTGATATGCAGGATGGTTCTTTGGATAGTGTCTTTAGAACTTGTGTGGATTTTTTTGTGTTGGTTCTGCTGTCTTCTCAGGTTAGATATATTTGTTTTCTTTTTGTTGTCTAATATAACAGTTCTCTCCTTCCTCTTGAACGCCACAGATTGAAAAATTTGAAAATATGCTGCTGGGATTTTCTGAGCACTCTGCACCCCTGTCCCCCCAATTTGTCTCTACTCCTCTTTTGTGTTATTAATTATACTGGCTATATTTTCTTGGTTTGTCTTGTATATCTCCTTATGCTTATGCTAAACCTGCAAAACCAATTCTCTATCTCTCTTTCTTTTCTCTCAGCATAGCTTTGATAAAAAGATGATAAGCTGTACACTTCTGAAACTGTAATGGCCAGAAAATGATGAAAAAAGGAAATTTCATATTGCTTGCAAGTATGGTCAAACTGCATGTTTCTTTTAATACAAATGCTGTTTTGTTTCTGGTGGTGTAGGCAAACGTTCAAGTAACATGCTTGCATATTAGTTACTACATATTTGTTGCTTATGCTGTATGCTCTTTTGAAATAGGCATTTGGATTTTTTTGAAAATGAAAATGCAATTACTTTCAACTATGCAGTTTTGAAAAAAATGAAAAGAGTTTGTGCATGTTTTAAATTGCATTCCTTATGAAATAAAATTCCTCCCTTTTTTGTGAACCGGGAGAAATCCCGTGATTTGCAAAAAATAAAATAACTGATTCCGGCCATTACATTTAATGATGAACATTAAAAATTATTTTCTGCATTTAATTATTTATTTGAATTCTAATTCTTTTCTTTTAATTGTGCAGGTAAAATTAAATGAGCGGACACGCATTGGATTGGAAGCTTTAGAATTAAGATAGACTAGTTTTTTTTTATCTCATTTTAATTTTGTCAATTCATTATTGTAATTTACTGTAATATATACAATATTTACAAAATAACTTGTACCAAAAAAATGAATAAAAGAAACTATTTGTCTATTAATTCTTCTTCTTTATTTATTTATCGTTTATTATTTTATCCAAACGAATAATAATTGAAAATAAATCTCCAATCACCTTCATTCAAAATAATAACAGATAAATAATAATTATCATTGACCAACTAATACCTTCGATTATTTAATCCATCATTCTCAACTAAATTATAATAATTAAAATAGGATTTCAATTATTTAATCTAGACCGACGAACGATTAAACAGTCGTTATTGACCAATGAATTTCCTCAAATGCTTATTTATATTATTCATAACCTTTAAATTATAGAATAACTAAGAATAAATTCTAGTTACTTAAATTTAAAAATAATGAGTAAATAAATAAAACGTCCGCACAACTAATGCGCCTCTTCTCTGATGTTCATTTTATTATCCCTACATCTTTAAACTAAATAATAATCAAAAAATGAATTTCAATTATTTAAGTTTTAGATAATAGATAATTAATAAACATCATTTTTGTACGAATCGATGAAATGATTCAATGTTCAGCATAAATAGCTCTTGGCCCGAAAAAGTCATGAAATTTAAAATCGATGGATCAAAACAAATGTAATGTAAAGATGCAGATAGGAGACGACGTCTTAGGTCAAAATTTGGGGTACAACAGCTGCCCCTATTTAAGTTCCTTCTATCCGGAGATATGAAGATTAAAGTCTTCGTCTCGACGAGATTGAAGGTACTTAAATACATAATTTCGCAAATTTTGTCCTAAGATGCCGTTATCATGCGGTGATATGAATGTAATGTTGAATTCTCAGAGAAAAAATATTGTATGAAACAAGACAAACGTCGGAGGAATCGAATACCAACAAAACACCGAGACATGAATCATACGCTACTGGGGGGAACAAGCTATCGACTTCAAACGACAGACTCCTGACAGCGAATAAAAACGAGGGAACACAACCTCTAACCCTAACAAAGAGAGCACCTTGCATAGGCCGTAACAGATTATTGATCCAAATGGTGAATTCGCAACTCAAGGTCGACGGTAGACAGGGAGTATCGAATTGCTGATAACTGGTTACCGACTTCTGGAGGTGTAGATTCGTATCAGACTTCTCTGCGAGATTTCAGAGGTATACTCATTAATGCTGAGGTGATAAGACTGTAGATACGAAGGTTGTTCAAATAAAGAAAATTGCCAGCTGTTGGCGTCCAAAGAAGATACCGATAACAAACAAGTCGCTCCAATAAAGAAGCCGCCGCTTGTTGTCGTCCAGAGAAAATACCGATAACGAACAAGTTGCTCAAATAAAGAAGCTGCCGCTTGCTGTCGTCCAAAGAAAATACCGATAACGAACAAGTTGCTCAAATAAAGAAGCTACCACTTGCTGTTGTCCAAAGAAAATACCAATAACATACAAGTTGCTCAAATAAAGAGGCTGCCACTTGCTGTCGTCCAAAGAAAGTAATAACGTACTGGTAACTCATGAAGAGTTTGCTGTTTGTCGCTTTCAACAAGATAAAATGACGCACTAGTAGCTCATGAAGAACTGCATGCTCGGCGCTTTCAAAAGAAGTAAATGACGCACTAGTAGCTCATGAAGAACTACTGCTCGGCGCTTTCACAAAGTCATAACTGACGCACTAGTAGTTCATGAAGAACTGCTGCTCGGTGCTTTCCAACGGAATAAAAAGACGCACTAGTAGCTCGTGAAGAACTGCTGCTCGGCGCTTTCCGAAAGCTAAAATAACGCACTAGTAGCTCATGAAGAACTACTGCTCGGCGCTTGTCGAAGATAGTAACGTACAAGCTGCTCGTGAAGAGCTACCGCTTGTCGTTTTCCAACATAATTCAGAGGGGAACTGCGATGATATTGGCAGAGAATAAAATCTTCATCAAAGAGAACCCTGAATCAATCCTTCCCGAGGAGATCACATATTTAAACGTGCGAAATAAATGCACCAACCGTCTAGGTCGCAACTTCACTGGGGAAAAACACTGAGGTAGCCTATGCAAGAGGCAACAACTTCATTCAGGAATAACCAGAGAGAAAAACAGTCAAACAAGACTCCTCCCAAATGAGAAAGTAAACCGATTGGGGAAATTATCCTATCGATAAACGGACAAGGTAAGCTAAATCAAAAATCATCCACGAGGATTAGCTCAGTTGGGGAATTAGAAAGGAGGCGCACTTTATGCTTAAGCCGACACCCTATTTGGAGGGATCAAATACGTTATTTGAAAAGGACACAACTAAGGTGTACGAATTTAATGACATTAACAAATACAACTGTGTGTGCGTGATGCAAGTGTGGATGAATAAGTGAATGTCATGTATATGCTGACAAAACAGACAGATGGGATATCTTGGAGATAATAAGGTGTCACAGCAACGTAAATGCTCGGCCACTCTTGAAAAGATGGAAGATAGACGGAATACGAAGCAACGTCGGAAGATGTCACGCTACAAGGCCCAAGTCTTCTGAAGAGACGAACAATCAAATCCGATCTTCTAGCACCAATAAACCACTGGCATGAGACGAAATGTACCGCACTTCAAAATCTCCCAAACAAAGGTAGCTAAAACCACACTTAACTGGGACAACCGGGGAGTCACCAAACTTAGCACCACCATAACCAAGCATGTACACAGCCAACACTTAATGACGATTTTGAAAGAAAACAGATTCATCATGCAAGTAAAAATTACTGTACTGTTTTGCATTTCATGGCTTGACCATTTTCGGAACGACTGTTAATATTCCTTTCGTTATTCACGACACATTTTAGAAATAAGAATATTTTAAGTAAATTTGTTTCAAGTATTTCCATAAAAATTAAAAATTTTGCCCACAAAAGGTAAATGCTCAAATTTCATTAATACGATGGTAGTTCGCTAACAATGCGACTCCAACGGTTTACAAAAGTTTGGGGAAATAGTATGTGAAATAAGAGGTCATGCAAAACAATGATCACTATTCTCCCTAACAACTTTGAATTCCAGAATATGTTCAGATGCCAAGACTGGTTTGACCAGGAATTTGCCTAAGCGAAATACTTCTTGACTGCATCGGCGTTCAGGGGACGCGGGAGGTCTTCGCCATCCATATTGGCGAGAATCATGGCACCTCCGGAGAAAACTTTCTTAACAACAAACGGTCCTTCATAGTTCGGAGCCCATTTGCCCCTAGAATCGGGTTGGAAAGATAATATCTTCTTGAGCACGAGGTCACCTTCTCTGAACTCGCGCGGCCGAACCTTCTTATCAAAAGCTTTCTTCATTCTTTGCTGATACAACTGACCGTGACACAAAGCCGTTAATCTCTTTTCTTCGATTAAATTCAACTGATCGTACCTACTTTGACACCATTCGGCCTCGGAAAGCTTGGCTTCCATCAACACTCTCAGAGATGGAATCTCAACCTCCACGGGGAGTACTGCTTCCATACCATAAACTAGGGAGAAAGGGGTCACGCCTGTTGAAGTTCGAACTGAAGTACGATACCCGTGTAAAGCAAACGGAAGCATTTCATGCCAGTCCTTATAAGTTACCACCATCTTCTGGACGATCTTCTTGATATTCTTGTTAGCAGCTTCGACAGCCCCATTCATCTTTGGCCTGTAAGGAGAGGAATTATGATGCTCGATTTTGAACTCTTCACAAAGCTCCTTCATCATCTTGTTATTCAAATTCGACCCATTGTCAGTGATGATCTTACTCGGGATACCATACCGACAAATAATCTGATTCTTGATAAATCTGACTACCACCTGTCTGGTTACATTAGCATAAGAGGCGGCTTCCACCCACTTAGTAAAATAATCGATCGCCACCAAGATGAAACGGTGACCATTTGAAGCTTTGGGTTCAATCATCCCAATCATATCAATGCCCCACATGGAGAAAGGCCAAGGTGAAGATATAACATTGAGGAGGGTCGGCGGTACGTGCATCCTGTCCGCATAAATCTGGCATTTATGACACTTCTTCACATACTTGCAGCAATCAGATTCCATGGTCATCCAGTAGTAACCAGCTCTCAACATCTTTCTAGCCATTGCGTGTCCATTGGCATGAGTGCCAAAGGACCCTTCGTGCACCTCTTGCATCAGCATGTCTGCTTCACGTCTGTCTACGCATCTGAGCAAGACCATGTCGTAATTCCTCTTATACAACACTTCTTCATTGAGAAAGAAACTGCTTGCTAATCTTCTCAACGTCTTCCTATCTTTGTTGGATGCCCCGGGCGGGTACTCTTGAGTTTGAAGGACGCGTTTGATGTCATAGAACCAAGGTTTGTCGTCGGTGACCTCTTCTACTGCGAACACATGAGCAGGTCGGTCGAGGCGCATAACTCGGATTGTAGGCACGTCGTTCCAATCATTCACTTGAAACATTGAAGACAAAGTAGCCAAAGCATCCGCCATTTGATTCTCATCCCTAGGGATATGATGCAATTCCACCTTGTTGAAGAAAGTTAACAACCTTCTAGCATAGTCTCTGTACGGGATCAAACCGGGATGACGAGTTTCCCATTCTCCTTTGATTTGATTAATCACCAGCGCCGAATCTCCATAAATATCAAGAATTTTAATCCTCAAGTCCACTGCTTCTTCGAGACCCATAATACACGCTTCATACTCCGCCATGTTGTTCGTACAGTCAAACTTCAGTCTTGCCGTGAACGGGATATGAGTACCTCGGGGAGTAACGATGATTGCCCCAATTCCATTTCCATAGGAATTCACAGCTCCGTCAAAAATTAAACCCCAACGGGATTCAGGATCAGGTCCTTCTTCGGGTAACGGCTCTTCACAATCTTTGGCTTTCAAGTACATAACATCTTCATCGGGGAAGTCAAACTTGATGGACTGGTAGTCTTCAATTGGTTGGTGGGCCAAATGATCGGCCAAAATACTCCCTTTGATCGCTTTCTGAGTGTGATACTCAATGTCATACTCAGATAACAACATCTGCCAACGGGCTATCCTTCCAGATAAGGCGGGCTTCTCAAAGATATACTTGATTGGGTCCATTTTGGAGATCAACCAAGTAGTGTGATTAATCATATACTGGCGCAGACGGCGAGCAGCCCAGGCTAAAGCACAACAGGTTTTCTCAAGCAATGAGTATCGAGACTCACAGTCTGTGAATTTCTTACTCAGATAATATACAGCATGCTCCTTTCTTCCAGTCTCGTCCTGCTGACCAAGCACACATCCCATGGAATCCTCTAATATGGTCAAGTACATGATCAATGGCCTTCCTTCTACCGGAGGAATCAAAATGGGAGGCTCGAGCAAATATTCTTTGATACTATCGAAAGCTTTCTGACAATCCTCTGTCCACACACATCCTTGGTTCTTGCGGAGAAGCTTGAAAATCGGCCCACAAGTAGCAGTCATGTGAGATATGAACCTAGAAATGTAATTCAATCTCCCAAGGAATCCTCTTACTTGTTTTTCCGTCTTGGGTGCGGGCATTTCCCGAATAGCTTTGACTTTATCGGGATCTACTTCAATACCTTTCTGACTGACAATGAAACCTAAAAGTCTTCCTGAACGAACGCCAAAAGTGCACTTATTGGGATTCAGACGGAGTTTGTACTTTCTCAGGCGCCGGAATAGCTTTAACAAATGCTCTAGGTGATCTTCTTCAGTCTGTGATTTGGCAATCATATCATCCACATACACCTCGATCTCCTTATGCATCATGTCGTGGAACAAAGCAGTCATGGCCCTTTGGTACGTTGCACCAGCGTTCCTCAAACCAAACGGCATAACTCGATAACAGAAAGTTCCCCATGGTGTAATGAAAGCGGTCTTTTCCATATCTTCCGGCGCCATCTTGATTTGGTTGTAACCAGAGAAACCATCCATGAAAGAAAAGACTTTGAACTTGGCAGTACTGTCGACCAATACATCAATATGAGGTAATGGGAAATCATCTTTCGGACTAGCTCTGTTCAGATCTCTGTAGTCTACACACATCCGAACCTTACCGTCCTTCTTAGCAACAGGCACGATGTTGGCTAACCACTGAGGATAGACCGACGTCACAAGAAAACCTGCGTTGATCTGCTTCTGAACTTCTTCTTTAATCTTGTCGGCCATGTCAGGACGAGTCCTTCTCAACTTCTGTTTGATCGGTGGACACTCAGGTCTCAACGGTAAACGATGCTCCACAATGTCATTGTCCAACCCTGGCATATCTTGGTAAGACCACGCAAACACATCAACATACTCTCTGAGAAGCTCCAACATCTGCTCCTTAACTTCCGGGATAAGTAAAGCTCCGACTTTGACTTCCTTTCTATCCTCTTCATCACCCAAGTTGACCAACTCTACAGGTTCTTCAAATGGTTGAATGACCTTCTCATCTTGCTCAATCAAACGGGAAATCTCAACAGGAACCTCTTCATCATCCTCTCCTTCGGCTCTGAACACAGGGAATTCAAAGTTGGGAGAGGGCATAGGATCATTGTTTTCGATGGTTAAGTCATGAAGTAATCTGCACACATGATTATGCTTTATTTTAGAAATCGATTTGTGCAAATAAAACAAAATGCTCTTAATCAATTTTCATTATTATTTCCCGAAAAATGAAAAATAAAACAGCAGTGGACAAAATAACATTTTTATTCATTAAAGAGGAAATACTTGAAACAACAAGCCCAGACATTTCTCTTTTGCCTTGGGCAGAGCAAAAGGAGTTATTTTTCATAGCCCGACACAAAATACGTTTCGCCTTGGGCAGAGCGATTTTTTTAAAGAAAAATGAACAAAACATTACTCGGAAACGTGCATAACCACAGGAATATCAACAGCTATCCAGTTTTGGCAAGCCAATCCAGGCGTCACAAACACGGGCAAATCTTCCTCGGAATCATCATCTATGACAGCATCAACCTCAGGATGTACAAACCCTGCACTCCGAAAGACCTCTTGAATTGGGCGAACAACCACCTCTTCCTTGACCCTTGCAGCTATTGGATGAAAACCCAAACCTTCCCCAGACTTGTTCTCGGGTAACGTCAACACCTGGCCCCATCCTTCGGCCGAACCACTCTCCACTACTCGCCGTGCATCCTCAAAAGAAGAGATGGACGCCCCCTGCTTCTTCACGGTATCCTTGGCAACAGATAGGCCCTGAAACTGGGTCCCGACGTCCTCGTCAGCATCAATAAAAGAAAACGATGATAAATGACTTACCACCATGGCCTGCTCTCCCCCAATCATCACTAGTTTCCCATGCCTCACAAATTTTAATCTCTGATGGAGCGTGGAAGTGACTGCCCCGGCATCATGGATCCAGGGACGGCCCAATAAACAACTATAAGCAGCACGGATGTCCATCACTTGGAAAGTGATTTGAAAAGTAGGGGGACCAATCACTATGGGAAGATCCACTTCACCGATAACCGTCTTCCTGGAACCGTCAAAGGCTTTAACAATTACCCCGCTAGGCCTCATAGGAGCACCTGGATATGAAAGTCGAGACAACGTGGTCTTGGGCATCACATTCAATGACGAGCCGGTATCCACTAACACGCTTGATAAGGTATCGTTCCCACAACTTACTGAAATGTGCAGAGCCATATTATGGTTTCTCCCCTCCTCCGGGAGTTCTTCATCACTGAAACCCAAGTTGTTACACGAGGTTATATTCCCCACAATCCCGTCAAACTGATCAACTGTCACATCATGGTCTACGAACGCCTGGTCCAACACTTTCATCAAGGCTTCTCTGTGTGCCCCAGAATCTCTCAATAAGGCAAGCAAGGAAATCTTGGAAGGTGTTTGCAGAAGCTGGTCCACAATTTTATACTCGCTTCTTTTGATAAGCTTTAAGATTTCATCTTCTTCAGGGTGAGGGATAGGTTCACTGGATCGACCTACCTCAACCCTTGGTTCATTTCTTACAGGGATCTCCGCCGGCATGGGCCTCCTTATTTGAACTTCTGGTCTTCTTGCCGGTACCGCGGCAAAAACACGCCCACTTCTTGTCACTCTACTTACATCGGCAATATTAACGAAAGACGGTCTAGTTGGTATGGGGACCTCTACCCCATTCTCGATCATGGTGGCGTTATACTTGTATGGCACGGCTTGGTCTGAGCTATAAGGCACAGGGCCAGGTGGATAAATAATCAAAGGATCAGCAGACGCAGTCTGGCTGTTGTAAGCAATCTCTACTGATTCTGGTAAATTAAACTGTGGGGTTATCACATTCACTTCATCTTCAGGATTTCGGTCATAGGTAATAGTAATAATTCTCTGATCTAGCAACTTCTGAATGTCCTCCTTCACAATAGGACAATCCTCTTCTCTTGAACAAAACTGGCAAACGTCATAGTCATGTTGGTGCCTAACAAAGGCAAGTCTTCTCAAACTTTGGTGTAACCTGATCAATGATTCTCTGATGTGCTCGACTTGGAAAACTCTGAACTTCCCGGGGCAACCCTCCACCATATTCACAGAAGCTGCCCCATGTCGGGGCAAAGGGTTATCTCTGACATTTGGATTCACATCCTTAAAAGACAAGATGCCATGCTTAATTAATCTCTGCACATCCGCCTTCAACGCAAAGCAATTCTCAAGGTTGTGTCCTGGTGACCCTTGATGATATTCACAGAATTGATCCGCCTTATACCACGGGGAAGCACTGTTCGGTGCGACAGGAGGTGGTTTTGTTGTGATAAGATTCTTTCTAATGAGAGCGGGAAACAATTCAGTGTACGTCATAGGAATGGCATCAAACTGCGGCTTTCTGGGCGAGCGATTCTGATTGCTGAGCGGATAGGCCTGTTGTCGAGGCTGCTGTTGAAAAGGTCGTTGTTGAGGTGGCGGAATCTGATGAGATGGGGCTACCAAAGCCGGGCGGACAGCCGGAGTGACTGCCGCGACGTGAGAGTAGCCTCTCCTAGGCCTACCTGGAAACAAAGCACTAACATCTTGCTCTTTCCTCTTCGGGAAAACACCTCCGAACTTCTTCACACTGCTGGACGTACTCCCCTCTTTAATCAAACGTCCTTCACGAATTCCTTCCTCTAATCGCATACCCATGCTCACCATCTCGGTAAAGTCACTGGGCGCGCTGGCTATCATCCTCTCATAGTAAAAGGATCCCAAGGTCTTCAAAAATATCTTAGTCATCTCTTTCTCCTCCAGAGGTGGATGGATCTGAGCAGCAATTTCACGCCACCTCTGGGCGTACTCCTTAAAAGATTCTCGGTCTCTTTGCGACATTGCCCGGAGTTGATCCCTGTCCGGCGCCATGTCAACATTATACTTGTACTGATGGACAAAGGCTTCACTGAGATCGTTAAAATTGCGGATTCGAATGCTGTCCAATCCCATATACCACTTCAAGGCAGCACCCGTCAAACTATCTTGAAAATAATGAATCAATAAATCATGATTATCAGAATACGTGGACATCTTCCTCACGTACATCGTCAAATGGCTTCTAGGACACGAATCCCCCTTGTATCTTTCAAAGTCTGGTGTTTTGAACTTCGCCGGAATCTTGACATTCGGAACCAGGCAAAGATCATGTGTGCTCTTCCCAAACAGCTCCTTCCCCTTCAAGGCTCTAAGCTCTTTCTGCATTTCCTGGAACTGATCCTGAAATTCCTCCATTCTATCAAAAAGGCCCATACTTTCAGCAGGTTCGGCAGGATAAACTGGTTCGTTCAAGTATGGCACTGAGTGGATCACCGGAGCAACGGTCGTCATGACTGGTTGCGGAAAGGGTGTTACAGATGGAATTACTGGCGGCAGTGCAGTCGTCTCTGGTTGTGGAAGAGACAATGCAGGCTGAAATATAGGTTGGGCGGTAGGCTGATACCCCTCTGGCATGAAGCTGTAAGGCATTCCCCAAGGAAAACCTTTCGGCATCTGATGTTGGATCGGAGAGTTGATTTGAGTTGCGGAGGCAGGAGCGATAACAATCTCGGAAACCACGGGAGTTGAAGTCTGAATCTCGGCAGTCGTAGTCGGTGGCTGATTCTGAACAGCCACCAAACTTTCCACCAACGCTGTTAACTTTTCCATCTCGGCACGAAGCGTAGCAACTTCCCCACGGAGCTCTTGATTTTCCTGTTCCAAATCTTCCATTCTTTTCTGACGACTGGCCCGAGTGTCGTGTTGGTGAGACAGCTTGGCAACCTTCGGTGGAAAAAGAACAAGAATGAGACTCTAGAAAACATGTGATGTGGAATGTGAAATGATGCATGATGGTGATGCAAATGATGACTCATTTTAAAAGTTTTTCAAGGAACTTTTAGTAACTTTGCATTCATCAATGGTAAAGGAATTTGGAACAACAAAACTCAATCCGTTAATTTAAAGCGATAAATTACAACTTACAAATTGGAATAGTAAATTACAACCTTGGAATAACAAATCCACTAATGAAAGCAATAAATTACAACTTACAACCTGAAAACCATAATAAAGTGAGAAATTACATTTTAAAACATGAAGCAGTAAATTACAACTTGGAGCATGAAGCCCGAAATAAGACCATAAGTTACAACTTCGGAGCATGAAGCCCTTAAGAGAAACAATAAATTACAACTTCGGAGCATGAAGCCCTTAAGAAAACAATAAATTACAACTTCGGAGCATGAAGCCCTTAAGAAAACAATAAATTACAACTTCGGAGCATGAAGCCCTTAAGAAAACAATAAATTACAACTTCGGAGCATGAAGCCCTTTTACACAGTTTTACAAAATGACATCAATAAAATAAACTAAAGCTAAAGCTCACTCAGAATCCTCAGATGACGGACCAAACACCAGCTGCAGTCGGAGCTTCTTGATCTTTTCTTCATAAAAGTCTTCTAAATCTTTCTTTTCCGCTATCAGTCGATCGATGATTTCTTCTTGTGGATTAGGAACGAGAGCCAAGTTTACTGAACATTCCCTTTTCCTCTTCCTTTCACTCGCGTATTTCTTCAACAAGGCATCCTTCTGGCGAAGCTTCTCATCGTGGTCAACGAATCGGCCGTCTTGAATAAGCAACAACTCCTTCTTCTCTTTCAGCTGTCGAGTCAAGACTCGATTCTCGTACTCGGACATATGGTACTTTTCCTTCCAAGCATCCCTCTCGGACTTCATCCTAGCCAGGTTCCCTTGATACTCTCCTACATCTGCGATTGGGATAGCAACTGATGATGGTGCGATGGCAGGGAACAAAGGTTTCTCAAGTTTATATGGCATCTTGAGAGCACAAGCCCTAGCACGGACCCACTGCAGGTAAGGTTCCAAAGAAACGGCACCTCTATGTCCCAGCATATCTCTCCCTTTCTTGTGGATATGGCGCCAAGCTCCTTCAATCTCTCTCTTAGCAGTTTGATGATCTTGTCCTTCCTGAAGAAAGAAACCACTCACATGGATACTGTTCGGCTTATCTCTCATTGGGTAACCGAACTGACGGCGCGCTAGAACAGGGTTGTAGTTGATTCCACCCTTCGTACCAAGAAGAGGTACATTGGGAAAAGCACCACAGCTGTCAATGATCTCTACGTCATGGTAAACTCGATTGTACCAGTCAATATCGAAATGAGTGAGAGCCATAATCTTTGGCGCCCAACGCGGTTCTTTCTCGAGATCCCAGAAAGCATCGGACCCAGGTAAATGCGAGACATACCACTGATACAGCAACGGCACGCAACAAATAATCATTCCTCCTTGACGAGAGTTTCGCAGGTGGATGGAGTAATATGCATCTCCTAGCAGCGTAGGGACCGGATTTCCAATCAGGAAAACCCTGATGGCATTGACATCCACAAATTTATCAATGTTAGGGAATAAGAAAAGACCATACGCGAGTAAAGCAAACACGTCCTCGAAGGCAACGGTATCCTTTGTATCAGCAAAATGATGAGCTTTCTTCAACAGAAACTGAGCCGGCAAACCCCGGATTCCTCCTTTCGTAGTCATATTCTCTTCTATCTCTGACTTCTTCAGATGGGTGATGGCTGCTATCTCATGAGATTTAGGCTCCTCTTCTAATCCGGAAAAAGGAACACGGTCGACGATCGGCAAACCAAGGATATAGGAGTACTCCTCTAAGGTAGGCATCAGCTGATAATCCGGGAAGGTGAAACATCGATACAAGGGATCATAGAACTGAACCAAAGTGTTGAGGATGCCTTTCTTCATCTTGCGCTTCATGAGCGGTACGATGGACCCATATTTCTTCTGAAAATCTGTCGGACTCTCTATCTTCGGAATCAAACTCTTCAATTCTTCAATCTCGGGCTCTTTGAAGCTAAAGCTTCGAGTATTTCTCCTTCCAAGTTCCATAATACCCTGAGACGTTTGCAAAAATCACTCCAAAGTTCCTTGAAAAACGAGTTTTTACAAAGATGTTGATGAATGCATGAATGAATGATAATGCGACAGTCACACACAAATTTGCAAACATGGGGTTTAAAGGTTCAAAGTTCAGCATGGAGTCGAAGGTAAAGCCCACCCAAAGGTATGTACTAATGTTTCGATCACACCTGTAAGACAAGGTTCTAAGAGTTCCCAGAGTCTGCATCCCTCTTTCGGATATTACCAACGTCTTGATTACTCAGTAATTAGCAATATTCTCAAGAGAAACTCGTCCGAGCGTAGCATCGCGTAACAACTACTTCCGAATTACTCCGTGATAGTCTCCGCGCTACACCTAAAAAGCCAAGATGGGTTAGGGTTCTACGGTCCTCAACTTCTCGGGCTCCTAGGTCGAAAATAATAATGTCTTCCCGATTACTCGGTAAACAAATATTAAGTCCAAGAGGGCCTTCCATTGAGTGGGGGATCTCATGCCTCCTTCTTCGGGATTACTCCCTCAAAGTTAACATGACTATACCGCCCGTCCTATTCCTTAAGTGTTACTTAATCCGGGTATAGGATTTGTCCTTCAAAAAACCCAAACACCCCAATTTAAACATATAATCAAGCAAATCAAATAATAGTAAAACAGATAAGACAAATTAGGCTTAACCCACTTAGGGATGGACCAGCAAGAGGTCAATCTTTCCCCAGCAGAGTCGCCAATTCTGTAGCGATAAAAAATGTAGCGGGGTAAATCGGAGATCGAATTATTGATTAATTCGTCTCACAAAAGCAAGAGTCGCCACCGCGCTTTATTGTTTCCAAAGGAAAAGGGAAAAGAGCGAAATAAAACCCTAAATATGCAATGTAAATAATAATAAAATACAAAACGTTTTTGAAAAGAGATCTTATGGTTCGGGGGTTGGTTATACAATGGGAAGGTATTAGCACCCAATGCATCTATAGTACTCTATAGGAACCTTTTGAAATATCTGTTTTATTTAAAATTGATTGCTTGATTTGAAAATAAATCGTTTTGGCCGAAAAAGGGATACGGACGGGTTTTTGAAAATACGACAACCTAACGTTGAAGTTTTTGACTTAAAAGGCGTGAGTTTTGGAGAAATCGGATATTTGGAAAAAATTATCTTAAGTTTCAATGAAATGAGGGTATTCGCTTGATCGTTTTTTGAGGACATGAAGTCAACAAAAATTAGACAATTCCCTTTGGATTGACGCAAACAGAATAATCAAGTAAATGCGAGGTATTTAAACAGAAAATGATACACAACAATTAAATGTGAACATGCATTTTATATGATTTTTGTTTAATATGCGAAAAGAAAAAGCTTTAATTGGTTTTCATTTTTTACGCATTTTTAATAATAAAAGGTAACGAGAATTAATAGAAATATTTTTTAAAGTTTTATATGTTCCATTTTTTATGTTTTTATTATATTGATATTTAAACAAAATGAGGGGAATAAAATAAAATGTTTTTTTTTAGTCTTCATTTTTTACTTTCACATGTTTTTTTTTAGAGATATTAAATATTTTTTAAAATTAAATCAAACCATGAATTTAAAAATGAATTAGAAATAAGGCAGGTTAAGGTTATTTAAAACTTAAATTTAAACTAAATGATATTTGAATAAAATATATTAAAGATTATTTATTTAAGATTATATGTTATTCCTAAAAACTAACTAATCTAAATTGATTAAGTTAAAAAAAATGAAATAACATTAACTAAAGAGTAAATAAAGGTGAGGTGGATAACAATTAACAATGGGCCTAAGTGTAAGAAACGAATTGGATTGGGTTGAGGAGTGGAGCGGGTCATGGAGCGGGTCGAAGAACAACAAATGCTGTAATCAAAAAACCTAGGAACGCTAATGGCCGCCGCTGGATCCCTTCCTTCCTCCTTCACATCTCGCCTCCAGAACGACAACAAAACACGAATCGAAACCAGAACGCATGAAGGAAAGAAAAACGGAAACGCAGGAAAGGAAAGAAGAATCGGTGACAGAGGGAGCGGTTCGAGGAGTCGTTCACGGTAAGCCTCAATTCCTTTCTTCTCTCTTCCTAACTCAAACTCTTAACTTCTAACATCGTTCTATCTCAAGCTTCTCATGTGATTTTCTTCTCCGTTTTTCAACAGCGATTTTAGAAAACCCCAAACCCAATGTTTGTTCAGCACGAAATCATGAAAATAATAGAGGTATTGCAAAAAAAATGAATCTGGTACGTGGTATCTTGATCTCTTCTTTTATGTTCAATTCTTTTTCTTCTACTTCTTTTGGTTTGCTATGTGATTTCGTGGGTTTGAATGAGAGGAAGGTTTGCAGTGGTTCAAGGGTAGGATGTGGTTGGGAAGAGCAGATTGGAGGTTCCAAGTGAAAGATGATGGTGATTCAGTGGATTCTGAGATGGGGGAAGTGTTAGGTTGATGAACAGGAAGAGAGAATGAGGTGAATGGCGATGGTTATCGGAAACAGGGAAGGGATGATTTATGGTTGATGGTGATGTTGTTTGGTGCTCACATTGGAGGATATAATGAAGAGATAGGTTGAGTTCTGTGAGAGTGGAAGAGTGGGCTTGGTGATTCGTGGTGGTGAGGCTGCCAAGTTCAAACCAGGAAAATCATTATGAAGCTTGTTGATAGCATGAATGATGCCAACCGTTGAGATGGTAATCCTTTTGAATGACAATTGAAATGGTGACCCCGTCATGATACGAACAGATTCTACCACAGCAGAATAGTTGTTCAGAGGCTCTCCCATTCTATTGCACCACAATTTGCATACATGTTAATGAGAGCAGGCTGTAAATAAGAGTCAATAGCAAGACCATTGTCCTTAATAAACTCATGGATTGATCTACCATAGCTTAAATTTTCTAGCATGACCACAGGCAGAGAGCACGGTACAAAGGATAACAAAATCAGGCTTCACACCAAAGTTCTTCATATCTTCAAAGAGGCTTAAAGCATCATCAAAATGACCATTCTAGCAGTACCCATCAATGATAGTATTCCAAGCAACAGCATCCGGGTGAGACATTTTAGCAAACAGCAACCGTGCATCCATGATGCGGGCACACGACACATACATTGCAATTAAGGCAGTTTGAATAAAAGGGTCAGAAAGGAAACCAAGCTTTGACGCAAGGCCATGAATCTCCAAACCATAAGTGAGGGCGGAAAGTTTAGAAACAGCTTTCAACAACGGAGGGAAACTAAAGGTGTCAAGAGTGAAAACATTAGTTGTTCTAAGATTGTGATATAGGAAAAGGGTCTCGTGAGGTAAGGGAGTGCGAGAGAGATGACGAAGGAGTTGCTGGGTTTATGCGGAAGAGGAGAAGAGATGGGTGGAGAAATGGGAGGACATGACTGTTGAGATATTGATTATATTATTATTTGTTAGTATCGTTTAGGATTATGATAAGATAACATTCCTATATAAATTACATTGCACATTTATATAAATATTTGTTCAACCCTTTTTATAGTTAATGAGATTTAAATAGGACCAAATGCAGTTTCATCATTCCTGCACTATTTATCAAAGATAACATATTTGCTCTATTACCTATTTTGTATTGCTCAAGTTAACTTACTTTCGGATTCTTGATTGCAGTTACTGCAACTCTGTTAAATTTTATAAGGATGTTTCTCAAAGCACATGATGAGAATATCAAACAAGCAGAATTAGAGAAGAAGAAAGCTGAGAAAGAGGCTGAAACGGAGAAGGCTAAGAACGTTGACTTGAAATGGAAGAGTGCAGAAGAGATTATTGACAACAATGAAATATTTGAGAAGTAGAGAAATGTCACAGTAGATATAATCCTTATGATGCCATGAAAAATCTTAAGACCAAAACAACAATGTGATAATAACGGTGTTACCTGTCCGAAAGTTATCGGAGTGACGACTCCTCGAGGTAAGTCTCTTCTCTTCCCACTTCTAATAGTATGCCGCAAATTTTGTGTCTTGTTGTTGAATGAAGTCCTGTTGTGTTTTTTTTTGAAAATTTCTGGTGTGGCACAATTTTGTGGTTTTGGCCTCTAATCTATTGTTTAGCAGATAACAGGTTATGTTGAAAATAATGGGCTATTGTTTGTATAGTCTAGATGCAGGTTATGCCATATGCAGGATGGTTTTGGGATAGTCTTTAGAACTTGTGTGGATTTTGATATGCAGGATGGTTCTTTGGATAGTGTCTTTAGAACTTGTGTGGATTTTTTTGTGTTGGTTCTGCTGTCTTCTCAGGTTAGATATATTTGTTTTCTTTTTGTTGTCTAATATAACAGTTCTCTCCTTCCTCTTGAACGCCACAGATTGAAAAATTTGAAAATATGCTGCTGGGATTTTCTGAGCACTCTGCACCCTTGTCCCCCCAATTTGTCTCTACTCCTCTTTTGTGTTATTAATTATACTGGCTATATTTTCTTGGTTTGTCTTGTATATCTCCTTATGCTTATGCTAAACCTGCAAAACCAATTCTCTATCTCTCTTTCTTTTCTCTCAGCATAGCTTTGATAAAAAGATGATAAGCTGTACACTTCTGAAACTGTAATGGCCAGAAAATGATGAAAAAAGGAAATTTCATATTGCTTGCAAGTATGGTCAAACTGCATGTTTCTTTTAATACAAATGCTGTTTTGTTTCTGGTGGTGTAGGCAAACGTTCAAGTAACATGCTTGCATATTAGTTACTACATATTTGTTGCTTATGCTGTATGCTCTTTTGAAATAGGCATTTGGATTTTTTTGAAAATGAAAATGCAATTACTTTCAACTATGCAGTTTTGAAAAAAATGAAAAGAGTTTGTGCATGTTTTAAATTGCATTCCTTATGAAATAAAATTCCTCCCTTTTTTGTGAACCGGGAGAAATCCCGTGATTTGCAAAAAATAAAATAACTGATTCCGGCCATTACATTTAATGATGAACATTAAAAATTATTTTCTGCATTTAATTATTTATTTGAATTCTAATTCTTTTCTTTTAATTGTGCAGGTAAAATTAAATGAGCGGACACGCATTGGATTGGAAGCTTTAGAATTAAGATAGACTAGTTTTTTTTTATCTCATTTTAATTTTGTCAATTCATTATTGTAATTTACTGTAATATATACAATATTTACAAAATAACTTGTACCAAAAAAATGAATAAAAGAAACTATTTGTCTATTAATTCTTCTTCTTTATTTATTTATCGTTTATTATTTTATCCAAACGAATAATAATTGAAAATAAATCTCCAATCACCTTCATTCAAAATAATAACAGATAAATAATAATTATCATTGACCAACTAATACCTTCGATTATTTAATCCATCATTCTCAACTAAATTATAATAATTAAAATAGGATTTCAATTATTTAATCTAGACCGACGAACGATTAAACAGTCGTTATTGACCAATGAATTTCCTCAAATGCTTATTTATATTATTCATAACCTTTAAATTATAGAATAACTAAGAATAAATTCTAGTTACTTAAATTTAAAAATAATGAGTAAATAAATAAAACGTCCGCACAACTAATGCGCCTCTTCTCTGATGTTCATTTTATTATCCCTACATCTTTAAACTAAATAATAATCAAAAAATGAATTTCAATTATTTAAGTTTTAGATAATAGATAATTAATAAACATCATTTTTGTACGAATCGATGAAATGATTCAATGTTCAGCATAAATAGCTCTTGGCCCGAAAAAGTCATGAAATTTAAAATCGATGGATCAAAACAAATGTAATGTAAAGATGCAGATAGGAGACGACGTCTTAGGTCAAAATTTGGGGTACAACACACCTCAACCATCGTCTTCGCAACTGCTACCTCAGGAGAAACTTCCTCAAAATGTTGGAAAGGCGTTTCGATGAACTCGCCATCCAACTCCACATATTGGAAGGAATTGAGATGACTTATCATGTACTCTTCCTCACCATGCACTGTTATAATCTTACCCTTAACAGGATATTTCAGCATTTGGTGCAAAGAGGAGGTAACTGCCCCGGCATAATGGATCCACGGTCTTCCTAATAAACACGAATATGACGGGCAGATGTCCATCACGTAAAAGGTGGAGTTGAAAAATTATGTGCCTACTTTGATAGGAATATCAACCTCTCCATGAACCATTCTTTTGGAACCATCAAAAGCCCTAACAACGATGTTACTAGGTTTGAGAGTCAATCCTTCACAGTCCAAATGGTCTAAGGCTTTCTTCGGCAGCACATTCAAGGAAGAACCAGTATCAACTAAGACATGGGCGAGGGTGGTTCCCCTGCATTCAACTGAGACATGTAGCATGTCGTTGTGTTTCTTTCCTTTGGGAGTCAAGTCAGCATCGGAAAAGCCCAGGCCATTATCAGCAGTAAGACTGGCCACACACTCCTGAAACTGGTCAACCGAAGTCTCTTGGGGTACATGTGCCGCCTTCAAGAATTTGATTAGGGCCTTATCATGGGCCTCAGAACAGAGCAGAAGAGCCAACATTGAAATTTTAGAAGGGGTATGCCCTAGCTGTTCCACAACGTCGTAGTCACTTTTTCTGATTATTTTCAAGATTTCATCCATTTCTTTCTGAGTGGTTTCGGGGATAACCACAACATGAGCCTTTGTCCTGACAGGCACTTCTAGTATCCCCTTACCCTTACCGGTAGTATCAACAGATGATCTTTCTTCAAGAGTATCCAATTCTTCAATCACTGGGCCTTGCACAGATGGTCCAATAGGTACAAAAGCTTTCAAGGGTCCGAAAACTGCTCGAGGGGTAGCAATCTCCGGAGAAAAGATCCGGCCGCTGTAGGTTATCTTGCTTGTACCCACAATGTTCCCTATATCAGGGTTCTCCTCTTCAGAATTTTCTTGGACTGCCTCAATTTGTTTGATACCATGGTAGAAGATTTCTCCCCCATAGTTCCATGGTATTGTTTTGCTGGATTGGTACGGGACAGGTCCCGACATGGTGATCTTTAATGGTACACATTTAGAGCTGGGTGTAATCCTGACAGGCCTTTTGCAAGCCTTGGGAGGATTGTCGGAAATGGTTATGATTGCAATATCGTTGGTTGAAGTAGCACAAGTATTAGGAGTAACAGGATTGAAGGTATCAACAAGGGTTTTCTGGAAAAGTATCTCTTGGGTATCCATCAGGCGTTGGACACCTGATTTCAACATTGGGCAGTCAGCTCGTATGTTCAAACAAAAATAACAGTCTTTCCTGCAGCCTGGGAAAATCCCGGCTCTTATCAACTTCTCTTTAATCACTAACTGTGATACGGTGGGAGAACTGACTAGTGTTTTTGCGTTTGTATTCGCACTTGTTCGGTTGAGCAAGAGTCGCCACCGACTTTTTATTTTATCCTAAAGGAAAGGTTAAAAAAGCACAGCAAAAACCTTTTGAGATATTTCGTGGGTCCGGGGGGTAAATTATGAAAAGGGAAGGTATTAACACCCTTTTCATCCATGGTTATCCATGGGCTCTTAGTTACTTGGTTTTTTAAATCACTTGCCTTGATTTTCGATTGCTTGAAATTGTGGTGTGTGTGTGTGTTTTGAAAATGTTTTTGAAGAGATGCCTTGTCTTAGGCAACCAATGTATTCGACTCGTGTTTGAGTGTTTTACAAAAGTGGGGATCTTTTCGAAAAGATGTTTCAAATGTTTTTGAGAGTTTGTTTGAAAGTATGTGTGGAGTGTGGTTTTTGAAAAGAAGGCAAGCGTTTTTGCAAGTTGATCTCAAGTAACTAAGAGTTTTGTCTACCCTATTGTACTCAAAGGTTTTCTCTATGTTTTCAACCCTTTTTAACAAGTTTGTTCCACCATTGAATTTGATGGACAATCTTGCGTTTAGGATGTTTGTTCGGGACGGGCGCGGGTCATCGTATGGACCATGAATGCAATGGTGCCAAGTGTCTTTGGCAATTTGCTTTGAAGGGACTATGATCATTCCGTTTTAGGCAACATTCGAAAGCGTCATCGAGGGACTTATGATCATTTGAATTTGTTTTGCCAAAGGTACTCGACGTTCAAGCATGGCCCATTTTGGAAGGCAACATGTGGGATTACCCTAGAGGGTGCAAGTGTGATTGTGTATTGATTTCATGTATTTGTCTTGTATTAGGTTATCTAGCGTTTGATTTTATGTACATGCAAACCCTAGGTCTAACCATGGTATAATTCAAAAGCGGTAAATTGCGGAAATGTAAAGTCTACGCTATTACAGAATAAGTATCCGGGAGTGGGGGTACAAATTTACGAATGGGGATGAGACTTAGGAATGTAATGTCCAATAAGTTACAACCAAATCGAATTTGCGATCAAATGTAAATGTAACGAATATACAAAATAAGCAAAATGTATAATGTATCAAAATGCAAGTATATTGTGTAAGTGTACGTGCATATGTGTATTTGTATATGTAATTATTTACAGGTTAGAGATGTGAAATTGAATGTGTATTAAGTATTATTTTGACCTAAAGAAAAATTAAATGTTTATTTAATTTAATTAATAATCTTGTATTTTCTTTAATATGTACAAAAAAGAATGTTTTGATTAAATGTTCTAAGTTCTAATTATGTTATGTATAAAAAATGTATCTTTATTTATTATATACCAAAAGTATGTTTTAAATAAATATCAAGAATTAAATTAGAAAAAATGTATTTTTATTTGTTATGTACAAAAAGTATTTTAATTAAATGTTTTAAAGTTTATGTATATTAAAAAAATATTTTAAAAGTGTTGAAGTATTAATGTATAAATTAAGTATTAATCTTAAGAAAAACTATATATTCTTTGTATAGAAAAATAAAAGAAAATGTGAGTTTAATTGTAAAGAAAAAATATTAGTTTCTATATAAAATTTAACTATTGTATATATATGAAAAAAAGTGTTATTAATGTAAAAAATATTATGTTAGTTTATTTAACAAAAGAAAAAAAATGAAAATGTTTTAAACTCTAAAAAAGTTTGGAGTTTTGAATGGGCCAAAAGGGCATTAGGCCCAAACCAAACACATAGAAAGAATAGACAAAATGGGGGGGGGGGGGGGGGGTGTTAACTGGTTTTGGGAGTGAATGGGCTTAGGCGCAAATGGCAGGCCCAAAGCTTTGAGACAAAAGTTTGTATTAGGGTTAATTGTTTTTGTCTTCAGAAAAGGATTTAGGGTTTGAGAATGTGGCAGCAGCGCCGTTCGTGGTTACTTCGTCTTCTCCGTCTTTTCCTTGCCAGCTTCTGAGTTTGTCTCGTCGCCTAAGCCACCAACGCTACCCCTTAATCTCTCCTTCCTCCATAGTTCGAGCCAAATGGTTTTACGAAGCAAGGTTTGATTTTGATGTTTTTATACTTTTTTACGATTTGCATGCTTATTTCGTTTTGAACTTTGACTTTAAGCTTTGCTATTATTGTCATGGAGGTTGTGGAAGGATAGAGAAACAAAAAGCGTTACCTCTTGGAGATGGAGGAAGAGGTTGGGGTCGGAGGCGTTCCGGAGGTTTGACGGCGAGGGGATCGTGAATGAGCTAGCTTGTCTGGACTCCTGGTATTCGTGTCTTAACCCCTTTTTTAGGTTTTATAATGCATTCTGAAAACCTTTATTTGATTTCTCTTCTTCTTGCTTATCGCCTTGTTTACATGCCTCTGTACGCTTTTGTTATCTCTCTTCTTCGTCTTTGAGTTGCTTTGGATGTTTCTGTTTGGTTGACTTTGAATTGCCTTTGAACGTTTCACCTGCTTATGTTGGTTTGTGAATGCTTTTTGCCCAATGATGTGTTTACTGAGGGCCTTTTGGGTTTGGTTGCCTTTAACGCTGGCCTTCTTTCTCTTCTCGCCCCTGACTTCGGTTGCCCTTTTTTGTGCTGGCTCGTGTTTGGTTCTTGAAATACCCTATGATGATGCAAATCTGAGGGCTCGTGGGTTTGGTTGCCTTGGATATCAGGCTTTAGCTTGTTTATGCTTAGGCTTCTGCTTATGTTTGAGTTTGACAGGTTGTGAGGCTCTGGCTTCAGATTAGGCCTTTTACAGGTTATCTGTTTTTTTTTATTGTTGGTTTCCTTTTTGATCAGTTTGACAAGGTTCTTAGAGGCGTTAATGTTTGATGGTTAAGGCAGGTTTTGTGCTTCTGCTGGTATGGCTTGTGGTTTAATGGCTTAGCAGGTTTGATGCTTAGACAGGTTGGATGCTTAGGCAGGTTTTTGCTTAAGGTTTGATGCTTCAGGTTGATGGCCTTGGGGCTCTTCTCTCAGGTTAGGCCTTTGACAGTGGGTGGAAGGTTTGATGAACAGGTTTGGTGATGATTTTGTGGTTATTAGCAGGTTTTGGCTTTGAGGCCCAGACCTGGCCTTGCTTGCAGATTCTTTTGTTTGTGGATGTTTGACACAGGTTATGCTGTTTGGATATGGGCAGTTCTGTGGTTTTGGAAATGGTTATTATGCTTATACAGTTTTGTGTATATTCTTTGTATTGGTTTGCCCCCCCTTTATCCACTGTGTTCAGTTTTTGTTTTATATTACCTTCCTGCCTAAAGCCTAAACCTGCTTTCTTTTTTCCTTCTCTCTCTCTCTCTCTCAGTACAGTTAATATATTAAACTATGTTTGCGCTGTACCTCTTTTTTCTGAAAGGGCCACCTAGTTGGGAAATGATGAAATAGCTTGCTTGCATATCACTTTTTCTCTGCATATTTTATCTCTTCTTTTTGACAGCTTCTAGTCTTTGATATCTTTCCAAAATCTTCTTTTGACAACTTCTTGTACTTGTGACAGCAACTTGTACTTTTTTGGCATTTTTGACAGAAAGTTGGAATTTGGATTTTTAGTTTGATTTGAACTGTGCAGTTTGTTTGAGACTTGAACTATGCAGTATGTTGACAAACTTTGCATTTTTTCAACTTTGTGCATTCATGATTAGCAAATAAAAATTCTTCCCTCTTTGTGAACCGGGAGAAATCCCGTTATTTGCAGAGAGGGTTAACTGATCCCAATCAGTGGCCCTTAATGATGAATTTTATATCTGTCATTATTTATTTATCTGCTATTTGACTTTTCTTTTTTCTTTTTGCAGATGAATAATTGAATGGAGAGGAGCAAAGGATAGCAGATGAAGAATTGAAGAATAGAAAATGTTTAGGATAGTTTTCTTTTTATTTAAATTTAAATTAATGTAAAATCATTGCTTGTAATTAAATTATAAACAATAATTGTACGAATAATTTAAAAATAAATAAAGGTTTTTATTATCCAATTAATTCTATTTCCTTTATTGTTTATTTATTATTTAAAATTCTTTGAATTAAAATAATTGAAAAATAAATTCCAATCACTTAATCTCAGAATAATAAATAATTTAAATAAACAATGCTTTAGCAATTTGAGCAGTTAAACCTGGCATTTCCAATATCCAAAGCAAAGCAACAGTTAATCAAAACACTGATCAGGCGCATTCCCTTTTCACTGATTTTTACCAAACACTGTAAATCCAAACTGCATGGATCTTTTGACTGGTTCAATCAAACGAACGTGAATTCAAACCAACTGCCTTCTTTTACTGATTAAATCAAACAATGCGAAT
The DNA here is from genome assembly GCA_948472305.1 of Vicia faba. NCBI lineage: Eukaryota > Viridiplantae > Streptophyta > Magnoliopsida > Fabales > Fabaceae > Vicia > Vicia faba. The sequence continues at coordinate 644,544,095 of OX451736.1, read as the reverse complement.
TCAAACCAAATCTCAGAATAACTTGCAAAGTGCTGTAGAATTTAAATCCTTCTGAGAACATGCCCACAAAACCCTAATTCCTGATTAAATGCCAAAGAACGTTCGCCTGATCAAAACTGAGCCAAAGTCAACCAAAACCCTAAACCAACTGTTTGAAACATTCCAGAGCCCTGAGAATCAGTAAAAACCCTAATTGTGTCTGACTGACGAGAAAAATCTGTTTGACCGATTCTTGAGCCAATCTGAAAAATCAGGAAACGCCTGAAGCTGCGATTTCTTATGGAAAAATGTGAGGGCAAATTTTGGGGTACAACAGTTGCCCCTGTTCAATCTTCTTGAACCTGAAGAGTTAGATTGGCAAGTTTGCCTTTCGCGACTTGAAGGTAAAAGAAGATTGGACACAAAAGTGCCTAGAAAATTTGCACTCGGTGATGTGATGGTAGAGGTGAATGGGCTTAAAGATGCCATTTGGTGATGGGCTTAAAGATGCCATCTGATGCGATAGAATCTTGTCGGGGGATGGGCTTAGAGATGCCATTTGGCGACTGCTGGTAGGAGGATGGGCTTATAGATGCCATCTGGAAATGTTGAAATGTATGTCAATGGTGAGTGGACGAGTATCAGAAAGGCACCCATGTTTTGGAATATCTCTGAGTTGGGGGTCCGAGCAAGCAATAGATTGACATCCATGTTTGGAGAATCCGTAAACTATTTTGAAGTTGAGATTGAATAAGCAATAGAGCCACATCCGTTGTTGGGAAGCGTCCGTAAACTGTTTTCAAAAGTTGGCATCTGAACAAGTTGGTAGATTAACATCCGTTGTTGGGAAGAATCCGTAAACTGTTTTCAGAAGTCTTGAGAAGAATCTGAACAAGTGATAGGTTAGCATCCATTACTGGAGAACCCGTGAACTGTTTTCAGAAGTCTTGAAGTTGAAGAGGAACCGGTGTAGGGTTTCCTGATGATGCGTCTGAATGGATCTGGAATAAGTATCAGAATGTCGCCGTGTTCGGGTTACATCTGAACTATTTCTGGATGAATCTCGGGAGGTGATCTTTGTCTGTCGACTGATCTTACCTGAAAAAGTAAAGGGTTAGTGGTATGCAATGTCATGATGTATGATGCAATGTATGTGACATCAATGTTTATGACATGAATGTGATGAATGCGCATGTAAGCTGATGAGCTATCTTGCTGAGGATAAATGAATCTTGGATGACTGAGAATAAAAGAATCTTGACTGCTGCCGGGGAGAACAAATCCTTGGCTGCTGCTGGGGAAGAGAATTCCTAATGACCTCTACTGGGGAGTTCCAATCTAATTGACTCATGCTGGGGAGGTAAGACTGAGAATCTTCAGTTTGGCGAGAAGTAACTCTACGGGGAGAAGGTTCACTAGTCTGGCTCCGCTGGGGATAATGAAACTTGACTCTGAGTGGAGTTAGCTTCTGGAAGGTTCTCTGGCCGGGGATTGCTAGAGTCCTCTGATTGCTGCAGGTGAAGGCTTGGAATCTGAACAAGCGATAGATTGACATCCGTTACTGGAGAATCCGTAAACTGTTTTCAGAACGTTGAGAAGTGTCTGAACAAGTGATAGGTTAACATCCATTACTTGGAGAACCCGTGAACTGTTTTCAGAAATCTTGAGATTGAATAAGCAATAGAGCAGCATCCGTTGTTGGGAAGCGTCCGTATACTATTTTTCAAAAAATTGCATCTGAACAAGATGATAGATTAACATCAGTTGTTGGGAAGAATCCATAAGCTGTTTTCAGAAATCTTGAGGTTGAATAAGCAATAGAGCAGCATCCGTTGTTGGGAAGCGTCCGTAAACTGTTTTCAAAAATTGCATCTGAACAAGTTGGTAGATTAACATCCGTTGTTAGGAAGAATCTGTAAACTGTTTTCAGAAGTCTTGAAGAGGAACCGGTGTAGGGTTTCCTGAGGATGAGCTCGTGTAAAACTGCATCGGGTTTTTTAACACTTTTGACATTCGAATGCCCCAAGTGGTGATGTAGATAATGTCCTGGCTTGTTACAGGTGTTGGTCTACAATCGGTCGTTTACAGATGTTTTCCTGGCTTGTTACAGGTGTTGATTTGGAATTCTTCAGACGTGCCCTGGCCGGATACAGGAATCGAGTCTGGAAATGGTTGTCAACAGATATGCCCTGGCTGGATACAGGAATCGAATCTAGAAATAGTCGTCAACAGATATGCCCTAGCTGGATACAGGAATCGAATCCTCAAACTCTTCAGACGTGCCCTGGCTAGATACAGGAATCGAGTCTGGAAATGTGATAGTTGATTTGTTGAACACTTTTGACATTCGAATGCCCCAAGTGGTGATGAAGGAATCTTGAATCAGATTACTCTGCATATTGAGAGATTTCTTGAAATCTTGACTGGACTGCCCCAGGTTAATTGAATTTTGAAAGATCTGTTGGACCTTGACTGGACTGCCCCAGGTTAATTGGATGGTGACATGTCATGCCCCTTGCTGATAGGAGATTTATGATAGAAGTGTTATCCTCTTGAAGTGATTTTTACTTACTGAGAGAGTTTTTGTTCCTCCGAACATTCGCTGTATGAATTTCTTCGCTGTCAAACAAAAAGCCAAATGCAGACAGTGATATTCAAACAATGCAAAGTTTTATGTTTGTCTCGAAGTTTTTTAAAAATGCGTTTTTAGTAGAAAACTTTTCATAAGACAAGTCAACACAAGATTTAGAGCAAAGCCCTACAGGAGTCAGGATACCTTTTGTAACAGTATGCTTTCGAACTAACCCATGCTTCAATTAGGACTTTTGAAGGGTTGTAACGTGGCTTGGTTCACGATTTAAGAAACAAAGGATAAAGGCTCAAAGTATATTTGTACCCACCCGCTCTTCGTGTTGTTCTTCAACCTAAGCTCAGTTAATTGTGCGTCACACTCTGTTTTGAGTTTGGAACGACTTTTGGGCGATGGTTCACCAGTTGAATTTGGGGAGACAGTCATCATCTCCTTTTTCTCTTTTTCAACATTTTTCATGTTGTTGAGGATTTTGTAATGACCTCACTATTTTGATTTTGATTTGTTATCCCTAATTTTTGCCTGACTGTTACCGTTTTCCGGGATTACCGTCAGCGGGATGCCCCAGCTTTCTTAAGCCTCCTTTATAGGTTTTGGCTTGGTGGGCTTTTCTCTTTTGAGAGATTGACTGGCTATGTGATAGGGAACCACCCCTGTCTTTTGATTCCAAAGGAATGCTTTCTCTTTTGACGTCGTTCGTTGTTTTATGAACTGAGAGTTTGCGACTTCAATGCGCATTTTCTTTTGAATTAAACTGAGATACTACCCTGCCCCAGGTTTATATCAAAGGTTTCGATTGTTTAGAACAGAAAACTCCTACTTCTTTGGCTCGAAGGGGTTGACTAGGGATTAACTTCCTTATAACTCCAGTGTTTGGGAATTGAAAGAAATGCCTGTACATCATTAGCAAGGTCTGTTCGAAAGCATATTGTATAAGATCATGGCATTGTTTCGTCATCCTCCCTCTAAAGTCTTACAGCTTTTTATCAAGAGTCAAATATCATAAAGAAAAGAATAAGAGTAGTGAAACGAATGGATGAATTCAAGACAAACATATGCAATGCGTTAATAAAAACAGAGTTTAACATCAACAGATAATTGTTTCACAGCAAAAGAAATTACAACTTTGAAAATTCAAAAAAAGAAGCAAAAGTCTTTCAGCTTGAGCTTCGTCACTTCAAGTGGAGAACCCTTTAACGGAAGATTTTCATCTCGCCGTCTGGCATGAATTCTAGCACTCCAATGTCGATCAGATCTTGAATCTTGTTCTTCAAGGCCCAACAGTCGTTGGTGTCGTGTCCCGGGCTGTAGGAGTGGTAAACACAAAATGTGTCGTGATGATAGTGAGGAGAGGAGGTATTGAGCTTTTGAGGAGGATCCTTTAAGGTAAGCAAGTTGACCTCTAACAGGCGCTTCAGTATGAAGAATGATGGTATTTCAGTCTCCGTGAACTGTCTTCCCGACGTTTCTTGCTTACGCCGATTACCCCGTTGATGCTGGCGAGGTTGTTGATGGGCTTGTGACCCTGAAGCAAGCGAAGGAGCCTTCCCCTTGTCTTCTTGAGTGGATGGATGTTGAGCGGTGACTTGCTCTTCAACCTCAGAGGTTTGCCCCAATTGGTTGTTTGGAAGCAGTTGGCGGACAAGAACTCTGAGTTCCTCTTGTCTTTGAGATAGGTCTTAGATGAGAGCCATCTGGCCCACCAACTGTCCCATCATTTGGGTCCTCAAGGTTGTCAGATCAAACTGCAACTCCGCAAGCTGATCACTCTTGGAATTGTTGGAATTCTCCAATCCCTTTGTGAGGAGAGCTTTCATCTCTTCTTGCCCCAGAGACAAGTTCAGGAACATCTCCTGCAGCTGAGCAGTCTGGTCTTGGATGTCTTTGACAGACCTTTCTAGAGCCATCTCTTACTGAAATAAACAGCAGGTGAGTATGGAAACCTGAAAAAGGAAAGACTGTCAAAATGCAATGCATGATATGTGGATGCATGCTTTCAAGTATCTCTTGGGGTAAACACAAGAAAATGTTAGAGGTTGAACTCTGCTCTTGGATTGGAGAACTTTGCACCGGTGGATGTCTTTCCACGAGAATCAAGCTCACCATGTCGAGTGGGTCATAGCCACTGATTCAAGTTGTTGCACTTGAACTTTGGTTGGCATTGGTTAGAGGAGAAACCCCTTACCCCTTGGTAGACGTCTGGTTCAACGTAACCCTGCATCAAAAGAACCCTCAAGATCCTTGAAATGGTTATTGAAAATGCTATGGTATGATGTCATGATGTTATGTACACGTATGCAGAAGCAAGTAAGTGTATATACAGACAAACATATTCACACAAAGCAAACAAGTCCTTATGTTTAGGCTTGAATGGGGTTTAGGTAAGTACCCTCTTGAAGTTAGTTGGCTCATCCTGTCCTAAAATAGAAATCGGGTTCTAAGGAGCTCAATATCATTGGATTGTTTTCTGTACTCATTGTTTCGGTTTAGCCACTTAACTGGAGACCAAAATATTCCAAGAAAACAACCCTCAAATGAGTGTAGTATCGAGTACCTAACAACTTCGGACTGCACCAAAGTCGGTCATCTCACTACCCCTAAAAAGGCTAAGATGGTCAATTAAGGTTCTAAGAGTTCGTTAGTGCTTCACGACATCACTCAGCGGCCCCGTACTCTCCTTGATTGAACTCAAGGGTTACCGGTACTCACAAATATGTCACACTAACTTAGCTTACTGCTTCAACCATGTCGGTATACCCCGCACAGTTCCCTCACAGTTTTTTGCTATTTACCTAAAAAGGTGCCCCAAATCCGGGTGTAGGATTCACAACAAACCCAAACAAGAACCCAAAAGATAAAGCAATCAAGTCAATCAAAGCAAGAAAGTAAAGGTGATCTAAACCCTAAGGTAACCCCACTTTTAAGTTTGTCCCTAGCAGAGTCGCCAGTTCTGTGATACGGTGGGAGAACTGACTAATGTTTTTGCGTTTGTATTCGCACTTGTTCGGTTGAGCAAGAGTCGCCACCGACTTTTTATTTTATCCTAAAGGAAAGGTTAAAAAAGCACAGCAAAAACCTTTTAAGATATTTCGTGGGTCCGGGGGGTAGATTATGAAAAGGGAAGGTATTAGCACCCTTTTCATTCATGGTTATCCATGGGCTCTTAGTTACTTGGTTTTTTAAATCACTTGCCTTGATTTTCGATTGCTTGAAATTGTGGTGTGTGTGTGTGTTTTGAAAATGTTTTTGAAGAGATGCCTTGTCTTAGGCAACCAATGTATTCGACTCGTGTTTTACAAAAGTGGGGATCTTTTCGAAAAGATGTTTCAAATGTTTTTGAGAGTTTGTTTGAAAGTATGTGTGGAGTGTGGTTTTTGAAAAGAAGGCAAGCGTTTTTGCAAGTTGATCTCAAGTAACTAAGAGTTTTGTCTACCCTATTGTACTCAAAGGTTTTCTCTATGTTTTCAACCCTTTTTAACAAGTTTGTTCCACCATTGAATTTGATGGACAATCTTGCGTTTAGGATGTTTGTTCGGGACGGGCGCGGGTCATCGTATGGACCATGAATGCAATGGTGCCAAGTGTCTTTGGCAATTTTCTTTGAAGGGACTATGATCATTCCGTTTTAGGCAACATTCGAAAGCGTCATCGAGGGACTTATGATCATTTGAATTTGTTTTGCCAAAGATACTCGACGTGCAAGCATGGCCCATTTTGGAAGGCAACATGTGGGATTACCCTAGAGGGTGCAAGTGTGATTGTGTATTGATTTCATGTATTTGTCTTGTATTAGGTTATCTAGCGTTTGATTTTATGTACATGCAAACCCTAGGTCTAACCATGGTATAATTCAAAAGCGGTAAATTGCGGAAATGTAAAGTCTACGCTATTACAGAATAAGTATCCGGGAGTGGGGGTACAAATTTACGAATGGGGATGAGACTTAGGAATGTAATGTCCAATAAGTTACAACCAAATCGAATTTGCGATCAAATGTAAATGTAACGAATATACAAAATAAGCAAAATGTATAATGTATCAAAATGCAAGTATATTGTGTAAGTGTACGTGCATATGTGTATTTGTATATGTAATTATTTACAAGTTAGAGATGTGAAACTGAATGTGTATTAAGTATTATTTTGACCTAAAGAAAAATTAAATGTTTATTTAATTTAATTAATAATCTTGTATTTTCTTTAATATGTACAAAAAAGAATGTTTTGATTAAATGTTCTAAGTTCTAATTATGTTATGTATAAAAAATGTATCTTTATTTATTATATACCAAAAGTATGTTTTTAAATAAATATCAAGAATTAAATTAGAAAAAATGTATTTTTATTTGTTATGTACAAAAAGTATTTTAATTAAATGTTTTAAAGTTTATGTATATTAAAAAAATATTTTAAAAGTGTTGAAGTATTAATGTATAAATTAAGTATTAATCTTAAGAAAAACTATATATTCTTTGTATAGAAAAATAAAAGAAAATGTGAGTTTAATTGTAAAGAAAAAATATTAGTTTCTATATAAAATTTAACTATTGTATATATATGAAAAAAAGTGTTATTAATGTAAAAAATATTATGTTAGTTTATTTAACAAAAGAAAAAAAATGAAAATGTTTTAAACTCTAAAAAAGTTTGGAGTTTTGAATGGGCCAAAAGGGCATTAGGCCCAAACCAAACACATAGAAAGAATAGACAAAATGGGGGGGTGTTAACTGGTTTTGGGAGTGAATGGGCTTAGGCGCAAATGGCAGGCCCAAAGCTTTGAGACAAAAGTTTGTATTAGGGTTAATTGTTTTTGTCTTCAGAAAAGGATTTAGGGTTTGAGAATGTGGCAGCGGCGCCGTTTGTGGTTACTTCGTCTTCTCCGTCTTTTCCTTGCCAACTTCTGAGTTTGTCTCCTCGCCTAAGCCACCAACGCTACCCCTTAATCTCTCCTTCCTCCATAGTTCGAGCCAAATGGTTTTACGAAGCAAGGTTTGATTTTGATGTTTTTATACTTTTTTACGATTTGCATGCTTATTTCGTTTTGAACTTTGACTTTAAGCTTTGCTATTATTGTCATGGAGGTTGTGGAAGGATAGAGAAACAAAAAGCGTTACCTTTTGGAGACGGAGGAAGAGGTTGGGGTCGGAGGCGTTCCGGAGGTTTGACGGCGAGGGGATCGTGAATGAGCTAGCTTGTCTGGACTCCTGGTATTCGTGTCTTAACCCCTTTTTTAGGTTTTATAATGCGTTCTGAAAACCTTTATTTGATTTCTCTTCTTCTTGCTTATCGCCTTGTTTACATGCCTCTGTACGCTTTTGTTATCTCTCTTCTTCGTCTTTGAGTTGCCTTGGATGTTTCTGTTTGGTTGACTTTGAATTGCCTTTGAACGTTTCACCTGCTTATGTTGGTTTGTGAATGCTTTTTGCCCAATGATGTGTTTACTGAGGGCCTTTTGGGTTTGGTTGCCTTTAACGCTTGCCTTCTTTCTCTTCTCGCCCCTGACTTCGGTTGCCCTTTTTTGTGCTGGCTCGTGTTTGGTTCTTGAAATACCCTATGATGATGCAAATCTGAGGGCTCGTGGGTTTGGTTGCCTTGGATATCAGGCTTTAGCTTGTTTATGCTTAGGCTTCTGCTTATGTTTGAGTTTGACAGGTTGTGAGGCTCTGGCTTCAGATTAGGCCTTTTACAGGTTATTTGTTTTTTTTTATTGTTGGTTTCCTTTTTGATCAGTTTGACAGGGTTCTTAGAGGCGTTAATGTTTGATGGTTAAGGCAGGTTTTGTGCTTCTGCTGGTATGGCTTGTGGTTTAATGGCTTAGCAGGTTTGATGCTTAGACAGGTTGGATGCTTAGGCAGGTTTTTGCTTAAGGTTTGATGCTTCAGGTTGATGGCCTTGGGGCTCTTCTCTCAGGTTAGGCCTTTGACAGTGGGTGGAAGATTTGATGAACAGGTTTGGTGATGATTTTGTGGTTATTAGCAGGTTTTGGCTTTGAGTCCCAGACCTGGCCTTGCTTGCAGATTCTTTTGTTTGTGGATGTTTGACACAGGTTATGCTGTTTGGATATGGGCAGTTCTGTGGTTTTGGCAATAGTTATTATGCTTATACAGTTTTGTGTATATTCTTTGTATTGGTTTGCCCCCCCTTTATCCACTGTGTTCAGTTTTTGTTTTATATTACCTTCCTGCCTAAAGCCTAAACCTGCTTTCTTTTTTCCTTCTCTCTCTCTCTCTCTCTCTCTCTCTCTCTCAGTACAATTAATATATTAAACTATGTTTGCGATGTACCTCTTTTTTCTGAAAGGGCCACCTAGTTGGGAAATGATGAAATAGCTTGCTTGCATATCACTTTTTCTCTGCATATTTTATCTCTTCTTTTTGACAGCTTCTAGTCTTTGATATCTTTCCAAAATCTTCTTTTGACAGCTTCTTGTACTTGTGACAGCAACTTGTACTTTTTTGGCATTTTTGACAGAAAGTTGGAATTTGGATTTTTAGTTTGATTTGAACTGTGCAGTTTGTTTGAGACTTGAACTATGCAGTATGTTGACAAACTTTGCATTTTTTCAACTTTGTGCATTCATGATTAGCAAATAAAAATTCTTCCCTCTTTGTGAACCGGGAGAAATCCCGTGATTTGCAGAGAGGGTTAACTGATCCCAATCAGTGGCCCTTAATGATGAATTTTATATATGTCATTATTTATTTATCTGCTATCTGACTTTTCTTTTTTCTTTTTGCAGATGAATAATTGAATGGAGAGGAGCAAAGGATAACAGATGAAGAATTGAAGAATAGAAAATGTTTAGGATAGTTTTCTTTTTATTTAAATTTAAATTAATGTAAAATCATTGCTTGTAATTAAATTATAAACAATAATTGTACGAATAATTTAAAAATAAATAAAGGTTTTTATTATCCAATTAATTCTATTTCCTTTATTGTTTATTTATTATTTAAAATTCTTTGAATTAAAATAATTGAAAAATAAATTCCAATCACTTAATCTCAGAATAATAAATAGTTTAAATAAACAATGCTTTAGCAATTTGAGCAGTTAAACCTGGAATTTCCAATATCCAAAGCAAAGCAACAGTTAATCAAAACACTGATCAGGCGCATTCCCTTTTCACTGATTTTTACCAAACACTGTAAATCCAAACTGCATGGATCTTTTGACTGGTTCAATCAAACGAACGTGAATTCAAACCAACTGCCTTCTTTTACTGATTAAATCAAACAATGCGAATTCAAACCAAATCTCGAAATAACTTGCAAAGTGCTGTAGAATTTAAATCCTTCTGAGAACGTGCCCACAAAACCCTAATTCCTGATTAAATGCCAAAGAATGTTCGCCTGATCGAAACTGAGCCAAAGTCAACCAAAACCCTAAACCAACTGTTTTAAACATTCCAGAGCCCTGAGAATCAGTAAAAACCCTAATTGTGTCTGACTGACGAGAAAAGTCTGTTTGACCGATTCTTGAGCCAATCTGAAAAATCAGGAAACGCCTGAAGCTGCGATTTCTTGTGGAAAAATGCGAGGGAAAATTTTGGTGTACAACACTAACAATGGAGTCAAAAGATCGGCAACATCAGTAACATGGAGGTCTTCTATAACAGCATGAACATTGTGGCCGTGTTTGGGCATCGGAGCAGATATCACATTGGGCTTCTCAGGCGCATCGAATTCTACTTCTTTGGCATCAATCAAGTCCTGGATTTTGTTTTTAAGCGCCCAACAATTATTGGTATCGTGCCCAACACTGTCGGAATGGTAAGCACATTTGGCATTCGAGTGATAGTATGGAGAGGAGGTGTTAGGGTTCTTTGGCGCTTCCTTCAAACTGGTAAGATTCAGCTTCAACAAATGAGGGAGTACCTGAGCGGGCGTCATGTTGATCCGGGTGAACTGTCGTTGTGGCCTTTCTACCCGTTGTTGATTAGGTCTCGACTGATTGTTACGAGGTTGATCATTTGACGAGTTTTGAATCATCACAGCCCCTACAATCGGCCGACGCTCGGTTCTTCCCTGACCCTTCTGAGAATACACAGCAGATGCTTCCTTCTTGGCTGGGAAGGGTTTCTTAACAGCTGTGGATGCGGAGGCATCCTTCTGAATCTTTCCACTCTTAATACCGGCCTCGACCCTTTCGCTGGTCAAAATTAGTTCGGTAAATCCCGCGGAAGAACTCCCGATTAGATGGTTGAAGAAGGGGCCAGATAGGGTCCCCAGAAACATGTCAACTAACTCCCTATCTGACAACAGTGGCTGCACCCTTCCAGCCAGATCACGCCACTTCTGGGCGTACTCTTTAAACCCTTCATTGGAAGCCATCCCCATACTTTGTAACTAAGTACGAGTGGGCGCCAAATCAGCATTGTATTGATACTGACGGTAAAAGGCAGCTGCTAAGTCTTCCCAATTGTGAACCTCTGATCTCTCGAGCTGATAGAACCAATCCAACTGCGTTCCAGACAAACTGTCCTGGAAAAAGTGTACCCAGAGGTCTTTATCAGACGAGTGGGGTTGGATCTTTCTGACATACGACCTCAGGTGCATCTTAGGGCAAGACATACCGTCATACTTGGAAAATGTTGGCACCTTGAAATTGGGAGGGATAACAATCCCAGCTACCAGCCCTAGTTCTTCAAAATCCAAACCCGGTACTCTCTACAACTCCATAGCTGCCAGTCTATCCTCAAGATTCTTATATTTATCATCCGCTGGAGGATACTATTGTTCGGAGTAGTCTTCGTCTTCTTCCTCTTCCTCCTCTTCCACCTCAGACTCAGAAGGTACAGTAACCCCTTTCCCTTTACCGGCCCCTTTGTCAGACGTTGAGGGGAATTCAAGAACCTTCCTAGCATTGCTCTCAAACCTTCTTCCAAAAGTGGCTACCCCAGGTCTCTTTTTCTTTTTCTCTTTATTCTTCTCCAACAAAGCTTTGAGGTCATCTTGACCGTTTGCCAAGGTCATGAGGAGTTGTTGGAATTGTGAATTTTGTGCCTGCAGATCCTTTACCGTCTGCTCCAAATCCATCTTGCTGAAATAAACAGCAGAAAGATAAGGAAACCTATTGTGAAGACCTGTTTATGCATATGATGAATGGTATGTTATTCATGTAATGCATTCAAGGATTCAGAAATTCAAATTTGTTGCAAACAAAAAGAAGCGCACGTCATATTAAGAAGAAATTGTTAGTACATAAGTGCCCCATGGGCAAAATATTACAAAATTCTTAATGTAAAAAGACATTGCGCATCCTCTTTGGTGCGATGTAAGTGTTGAGAGTTTCCTCCTCATGAAGTCAGCGGGTAAGCTCCAAAACCTTCTTCTCACTGGCATAGAAGCTGGCTTCAAAAGTATCCCGTTCTTCCTTAAGTTGGATCCAACTCTTTTGCATTTCTTCCCATGATGTTGGCATGTCAGGATGTAGGATGGTGTATGGAACCTCTCCTTCCATAACAGGCTCTTTGATCACGGGGAGAATGTGAGGGTATGGCATCATAAGATTCTGGGAGCGAGTTCGTACCCACTTGAGATAAGGCTCAAGGGGGATGGAATTCTTGTGCCCCAGTGTCTTACTATCCACTTTGTTGGGCATCCTCCAAGCTCTGATGAACCTTTGTCGAAGTCCTTGCGCATCGTTGTCGAAGTCAAAAACTAAGTCAGGAATCAGCATGTCATGAGGGCCATCCCTCCGAGCATATCCAAATTGTCTCAAAGCTAGACATGGGTTGTAGGTAATGCCTCCCTTAATGCCAAGTAGTGGGACATTAGGGAATTCCCCACAATGATCAATGATAATGACATTTTCTCTGAACCGAGAACACCAATGAACATCAGAATGTGTGAGGGTCATCAACCGTTGTGACCGCCTTAAACCCTGCTCATTCTTCAAAACTGATTGTGGAAGGTGAGAAATAAACCACCTTGCTAGGAGAGGAGTACAGCACATGAGAACACCTCTTTTTCTCATTGTTCGTGTGTAAAATGAGTGTAGGATGTCCCCAAGCAATGTAGGTATATGATTCCTGGATATGAAAATCTTGACAGGATTCACATCTATAAGTTGGTCAGGGTTTGGGAACAAGACCAACCCATAGATGAGGAGTGCCACAATCTCTTCAAAGGCTTGCAGATCAAGAGAATTCTAGCAGTCTTGTGCTTTCTCAAACAGAAACTTTTCCAAGAAAACCTTGACACCACTTCTGGTTTCCCAATGCCCCTTGATGTCAGATGGTTGCAAGTGTAATGCTTGAGCAACATCTTCAGGCTTTGGTTCTTTTTCTGTACCGTTGTAGGGTAGTTGATGAAGAATAGGAATTCTCAGGAGTTGAGAAAATTCCTCCAAAGTAGGCACCAATTGGTAATCAGGGAATATGAAACAATGGTGTAAGGGGTCAAAGAACTGGAAGATAACTTTCACCATGTCTTCTTCAATGTTGGTGTTGACCAAGTTGAGGAGTCTACCATGTCTTTCACTGAAGAGGGAATTCTCTGGAATCCTGGAAGTAAGCTCCTTGAGTTGAGGAGGGATTCTCACAAGGTTGACTTGAATCGTTTTCCTGCGAAGAGATTCCATGACCTACAAAACAAGAACAAAGATGAAGATCCAAACCCTTGAAATGGTTAGTGGATGCATATGATGTTTTATGATGTTCATTATGTATGCACAAGCACATGTACAAGCAAGTCACACAAAACCCTAGTTTCAGGCTTGCATGAGGTTTCATATGTAAGTTCCCTCTTGAGTTTAGTTGGCTCAAACCTGTCCTATAAATAGTAACCGGGTTCTAAGGAGCTCAATATCATTGGATTGTTTTCTATGTTCATTGTTTTGGTTTAGCCACTTAACTAGCGACCAAAATATTCTAAGAAAACAACCCTCAATGAGTGAAGTATCGAGTATCTACCAACTTCGGACTGCACCAAAGCCGGTCATCTCACTACTCCTAATAAAAGGCCAAGATGGTCAAGTAGGGTTCTAAGAGTTCATTAGTGCTTTATGACATCACTCAGCGGCCCTGTATTCTTTTTGATTGACTCAAAGGCTACAGGTACTCACAAATATGTCGCACTAATATAGCTATTGCTTCAACCGTGTCGGTATACCCCACATAGTTTCCACAACGTATTGCTATTTACCTATGAATGTTTCCCAAATCCGGGTGGAGGATTTCAAGCCCAAACAAGAGAACCAAATGTAAAGCAATCAAGGCAAACAATATAATCATGCAAAGGGTGATATAAGCCCTAAGGTTACTCCACTTTTAGAATTTTCCCCAGCAGAGTCGCCAGTTCTGTGATACGGTGGGAGAACTGACTTGGGATTTTGCGTTCGTGTTTGCAAATGTTTCAGTTTAGCAAGAGTCGCCACCGAATTTTTATTTTATCCTAAGGAAAGGTCAAAAAGCACAGAAAAGACCTTCAAGATGTTTTCTTGGGTTCGAGGAGTAGATTATAGAAAGGGAAGGTATTAGCACCCTTTCTATCCATGGTTATCCATGGGCTCTTAGTTACTTGTTTAGATCACTTGCTTTGCTTTTCAATTGTTTGAAATGGTGCTCTTCAATTGTTTGAAATGGTGCTTTGTGTGTGGTTTTGAAAGATGTTTTGAAAAGAGGCCATCGTTGTGGCAACCTTTGTAATGATTCTTGTTTGAATGTATACAAAGATGTTTTTGTCTTTTGAAAAAGTTTCCAATGTTTGAAAGTAGGGTTTTGAAATTGTGTTATGAAGTGTGTTTGAAAATATCAAGGATGTTTTTGCAAGCTTTTGATCAAGTAACTAAGCGTTGTCTACCCTATTTTACTCAAAGATCTTTCTTATGTTTTCAACCCTTTTAACAGTGTTGCTTCACCATTGTATTTGGTGAACAACCTTGTGTTAGGATGTTAAACGGGACAGGCGAGGGTCATCGTATAGACCATGATAGCAATAGTGTCAAGTATTTTTGGCAATTTTCTTGAGGGACTTGATCATTTTGTTTAGGCAACTTAGATAGCGTCATCGAGGGACTATGATCTTTTGTTTTGTTTTTGTTTTGCCAAAGTACTTGACATGCATACCATGGCCCATTTTTGAAGGCAACAAGTGGATGAAAACCCTAGGGGTGCAAGTTTGCATTGTGTTTGTTTTTCATGCATGGTTATCTCGGATTAGGTCAAGCTAATTGTTGATTTTATTTTGCATACAAACCCTAGGTCTAATCATGGCATAATTGAAAGCATTTAAAGGTGCGAGAATTTAAATTCTACACTATTACAACATGATATAGGGAGGGGGGTACAAGTTTGAATTGGGGATTATTTTGCAAGAAATTAAATTCTAAATTATTACAACCAAATCGAATGTACAAGGCATTACAATTAAATATACAATATTTAAATAAATACAATAAATAAATATTAAATAAAGTGCATTATGCAAAAAAAGTTTAATGTGTGTAAAAAGTATTTTTAATGTGAAATGTAAATAAATAAAAGGTCAATTTCAATTATTTTATTTTTTAGGGCAAAAACCCTAATTTCCTAAATAAATGGTATTATTTATTATTTATGTACAATAATGTATCAATTTGTATATAATTTTTTTTTTGTAAAAGAGGTATTTTTAGTATCAATTATTAATAAAAATAAAAATGTATTATTTTTGTATTTTTTGTTCTAATTATTTAATAAAATAAAGTACATAAATATATATATATATATATATATATATATATATATATATATATATATATATATATATATATATATATATATATATATATATATATATATATATATATATATTAAATATATTAAATGTATAAAAATAAAAATTAATTATTTACAAAAATGTATATATTTCAAGAAAATGTTTTCAAATGTGTATAAAATAATAAATGAAAATAAACATATTTTTTTTATATTATTCTTAAGTTTTAATAAAAAGAAGATAAAGTATTTACATTTTTATAGTAAAATAAAAATAAATATCAAATAAATATGAAAAAAAACATAAAAATAATTTTTTGGCATTTTTTATATTTGAACATAAAATAATAAAGTCAGAATAAAAATAAAAATACAAAATGACAAATATACAAATAAATGGGCCAGGGGGTGTAAACTGAAAAGGCAGGTGTTAGAAGTAAAAACAACCAGGCCCAGCCCAATCAACTTCATCTTCTTCCTCAGTTCAAACCAAAACGCGCGCTTTGTACACAAAATGCTATCTCATGATTCCTTGCTTTTTTGACAAAACTCTCATAACATGAAACTTGTAGAGCATCAAACAACGAATCTAACCATATAAAAAACTCAAGCTAACTCTCAAAGACCAAAGAGAATTTCTCTTGCCCTAATTCTTAACCTAGTTTTTTCAGAAAGTTCATGAACAAAATTCTCCTAGCACGATTAATATAAATGAAAACTAAGCACATGTATGGTTTCAGGGCTATGAGTACAACATCTTTCATTCACAAACCTAAGTCTAAATATTCCTAAATAGAGAGATAGAAGTTCATGAAATACCTGTTTCAGTTGACTTCGAGCTGGACAATGCAGCAACTTCCAAGAGTGCTTGAGGTTCTTTTGAGCTTGCCTGATGTCCAATGAAGCTTTCCCATTGCTTGGCTTGTTTTGAAGTAGCCTGAATCGTGCTACAGGACTCAATCTTCAAAGCTTCTAAACAAAAATGGCAATGTGTGTTAATGGAGTTACAACAACTTGTGGATGGTCTGGATAGCTCAGGTATGTTGGTTGGAAGGTGTTTGAAGTAGCTTTGGTTAAAACGCACGATGGAATTTGATGATGGCTTGCAAAATGCAGAACTGGCCCTGTTTTGCAAGAAAATGGGGTTTTGGAGTATGAGGATGCTTTAGGGGTGAAAGGCTCATGCTTCTGACTTGTGAGGATGTATGAAACTTGTTTTAAAACTTTGCTTTAGTTCAATATAACAGATGTGCCAGTTCTGAGCTTTTGGCCATTTGACTTGTTTTGAAAGCAAAGTTGTGAACTGTCCAAGCTAGGGCCTGTACATGATAGTTACAAGCATGCTCAACTTGGTGTACTATTCCTGAGATTAGGGTATTTGTTTGCTGCAAGGAAAAAAGTCCAAGGCTCAAGAAAATGGAAATTGACATAAAATGGCCTTTATGAAAATGGAAGTATGACTTTTATGCTCAAAATGGAAAAGTTCAATGTACAAAGCTCTCTTGATCAAAACAATGCCAATATCCAATGTATTTGCATTCAATTTTGGAGTGTAAATTGGTTTAGAGGCCTGTAATCATGTACTAAGCTAGTTTGGTCAGATTTGCAACTTGGTATGAACATGTATTGGCCATGGTTTCAAAGTTAGTTTTTGGCAACTTCAAGCATTCGATTCTCCCTAACCACAAAGGTGTTTGAGGAGTTCTTGGAAAATTTGGAAATATTGCAACATGTACTATAATCCATCTTTGAAATGCAACTTGAAACTCTAATTGGAACTATGTGAAAAATGGCCAAGAAGATGGGTCAAAATCCTGCCTAAACTAAGGCAAAATTTCTCTAAGTTAAAAGTTTTAGGTACCCTTGTTCCAAAAATCATAACTTGAGATACAAGATTCTTTTGAGAAAAATTTGTGAATCAAAGTTGTAGACTTTGTGATGGACTACAACTTTCATGTTTCAAGTTTTGTTTGAATCCATTTGCATCTTGGTGAAAAAATGGGAAAAAGTTAGGAAAAAATAAGGAAATTTTATAACTTAGAAAAATTCTAAGTTATGAAATTTTTCCCTCTTAAACCCTAATTTGCATTTTTGGGTTTCTTGATGAACAAGTTTCATAATTTGACATGTCTTGATGAAAAATGACCCTTGGAACTTGATTTTGACCAAAAAGTCAAAGTTTGACTTTTCAGTGTATAGTCAAATTTTGATCAATTGATTGAAAAATCCATCTGTCAATCCTATGCATTTGAGATCTTTTGAACTTGTTGAATGGGTCAAGACAATTTCATTGAGTCCTTGAGTCCATGGTTGAGCTTGATCTTCCATTGGCTAGTTCAAACAGTCAAAAATTGCCTTTGTACAGTCAAAACCCTAAAAATGACCATTTTGCCCTTTTGGTGATCTGATTAAATTTCTTGTGGAATTGTGATCCAAACTTGATCAAATGGTTCATATGAGTTCATAATGTTGATGTGTATCAAAATTCATGAGGTTTTACTGTCAATTGGCCACAATTGACTTTTTCCCCAATACAATTGATTTCTAGGTCAACTGTCCAATTGACTGGGCAAAAATTTTAATCAAGGCTTGAAACTTGGTATGGACAAACTTGTGAGTCCAACAAGAAGCATGAAAGTCATTTTGTGCATTGTAGGTTAAAACATCACTGTGCAAACTCAAACCCTTGTTTAGGTCAACAGTGCAAGGAAGTGTCTTGAGCAGAGCAAACCCTAGCTTGATCTAGAATTCCAAGAGTCTTGTGATGAGGAATGTTGATGGAATGAGAGAGCAAATTTTGGGGTACAACAATAACCAAACTGAGTAGTCGATCGTGCCTTTTGGTGAGGGGAGAGCTTTCAGGAATCCTTGATGCTAACTGTTTGAGTTGAGAAGACACCCTTAAGAAGCTGATTCAGATGACATTTCTGCGAGTGGAAGCCATAACATACAAAACAAAACAAAGATAAATCCCTAGGTCCTTGAAATGGTTAGTGAAAATGCTATGGCATGATGTCATGATGTTTGTGATGTCATGATGTTTATGATGTCATGAATAATTAATCACAAACAAAACACATAAAGCCTTAGGTTTAAGCTTGCATTGTGTTTATATGTAAGTACCCTCTTGAAGTTATAGTTGGTTCAACCTGTCCTAAAAGAAGTAACCGGGTTCTAAGGAATCCCAATATCATTAATCTTCCTTCATCGGGCATTGTTTCTGTACAAGCATATGTTTTTTCGACCAAAATATCCCGAAAGTCTGATCTCAATGAGTGTAGTATCGAGTATTAACCAACTTCAGTCTACACCAATGCCAGCTATCTCACTACTTTCGAATCGCCAAGTTATTCAATTAAGGTTCTATAGCCAATTAGTGCTTCATGACACCACACATCGTCCCCATATTCTTCTTGATTCAACACAAGGGACACCTGTACCAACAAATGTGTCACACTAACGTAGCCATCGCTTCAACCATATTGATCTGTGCTGTACAGTATCCACGATCTATTGCTACTTACCTAAAATGCCTCAGATCCAGGTATAGGATCTATACAAGAAATAAACCCAAGAATAACCCCAAAATGTAAAGAAAAAAGGCAAATAAGTAAATAAATAAAGATCATCTAGCTCTTAAGGTAACCCCACTTTTAATATTCCCCCAGCATAGTCGCTAGTTCTGTAATATGGTGGGAGAAAAGACTTGGTGTTTTGCGTTTTATCACAAATGTGACGGATATCAAGAGTCACCACCGACTTTTCTTTTATCCAATAAAGGAAAGGGTGAAAAGAACAGGAAAGACCTTTTGAGAATTTTTCTTGAGTTCGGGGCGTAGGTTATGAAAAGGGAAGGTGTTAGCACCCTTTTCATTCATAGTTATCTACGGGCTCTTAATTGCTAGCTCACTTTGAAATGCTTTATGTTTTATGTGAGTTGAAATATGTTTTGAATATGTTTTGAAAGTGGTGATTTTGTAATGATTCTCGTATCATTGAGAATGTATACAAAATGTTTGTTCTTGGAAATATTTTGAAAACGCCTTAGTACGGCATTCTTTGTAATGATTCTCGTATTGTTGAGAACGCATACAAAGTGTTTGTTTTGAAAATATTTGTTTGAAAAGAGAGTGTTTGAAAATATGTTTGTGAGCAAGCAATTACGAGTAATCTACCTACTCAAAAAGTCTTTGTTCTTTTCCTCCTCCTTTAGATAATTCTACTTTACCATTGGTTGGTAAGGAGCCATATCATTAGATGTGAGGGACGGGAGTGGGTCATCGTAGAGTCATAGAAGGCAACTTGTAGAATGTTTTAGCAATTATCGTAAGGGACTAAGATCATTTACCAAAGACAACATCGAAGGGTCATCAAGGGACTACGATCTTTTAATCGAGGATATTTGCTAAAACAATTCACGTTCAAGGGACATGACTATTTATATCCGAGGTAACAAGTGTGAGTTACCCTAGAGGTGCATGTGTGCAAAGTATTTTATTTTCATGTATTTTGTCTTGAATTAGGGTTTTGCTATGGTTGGTTTTAATCTTGTCATACAAACTCTAATTACTAACAATAATAAGGAAAGCGATAAATTACGGAATTTAAATGTCATACGCTATTACAACGCTTTAGGAATAGGGGGTACAAGTTTGTGAATGAGGGGGAGAAAGCAATAAAGCATAATTATCTATTACAAACCGTTGAATATGAATAATAATAAAATGCACAAAATGTAAAGATGAAGAAGAAAAAAAGAAGTTATTTTTTGTGGTTTTTTGATGGAGAAGGTTTTATATTTAACCTAATTAAATTAATTGATATTTAAATGAAATTAGTAAACCTAAATAAAAAAACTAAGATAAAAAATTAATTAAAAGGATAAATAATTTAAATAAAATAAAAAAAACTAGGTCCAAATTATCTTTTAAAAGAGAAATTAATTAGAAAATCTTTTTGAAGTTTTATTTGTTTGGAAAAAAAATGAAGAAATATAAAATAAATAAATCTAATTATTTAAAAAAAATATATTTTTTGTGTTTTTGGTTAGATAAAAATAAACAAATAAATAAAAATAAATAAATACGAAGAATATAGAAAATATTGGACCCGAGGGTTTGAAAAGTAAAAAGGGGTGTGAACTATAGCAAAAAACGTTAGGCCCAAATATATTTTTTGTTTGAGTCAGAAAATAAAACCAAAAGAAAAGAGGTTGGAGTGGGCCTGTAGTATGAGAAATAAAGGGGGTGAGAAGAACAAAAGTTCCAGGCCAATTAGAGAAAGTCCAACACTTATGAGATCCAGTATGGCCAGCCCTTTGGAGGTGTATCATGTACTTTCTTTAGGGAGCATGGGATTTAGCCATGTGATGATCATATGGTAAATGTGAGAGGAACACCATGTGCATCCCAAGCCTGCTTACATTGAATCTGAAATAGAAAATTATGTGAAAAATAAAAGAGTACCACTGGGGCTCGAACCCAGGTCCCTATAGGCAAATGACTTAGCAAGCGCTTCTCTACCACTGGGGTGGCTGTTACATCTGGTAATAGAACAACTTGCGCTAAATTTAAAATAAACCCATTCCTGATTGTAACTTCATCTTCTTCCTCACGCCAACAACTTTAACACCATTTTTGAATTTTCAAATTTGCTCATTTCTCAACCATTTTAAAAAATGTAAACATGAAAGTTGCTCCAAATTTCATCACGAATTCAACCATGTAAATAACTTAAACTATAAATCAAAGATGAACATGAATTTTGTTTGGTTCCAAATTAAAACCTAATTTTTTGAAAGTTTACACTCAAAATTCTTCACGTACAGTTAACATAAATGAAAACTAAAGGCATGGTTAACTTCAGGGCAATGATGTCTAAATTTTATCTTCATAATATAACCATTAATGATGCTTGTATAAGGAGTTTAAAGTTGAGAAAACTTACCTCAAAACTGGTAATCACGTTTGGAGACTGAGAACTCCTGGAGGTGCGGTGATGATCTGGATAACTTCAGTGAATTCCTAGGAAGCTATTGCAATGCGTACTTTGAGCCGAAAGTGTCTGAAAATTTCTAGAGAAGTCAAGTTGTAGGTGGCTGTTTTTGGAAATGGAGGATGGTGAAAATGGTGTTAAAGTTGTGTAGCAAGGGTTTGGATAGCCTCTATATGAGTTATAGAAACTTTGTGATTGATTAAAAGTGAAAACGCACGAGTGGATTGTGTATTTGGAATTCAAAGTCAGAATGTGCAACAGTGGAGGTTTTGGATGCCAATTCTGATTTCAGGGAGTTTGAGGGGGTTAAATGGCTCTTGAACTCATGTGTTAGCTTGCAAATAACTTCTCTGTTTATAGATAAAAGGTTTGGAAGGCTCAAGTAACCAGATTTCAAAGATCATATGTTATGGTTATGTGACTTGGTTTTGAAGCAAACTCGAAATACATTGTTCCAATGTATAATACAAGGGCTTTTATGGTGGTTAGGAGTTGTAGATATATTGCTTCTAGATTTGAGATTATGTATGCTCATAAGAAACAAGTGCAAGGCTCAAGGAGAGTGGACTTTTTGATTAAAGCCACTTTTCCAAAATGGAAGTCTTGACTTTCTTCCCTAAATGGCAAATCAACTTGAACAAAGCTTGAGTAACTTGGACAATGGATCAATCAGTTGTGTAGACATTAAATTATTTAGTTATTTGCAAGTTAGAAGGCCTGCAAATCAATATTATTCAACATAGGTTTGATATTGGATCATGTGTTCTTCGTGAAAATATCTTGTAATTCAAGAATGGATTCTCAACTTCATCTCTTCAAATCTCTTAGCTCAAGCATGATATCTTCAATTTCTTTGACATTTTTGAAAGCTTGAAACATTGTCTACAACCTTCATGTTGACCACATTGGCTAAATATACTTGGAACTTGGTGAAAAATTGCCAAGAAGTTGGGACAAAAATCTTACTAAACTTATTAATAATTTCACTAAGTGTTTTGTTAAAAATGTCTTGACTTCATGGACCTATATCTCCAAATCTAAGAATTTTTTGGACGTCAACCCTCAAGGACAAAGTTGTAGAATTCATCAAGATCTACAACTTTCATGTTGAAAGTTTTACTTGAATCATCTTAGTGAAAAATTGTCATGAAGTAGTGAAATTATCAAGGTCAAAAACACTTAGAATTTTTCTAAGTATTGAAAATCTTGACTTTTGTTGACTTTAGTTGACTTTCTTGATTCTTGATGATCAATTTTGATATTTTTAAATGTCTTGATGAATCTTGATCTTTGAAATTCAATGTGTACCAAAAAGTCAAAGTTTGACTTTTATGTGTCAGTTGACTTTTCATCAGTTGATCCAAATTTCAACTATCAATCCCTTGATCTTGAGGATGTTTTAAACAATGAAATTAGGTCAAGATATTGTGTTTGAATCCTTAGGATCATACTTCAAGCCATTTGGTCATGTATTAGGTAAAAAGTCAATGATGAATCATTCTCAATCAAAACCCTAATTTTGACAAATTTTCCCCTTTGATGATTTGAGTGCTTTCTTGAGGAATTATAATCAACCCTTGATAAATTGATGAATATGACTTTAAAATTTTGATGTTGGCTAAAAATCTCGAAGTTTGACTGTATATTGACCACAATTGACTTTTTACCCAATACAACTGATTTTCAGTCATCTGATCAATTGACTGAGTAATTTTGAGATGCAAGACTTGAAACTTGGCATGAGCATTCATGGAGGTCTATGATGAACCATGAAAGTCATTTTAGGCATTAGAATTCCAATTTTCCTTATGAAAACCAAAACCCTAATTTGTGGTCTCAGTGCTTATGAGGTGAGCCTGTCTGATCAACTCTTTGAGAATCCTTGAGCTTTTGAGATATTTTGTGAGAAATGTCTTGAAAAAAAGGGAGGTAAAATTTTGGGGTACAACACTCATGTACAAATTTTACATGTTTAACATGTAGCTTGTGTTTGTGTAAATGTTGTATCTTTGATACAAGTCCTGCCGTATTTTGGTTTGTGGTTTTATTCCTCTGTGATTTTATTCATTTGTTGTGTTATTCCTCTCTCCAGTTTAATTGGGATTTGGTTATTTTAGCCAAAATTTACCAAATGGGGAGATTGTTAATTCCATGGTTTTATGATTGGCTAAATTTTTGTAAAACATGGTTATATACTGAAGTTTATCAAGATGTTGCAACATTCTTATCAACTGTCATAACAGTTTTGCTGTTATGAGTTTTTCAACCAGATGTTAAAGCAGATGTCATGACATCTTGGTCTAGTATAGCAGACGCAACTGTTTTAAATTTTTCCAAATTTGATTTGATTTTGTGATATTCATTTTGTATATATCTCTGTAAATTTCTCATGTCAAGAAGATTTGATCTGGAACAAGTTTTGTATCTCTAACTATACATAAGTTACTAAATTGGGCATTGAGTCAATTTAGGAAACTTGGTATTGTTTGTTCCAATATTTAAGCAGATTTTGTTGCACAATTGGTGCATCACTCAGTTTATGTATCAAGAAACTTTTGGATGCAGAATTTGAAGCCCATGGACTGTAGAGGTGTATTTAAAGAGAATACCTAACCTAATGTAATTCGAACTTTCAATAATTTGTAAATTAGGGGAAGCTTAGATTCTTAGGTTTTGAGAGTCTCTTGTGTAGTTGTAAGTCATCCATGTATCTTTTGATACTATGTGGTAGATTGCTTGTTACTTGCTAGTTTGTTAAGTTATTTTTCTCACTCTTAAAGCTTTTAAGAAAAGATTTTGAGTTTTGTATTTGAAGTGTAATCTTCTAAATTGGGTTGTTCTTGATACAATCACTGGGATTGGGACTGTTAGATATCACTGAGCTGATTTAGGGAGTGAGATGGAATTTCTCATATCTAAATGATGATTTCTAGGTAGAAGTTGCATTGGGTAGTGATTAAGTGAGAAGTTGTAAACTGATACTATTTAGGCTTTGAATTGATATTGCTAATAGTGGATTTTCTTATTGGCTTGGTATTCCCCAGATATAGGTGATATTGCACCGAACTGGGTTAACAATTCTTTGTGTTATTTATCATTCTGCAATTTTTGTTTCAGTATCTATTTCAGTCTGATTTGTCTGGTCTGTTTCCAGATGTTGTAACATCTGTCTTGACATTGCTCCGATGTTAAGATATCAGTATGACCATGTGTGGTATGTTCCATAAATTTCACTTTTGACCTGGAAGCCCATGATTCAGAGAGACCTTTAGAACACTTTAACCCCCTTTTGGCCTTTTAGGATGTAATTATGGTGACCTTCCGGGCGTAGGCATGGTCTGGTTGATGCACGATAATACACTCATATGAGGTTCTCTTGAGAATATAATTAGTCTGCGAGCAGTTGCTAAGCCGATAATATTCAAAAGATGGATTTATGATTCTGGGAACTTTCTTAGAACCTGGTTACTGTTCAAGACATCCAAAGCTATAGAACATGCCCTATGGGATGGTTGTTACCCTAACCACTTGGCTCCAAGCTTGTGATGTTGAAACTTTGAACTTACCATATTTATGATTGTGGCATAATCATGCATTCATGCATTCATAAACATCATTTATTTCACCTGGTTTTCAAGGAACTTAGGAAATTTATTTGCGAATTTTGCAGGTAATTTGAGCATCAACTATGGAAGGAGAAACACTCATCAATTCCGTTTCAAACGACCTGATTTGAAAGATTAAAGGAATCTAGGATATTTAATGGCTTGTCCTTATTATATCAAAGGCCAATATGGAATATTGCAAACTGTGTTCAATACAGATGTAGAAGACAGAGTTTTAAACACTTTACTCTAGTTCCATGATTCAATGTATATGTGTTTCACTTTCCCTGATTATCCGCTTTCACCAACTTTAGAGGAGTATTATTATCACATAGGATTTGTTTTAACCCAAAATTTTCCCTCTCATCTTATTTAATACATTCTCCTAGGGTTCTCAAATGCTCAAGGTTGCTTAAGAATTGATCAGAAAAATTCTTATATTAAGCAAGGGACTTACAACTAGGGTTTCATCTTTCTCAAGGAAGTTTGGGTTTCTAAGGCCTAAAGTGGTTCCCATGGTTTCTTATATGTCTCTATGAATTCTCATACCAAATTTAATGTCTTTCATCACAAGTTTGCTCAGTCAATTGGTCAGATGACTGAAAATCAACTATATTAGACAAAAAGTCAATTGTGGTCAATATACAGTCAAACTTCAAGATTTTTGGTCAACATCAAGATTTTGAAGTCATGTTCATCATTTTATCAAGGGTTGATCATGATTCATCAAGGAAGACTCTCAAATCATCAAAAGTCAAAAGTTGCCAAATTAGGGTTTTCTTAGGAAAAGTCAATTGAACTTTAACCAAGCATAACATTCACATACTTCATCAGTTTTTCCTCAACCAAAGATCATTTTGAAGGATATTCAATTCTCTAAAACTTGTTATTTTTAAACTCAAGTCCAAGAAATGCTTCATTTGATAGATATTTGCTAATACATTACATGTCATTTCAAAAGTCAACAAAAAGACACTTTTTATCAAGGCAGTTTACATTAAGATAAAATATTAAAATGCAAAAATTATCAACATAGGGATTGAAGAGGACATCTTGTGCTTTCCAAAAAGTCTAAGATCACATTAAAAATATGAAAGTTGAGAGAGTTATGACCAGTGCAAGTTGGGAAATTTTGAGCAAGTGCATGAAGTTCAAATTGAGCAAACTTGATATTTTGGACTATTGGGCCATTGTTTAAGAATCGAAGCATGTATTACATTCCTTGGTCTACTTGATTTTAATTATTTTTGATTTATTCATTATTAATTCAAAAATAAATAAGATAAAATACAAGGCTTCTTACACAAAGTCCAAGCCCATTTTATCTTTGACCTAATTCATGCTATATAATATCCATTCTTCATACAAGCAAGGCACGAAACCCATATATAAAGAAGCTTGTCCAATATCTCAATTTTTCAAGAACCCTAAAACAACTTGAAACCCTATTCATAGTCCATTTCACTCTAAGCTAGCCAGTCCATTCACTTCCTTGGATATAAGAGGGTAAGGGTTGATCGAGTTCCATGGTCAAAAGGGGATAAAATCACATGAACATGCCTCGCCGGTTCATCATTGCATGTTTTTCATATTTGTCATTTCATGATGTTTTTACGCATACTAATGTTATTCACATGTTCATGAGGTTTGATAGTGCAGGATAGAACCATCGTGGAGGTCCCATGCTGACCAAATTGTAATATGCCATATTTGCACCGATCCACCTCGTTTTTGTTATACCTTCCAAACTGTTGATTTCCAGTCCAAAATAACTATCCCGTTGAACTCGCATCCCTCAATTTAGAGGAGGGGTAGGATACCTTTGGTTTGCTAAGATCTTTTATTTTATAGGGAAAAGAAATCTTCTCACCGGAGAAGACGACTGAAGCTAGGGCTTCGGCGTCTCTCTGGTCCATGAAATTTGCTTCATATTTATTTTATTTGTTTCATTAAAGTGAACAGATGTATTATCTCCCCAGTGGTTGAAGCACACACGTTAAAGACCTTATTATGCCAAGGCGTGGGTTCGATACCAGTCTTTTGGCATTTTGATGTTTTTATAGTTTAATTTGTTTTGCAGATGATAAAGTGCGTTGGATCCTTTCCTTGACACCAAGGCACATCTGGACTGGTGGTGAACATGTTGGCTAGAAGTTCTGAGGGTGTGGGTTCAACACCTAGCCATGGTAACTTTATTTAAAACCCTTATTTTCTTACTATTTTCACTTATAAACCCTAAATTCACCAAACTAAAGCCATTTTTTAACCAATTAATTTTTTCACAAACCCTAACCAACATTAGGGTTTAGTTTTTGTTTAATTAATAAACTTTCTTATTTTTTTCAAATTAAAATTAATTAGGGGTTTTAGGTTTTAATTAATTAAAATCAATTTAGGTTTTAGGTTAATCATCAAATCTTTTATAAAAAAAATCACCAAAACAATTTTCTTTCCCTTTTCGTTATTTTACATTTTCGCGTAGTTTACTCTTTTCGCGTTGCTTATAATTATGTAACTGCTTATGGTTTGTAATAGATATTTAGGGTTTTTTTACTTTCCCCGTATTTTTTATTATTTGTACCCCCATTCCCGAGGCCTTGTAATAGTGTAGAATTTTACTTTTCCGCACTTACATTTTATGCCTTGTATATAATTGTTTAGCTAATATTTTTGTATGGAAAGAATAAAATAAACCGATAGAAAACCCTTATGCAAGATAAGTAAACTGAATTGAACATACTTTCTACACCCACGCTTCTAGGGTAACCTCCCTTGTTGCCTTCAGAATAAAAACAATCATGTCCCTTGAACGTTGGGACGCTTTAGCACTGTCCTTTGAAATCAAATATTGTAGTCCCTCGATGACCCTTTCGAATGTTGCCTTCGGTAAATGATCTAGTCCCTTAAACGAAAATTGCCAAAGTGTCCTTACCAGTTGCCTTCTATAACTGAACGACGACCCACGCATGTCCCTTCACATCAAACGATAGGGCTTCCTACTAACTAATGGTAGGGTAGAACTATCTAAAGGAGGAGGAAAAGTATAATAAAGACCTTGAGTAGGTAGAACACTCATAGTCTCTTGCACACAAACATTTCAAAACAAAAACATCTTTCACAATCACACTTTCAAAAATATTCTCAAACAGACACTTTGTACGCATTCTCAAAAAACAGAAATGAGAATAATTACAAAGCCTTGTCTTACTATTGGAATTTTCAAAATATTTTCAAACACACATTCACAAAGCATTTTCAAAAAGTGAGCTAGCGATTAAGAGCCCGTAGATAACTACAGATGAAAAGGGTGCTAACACCTTCCCTTTTCATAACCTACCCCCCAAACTCGATAATATCGAAGGTCTTTCTTGTTATTTTCACCCTTTCCTTATTGTATAAAAGAAAAGTCGGTGACGACTCTTGCTATCCACAATATTTGTGATAAAATGCAATAACAAGTCAGTTCTTCCACCGTATTACACAACTGGAAACTCTGCTGGGGAGTACTAAAAAGGGGGGTTACCTTTAGAGTTAGATCACTTCTAAACTCTTTCCTTGTTTGCTTTACATTTGAGGGATTGTTTGGGTTTATTTTCTTGCAAAGATCCTACACCCGAATCTGGGGGGAATTTTAGGTAAGTAGCAATAGGTCATGGAAACTATACGGCGTATACCGATAAGATTTAAGTGATGGCTATGTTAGTGTGACACATTGGTTTTTACTGGTGTCCCTCAAGTCAGTCGGGGAGAATACTAAGCTGCCACGTGGTGTCATAAGCATTAGCTGACCTTTAGAACCTTAATTGACCCAACTTAGCCATTAGAAGGTTGTGAGATTGTTGGCTTTGGTGCAGTCCGAAGTTGGTTGATACTCGATACTATGCTCATTGAGATTCGACTCTCGGGGTTTTGTTTGGTGGAAAGTCATAAGGTTGAAGTGATGGCTATGTTAGTGCGACACATTGGTTTTTACTGGTGTTCCTCAAGTCAGTCGGGGAGAATACTAGGCTGCCACGGTGTGTCATAAGCACTAGCTCACCTTTAGAACCTTAATTGACCCAACTTATCCATTAGAAGGTTGTGAGATAGTTGGCTTTGGTGCAGTCCGAAGTTGGTTGATACTCGATACTACGCTCATTGAGATTTGGCTCTCGGGTTTTTGTTTGGTGGCAAGTCAGTTGCCGTTAAACAAAACCTGTGGGAAAAATCCGTGATATTGAGATCCCTAGAACCCGGTTACTTATTTAGGACAAGTTAAGCTAACTAAACTTCAAGAGGATACTTACCTACAAACTCCATGCAAGCCTTAAACTTAAGGCTCTTGTGTGATTTGTTTGTGTTTGTTATCTGTTTAAACATAACAACATAACATCATAACATCATATCATGACTGACCATTTCAAGGATATAGGGGATTTATCTTTATTTTATGTTGCTGGGTCATGGCTTTCAGTCATAGGAATACCATCTGAATCAACTCCATAAGGGTGCCTTCCAAGCTTGAGGAATTAGTCTCAAAGGTTCTTGACAAATCTCAATTCACCAAGAGACATAGTCATCTACTCAGTTTGGTTACTACCAAGAGATATGATGAGTGTTTTGTTCCAGTTTTTTGATCCTAAACATCACTGTTTTACCTTCCTGGATTATCAGTTGGTTCCCACAATGGAAGAATTCTCTAAGTTATTCGAAGTGCCTATTCTTGATCAGATTCCTTTCACCGGTCTAGAGCAAGTTCCAAAACCTGAAGACATTGCAGTAGCCTTACATCTTAAACGATTGGACATTATATCTAATTGGGAAACAAGGTGTGATACGGTGGCAGAACCGACTATTAAAACTTGTTTTCATTTTGTATTTGCAAATGTGCGGTAAGTAAGAGTAGACACTGACTTTTCTTTTATCCAGCAAAGGAAAGGGTGAAAAGAACAAAAATACCATTTTTTGAGATTTTCTGAGTAAGGGGGGTAGATTATGGAAAGGGAAGGTGTTAGCACCCTTTTCATCTGTGGTTTTCCACGGGCTCTTAGGTACTTGCTCATTTCAAAAATTGTTTTCTTATTTGTGTGTTTTGAAAAGTTTGCTTGCTTTATGATAACTCTTGTATCAGTCCTCAAGAGTGTTGATAAAGCGTTTTTGAAAAGAGTTTTGAAAGTGTGATATGAAAAAAGATTTTTTTGAGCAAGTACTTAATAGCTATCTACCTACTCAAAAAAAGTGTTCCTTTCCTCCTTTCCTTTAGATAGTGCTATCCTACTATTAGTGAGTAGGTAGCCCTATCGTTGGGTGTTGAGGGACTATCGAATGGGCATTTACAACCACTAAGGCAACTGGGAAAGAACTCTTAGTAATTGTCCTAAAGCTCTAAGATCACTTTTTTAACCGAGGCAACATTCGAAAGGGTCATCGAGGGACTTGTGATCTCTTGAACTCAAGGACAGTCACTAAAAATTCCCACGTTTCGAGAATTGTGATCGTTTTGAAGGCAACCGAAGTGGGAGATACTCTAGGGGTGAGCATGTGCAAGTGTATTGGTTCAGTTCATTTATCTTGCGCATTTAGGGGTATCTTATCGTTTTAATTTTAGTCTTTTTCATGCAATCCTATTAATCTAAACAGTTAATAGTAGTGCAAGAATTTAAAAGACAGAAATTAAACCTAGCTATTACAAGGCCTCGGGGAAGGGGATACATAACAAAAACTGGGGAGTGCAAAAATTTAAAGCAGTAATAAACCCTAAGTTAAACTATTACAAACTGTATACAGATACAATAAATTGAAAAATAATAAAATAGGAAATGATAAGCGCGCATAGATTAAAACGAGAACAAGTTTGAAAAACCTAAAAATCTAATTGATTTAAAAATTGTTTTTTGTATTTTTATTGAGAAAAAGATTTAAAGTGATTAAAACTATTTCTAATTTATTTTAATTAAGGGAACAAGTAAAATAATTAAATTAATTACCAAAAATTAAATTAATTAAAAAAACCTAAGTCTATTTTTTGTGATTTTTGTATTGATTTTATAATTAAAATAAAAAATTGATTTTAAAACAATTAAAATAAAAACAAAGAAATTAAAAAAAAAAGTAAAAAAAATAGAAAAATGGGCCTGTTAGTGTTAGCAGACTGGGGGGTGTGGTGCTAAATTTTTGTTAGGCCCACTCAACTGAACCCATCATTCCAAACAATAATCTAGCGCGGATGAGTCTTGAGGGTTCACCATGGTCCCTAGCCACTGGGAGCATTGGATTTAGAATCTTAGATCTGAATAGTCCATATGTGAGGCATATCATGCACCTACTGGCCTCCGTGTGCACTAGATCTAAAATGAATTTGTGAGAAAATGCAAAATGCAGACTCCTGGAATCGAACCCAGGTCCCCTTGTTGCACAATCATTCTCCTTGCCATTCAGCTATCCTGTTCATTCATTTATAATAACCAAAGCATACTATTATATGAAAAACGAAGTCATATATATATATATATATATATATATATATATATATATATATATATATATATATATATATATATATATATATATATATATATATATATATATATATATATATATATATATATATATATATATATATATATATATATATATATATATATATATATATATATATATATATTCAAACAAAACGCGCGTGCTGAGTGGGACCTATCTCTTTTTTTAATGGGTGAATCATAAGGGGCCTTTCAGACACGCCAGCATAGGGGGGTCAAACCACTGTACACAGTGGTGTACCACCTTCTTCTCCGGCCATAAAAAATCAACATCTACAAAAATACGATGAATCAAATAAAAGAAGGTCATGGTCCCCCTAATTAGGGGGCTGCGAGTTCAATGGCACCATTTGTTTGTCTTAAAACTCATGGTATCACCTAGTTTGACACTCAACCCATTTTGGAATCCTAACAATGGTACTTTTCTCTCCCTGCGTCAAATCTCAAAAGTAAAAAGTCAAATATCTTATAAATCATCATGCTACATGATTTATGCAAACAAAATGAATTAACAACGCGTAAATTTTAAGGGTACGATTGAGAAAATTTTACCGATCAGTAAGAGGGAGGTACATCGTTCTTGCTTGTTTCAGTCCTGAATGAAGTATGGATATGACTCCTAGAGGTCCAAGGAGTATGACTGAATGCTTCAAAAGGTATGAGAATGGCTGGATCTGATGATGTAAGTTTCACTTTTCTTTGAGAAATTTTAGAATTTTTCTAGGGTTGTATCTAAAGCAGTTGCGCGTCTCTTTTAGGCTAGAATGTTTGTGTATATATATTAAGCCACATTAGGTTAACAAATATAGAGGGGTATCAATGCTTTTAAAAAAATTGATTTCCAAACTTTCCATTTTTGAAGATTCCTTTCTACTCTTGGCTTGCACGTTTCTCTTTGCCATGTGACAACTTTCATGAGTTGTCTTGGGCCTCCAATATGATGGAAATCGAAAGCTGACATGCTCTTGCAGATGAATTTACCTTCAAATCTGCTTTCTTCGAAGACTTTAAACTCCAATTCGAATTATTCAGAGCTTTCCTCATCAGAACCTTGTTTCCTTCGAAAGCTCTAAACTCTAATTCGAATTGCGCCACCTTCAATATCATGGCTCCTTCGATTGAGCCACCCTTTGCTTCGATTGCTTGATTTGAAGAGAATCACCCTGGTTGAATCATCTCTTGTGGATTTAGGAACAAACAAGGCAAGAATCTGGCCTTTAACTCAGGAATTGAATCCACGATCAACATTGAATTCTTGCCATATTTGCAAGGAAAACATGCCATTTTGAACTTTGGGTGAACCTGGACAGGTTAGGATAGGTGTTTTGTTTGAATTTGGCTTAAGGATTTCATCTAGTTCCTTCGATTAAATCTCATGTTTTTCTCTTTTCGATGGATTTGAACTTGGTCCAATTGAAGCATTATCTTATTGACTAGTCGAAGTTTTGTTCTACTCTCCTCGATGGCTCTAAGTCCTGATTCGAATTTCCCAGAACTTCCCTCATCAGAACATTTTTTCCCTTCGAAGTCTCTAAATTCTAATTGCACCAACTTCATTATCACGGTTCCTTAGATTAAATCTTAAGCCTTTCTCCCTTCGATGGCTATGCATCCTAATTCGAATTGCTCATATTCTCAACATCAGAGCTTCTACTTTTGAACCATAGTCTGCAGAAAGGCTCAGAGTTGTCCTCTCCAATCTGCATGAATTCAAATGGCCCATCATCAGAGCTTCTGAAACTCTCTCAGTTCTTGCTCTCTTTGATCCCACTTTCTCTAACTTGGACAATCAGAATATCACCCTATTGATATTCCATCGAGGCATCACTTTGTTAACATGCCTGTCGAAAGGCACTTTGTACGCCCTAACGAAAAAACAACCTTAATTAAGATGCCCGTCGAAACTGCCTTGTTTGAGATGCCCATCGAAAGGCCCTATACCAATCTAAATACCTTTTGTAGATGCTAATCAAAGGACCTTTTTCATATGACAATCGAAGGACCTTTTGTAGATGCCAATCGAAGGACACTTTATAGATGCCAATCGAAGGACCTTTTGTAGATACCAATCAAAGGGCACTTTGTAGATGCCAATCGAAGGATACTTAACCATCATTCATAATTTTCCTTTTCTTTAGGCAAAGGTTTGTAGCCCCCTATGCAAGAGAAAATCTTGGAAAAACATGAGAGGGAAAATTTTGGGGTACAACACAAGGAATATAATCAAGGGTTTTTCTCCTAAATTTATGATAGAGAAGGATAAGTGGTTTCTAGATGCCATCAATTTTCGTGCTTTTGAGGATATTTTGGATTTTTTGATCTATGGTTTGGTGCTAGTCCCTAATCCGAACCAATTCATAGATGTGAACTCCATCAAAATATTTCTCACTCATAATCCAGTACCTACTTTGCTTGGAGATATCCTGCATTCCCTCCACACTCGTACTATGTAGAAGCTAGGAACTCTTATGTGTTGCATACCTCTACTATCGAGGTGGTTTATTTCGCACCTGCCCCGACAGTGATAAAGAATGAACAAGGTTTGAGGTGGTCTCAAAGGTTGATGTCACATGCTCATTCTCGATATCCATTGGTGTTCTCGAGCTTTGCGTCAGTTTGGTTATGCTCGAAGGGACGGTCCTCATGATATGCCAATCCAGGATATTATGTTCGAATATGAGAACGATCCTCAAAATTACCATCAAAGGTTTATATGTGCTTATGGCATGGTCAACAAGATTGATAGCGAGACTTTGGGACAAAAGAATTCCATTCCTCTAGAGCCTTACCACAGATGGGTGCGGTCTCGTGCTTAAAATCTCAAAATGCCATATACTGCTATCCTACCAGTGATTGTAAAGCCTGTTTTTGAAGGGGATGTTCCTCATACCGTTCTTCATCCCGATATTCTTATTGACTTTAAAGAACTACATAAGTCCTGTATTAAACTCAAGAAAGAAAGGGATACCTTTGAAACTCAACTCTATGCTAGTGAGAAGAAAATACTGGAGATAACGAGACGACTCCATGAAGAGCAAAGCCTTAATGCATATGTCAACACAAAGAGGAAGCGCCCGTAGGAGACTTAAATTCATATTTTTCTTCTTTGTAACTCTTTTTATTATCACTATAAGCCTAGAAGGTAATTATAATTTGAGCTTGTTAATAAAATTGATTTTGTTCTCTTTTGTTTAAACACATTTAAATCCCGCAAAGGTCCTTGAAAACATTGCACTTGCATTTAAATATCATGCATATCATCACATAACAGATACTTTCTAGACAGGTTTTCTCATCTTCTTGCTATTTATTTCAGTAAAAGATGGCACTCGAACAAACTGTGAAAGAACTTCAAGCGCAGAATGCTCAGTTTCAGCAAATGTTCTTGGACTTAGCTAAGGACAAGACGAGTTGAAGACCCTCATCACAAAGGGGAATAAGAAGAAGACTAAAAAACTAGTAGTCTTTCTTAATATGGGCAGAAGATTCAAGGGTCCGGTCAGAAGGGCCCTAAATTTTGAGGTCCCATTGAATGAAGATAATAACCAAGAGAAAGATGACGAGAGTGTGAAAGCTGAAGAGAATAACAACCTTGGTTCTGGCCAAGATTCTGATGAAGACTATTCTGCTGAATAATATCCTCCCGCTGATGACAGATACAAGCAACTGGAAGATCGACTTAATGCTATGGAGATGCAGAAAGTGTCTGGGATGGATTTTGAAGAGTTGGGTCTTATCTAGGGGGTTATTATCCTTCACAAGTTCAAGGTTCCTACTTTTTCCAAATATGATGGCGTGTCCTGTCCAAAGCTGCATCTGCGGTCTTATGTTCAGAAGATCTAGCCCCATACTACTGACAGAAAGTTATGGGTTCACTTATTTCAAGAGAGTTTATTTGGGACACAACTTGAATGGTTCTATCAGCTGGAGGGAACCAACATCCGCATTTGGGAAGACCTGGCTGCTGCTTTTTACAAGAAATATCAATATAATGCTGACCTTGCACCAACTCGTATCCATTTACAAAGTATGACTATGGGTTCGAATGAAGGGTTTAAGGAGTATGCGCAAAAGTGGAGAGATCTGACTGGAAAAGTGAAACCTCCCTTATCTGATAGGGAGTTGGTTAAAATGTTCATGGGAACTCTGATATGTCATTTCTTTAACCATCTGATCAGAAGTTCCTCATGTTTTACCGAGCTGATTCTAACTGGGGAACATGTCGAAAGTGGTATCAAGAGTGGAAAGATTCAAGTGGTCGTGTCATCGAGTGCTTTAAAGAAGACATTTAGCAGAAAGAAAGAAGTTAATGTTGTTTATGGCCATAAGGGTCGTGTTAGAAGTGACCGTAATCAGTCTGTAGGAGCGGTGCTAATCTCTAATCCTGCGCCTGTTCAACAATAACAACAGGGCAATTAACGTAGTTCAAAAGCACCTAGAAGATAGTTTACCAAGATCAGTAAGCATCGAGCAGATAGTTTACCAAGATCAGTATGCCACTGTTGTACCCCAAAAGTTTCCATCTCATGTTTTCCAGGATTTTTTCCTTACATGGGTGGTTACAAGCACTTGCCTAAAGAAAATGATTTTTTTTGAAGATGAACAAGGTGTCTTTCGATTGGCATCCTCACAAGCTTTGATTAGGCGCTGGACCTCCTTCAATGCAAGCCTGATTCACAAGCTTCGATTGGGTGTTGGGCCCCTTCGATCAAGTTCAAATCATAAGGCTTCAATTGCGCATTAGCTACTTCAGGCTTACCTTCGATTCACAAGGCTAACGGCGTCTGCAAGTGCCTTCAATTCATAAGGCTAACGGTCTCTAGAAGTTCCCTTCGATTCACTAGGCCAAAAACCCCTCCATGCTTGCGTTGGATTCACAAAGGCAAAGGCTTCTTCTATAATTTCCTTTAATGCACAAGGCAAAGACTTCTTGTATAATTGCTTTCAATGCACAAGGACAAAAATTATTCTATAGGCAAATACTTCTTCTGTGCTTTCTCTCAATGCCAAGACCCTTCAACACACATAGTTTTTGTCACTATGACATACCTAGATGCCCCTTTCAGAAGGTACACATCTGGCGCATTCGAAGGACATGCGCATGGTCCATTCGAAGGGCATATATTTTCCACATTCGAAGGACATGTATTGGTGGATTTAAAGGGGCATACACGGGTGTTCCATTCGAAGGATTTACTTTGTTAGCCCATTCGAAGGAATTGCAAATGATGCACACAAGTGATGCATGTGGTCCCTTCAAAAGAGCACACACATTGGTTCAAAACGAAGGACACATATTACTGGAAATTCGAAAGAGACACATAATCACTGAACGCAAGTTTATCTTATGATGAGTCATGGTCCTACATGGGGCCAGGCCCAGATCTCTTGTGCATTAGCATTCGAAGATGGTGACAAAAGAGGTTTTCGATTGGCCAGATTGAAATTTTTTGTTTGAGTTTGTTTGAATCAAGTAGCAAATACAAGTAGACTCTATTAAAGAAACTCTGATAAGGGAAACTTTGAATTCAGAGTCATCAAAGATCTAAGCAATTCGAATTGATATGGATGGACTCATTTGAAGGAGGCAATCAGAGCCATTTGAAGGAGGAAATCAGAGCCATTCGAAGGATATGAATCAGAGCTATTCGAAGGAGGCCATCAGAGCCATTCAAAGGAGGCCATCAGAGCCATTCGAAGGAGGCAATTAGAGTCATTTGAAAGAGAGCATTCGAAAGTCATTTGTGTCCACATTCATTCAAATTAAAAAAGTGACAAGAAGCCGTGTCTTTGGAAACGTTTCAAAATGGTATTCATGGCCTTAAAACACCAACTTAATGGCTGTTTATTCCTTGGCCCTCTTGTCCCCTCCATCCCCTCTATATAAAGAACACACTAGTAAGCTCCAAGGAGGCTGGACACAATCGGAGAGAGAGTCACACGAAATTAAAAACATATTCTTGGAGGTTTACTGAAGCTTTTCCAGTCATCCCCGACCCTTAAGAAAGTATCCTCATATCAAGAAGTGCCAAATCGAAGCAATCCTTAAACAAGGGTACCCACACCTGAAACCACAGATTCATAGATCACCATTGGTAAGAATGTGTAAAAAGATCAAACTTACATTTGCATGACATATTAGCATTTGTAGTTCATTCGATCTGTATTCAAGATTGAGGACCTGGATTTGACACCCAGGTCTGTATTTTGCTTTGTTTCTAACACTTTCTACAGATATAGCCTGAATAGAACCAACGCGTGCAGGATCAAAGGACCTGGGTTCGATACCCGTGTCCTGCATCTTTATTTGGCTAATATTTGTCTTGCAGAATCAAATTGAAAGGCAGCATCCATCCCTGGATCGAAAAGCAAAGCATCCCTCCTTGGATCGAAAAAAAATCATATTCCCCTCTGGATCGAAAATCCCATTTTTCCTCTGGATCGAAAGGAACCTTCTCTGGATC
Organism: Vicia faba; assembly: GCA_948472305.1. Classification (NCBI taxonomy): domain Eukaryota; kingdom Viridiplantae; phylum Streptophyta; class Magnoliopsida; order Fabales; family Fabaceae; genus Vicia; species Vicia faba. The sequence goes on along the minus strand of OX451736.1, from coordinate 644,506,246 downwards.
GAAGCCTCCCTTTTTCTCCCTGGATTGAAGGATGCCCCCTTGTATTTTTATTTTTGTTTTCAATGACTTCTTTTTATTTCAACTTTAAATAAAAAAATCACAAAAAAAACATTAGGCTAGTATTTTTCTAATTAAGTTAATTTTGTAAACAAATTAATTGATCATTTTAACCTTTCTTGACATTAAAATTAAATATACTTAGGTGTTATTTTCTTAAAATAAAACAAAACAAACAAAAAGATTTCTCTTCCTTAGGATTTATACGGCCTTGTTAATTTGTTTGCGCATTTATTTATTTTCGCATTTTTTCATCTTGTTGTAATTGCTTCCCTGTTTGTAATAGTAACTAGGACTTTACTTTTCGCATCTCTATAATGTACCTCTCACAAAGCCATGTAATAGCGTAGGATTTACATTCTCGCACTTTACATTTCTACCCTTTAAATTACTATATATACTACTGCTAGTAATTAGGATTGCATGATGAGACTGAAAATTAAAACGCTAGCAAACTTAACATAAGACTTAAATAACTGAACATAACACACAATGCACATATACACCTCTAGGGTACCCCACTTCGGTTTCCTTCGGAAAACGGTCACAATTATCGAAATGTGAGAAGTTTTAGTGGCTGTCCTCTAGTTTGAAAGATCACAAGTCCCTCGATGATCCTCTCGATGTTGCCTCAGTTAAAAGTGATCTTAGAACTTTAGGACATTTACTAAAGCTTCTTGCCAAGTTGCCTCCGTGACTGTAGTGTCCCTTCGAATTTCCCTAAAATATCCAACGATAGGGCTACCTACTCACTAATAGTAGGATAGCACTGTCTAAAAGAAAAGAGGAAAAGAACATCTTTTTCGAGTACAAGTAGATAGCTATTAGATGCTTGCTCAAAATAAAACAAACTTTCTACACTTACACGTTTCAAAAACAACTTTCGAAAACATTTTCTTTGTCAACACTCTTGAGGACTAATACAAGAGTTATCACAAAGCGAATCACCGCATTAAGGCATTTCAAAACATTTTTTCAAACACACAAAGCACAAAGCACTTTTAAAATGAGCTAAGCATCTAAGAGCCAGTAGATTACTACGGATGGAAGGGTGCTAACACCTTCCCTTTCCATAATCTATCCCCTTACTCATAAAATATCGAAAAGGTCTTTTTCGATTCTTTTCACCATTTCCTTCATTTAGATAAAAGAAAAGTCGGTGGCGACTCTTGCTTACCACAACATTTGCAAACACAAACGCAAAACCAGTATTAACAGTCGGTTCTGCCACCGTATCACAGAACTGGCGACTCTGTTGGGGATAATGAAAAGTGGGGTTACGTTAAGAGTTTAGTTCATTCTTAAAACTGTTTTAGTTGCTTGCTTTGTATGCTTTATCCTTGGAGGGTTGTTTGGGTTGTTACTATAGATCCTACACCCGGATCTGGGGGCATCTTTTTAGGTAAACAACAATAGATCATGGAGAATGTGCGGCGTAGACTGATATGGTTAAAGAGATAGTTGTGTTGGTGTGACACTTTGGTTGGTATCGGTATCCCTTGTGTTGAATCGAGGAGAATACGGGGCCGCCGCATGGTGTCGTGAAGTACTAACAGACCTTAGAACCTTAGTTGAACAAACTTGGCCATTAGAAAGTAGTGAGATATCCAGCCTCAGTGTAAAGTTGGGGATTGGTTGATACTCGATGCTACACTCATTGAGATCGTACTTTCGAGATGTTTCGGCCGCAAGAAAAGATTGCTAAGCTGAAATAATGCTCGATAAAGAAAGATCAGTGATATTGAGACTCCTTAGAACCCGGTTACTATTTCTAGGACAGGTTGAACCAACTAAACTTCAAGAGGGTACTTACCTGTAAACTCCATGCAAGCCTAAACCTAAGGTCTTGTGTGTTTTGCTTCTGTATAATTAGTTTGCTTAAACATGACATCATGCATCATAACATCCATTTTTCATTACACTGGCCATTTCAAGGACCAAGGGAATTTATCTTTGTTCTGTTTAGCAGATCATGGCTTCCGCTCGTAGAAATACTATCTGAATCAGCTTTGTAAGAAAACTTCTCCAACTCAAAGAGCTAGTATCAAGGGTTCCTGAGACTTCCTCTTTCACCAAGAAATATGGTTAGCTTCTCAATCTAGTTACCTTGGGCTTTGATGAGAAGATGATGAGTGTACTCTTTCAATTCTTTGACCCTAAACACCATTGATTCACTTTCCCAGACTATCAGCTGGTACCCACCATGGAAGAATTCTCTCAAATGTTGGGTATACATATTCTTGATCATATGTCTTTCACCGATTTAGAAGAAGCTCCAAAGCCAGAAGTCATTGCAACAACTTTGCATCTAAAATGATCTGATATTGTATCCAACTGGGAAACAAGAAGTGGAGTCAAGGGTTTCCTAGTGAACTTCCTATTAGAGAAGGCTCGACTGTTTTGGGATGATTTGGATTTCCAAGATTTTGAGGAGGTTCTGGCCCTTCTAATCCATGGTTTAGTGCTATTCCCTAATACAAACTTACTCATAGTTATGAATGCTATCAAGGTTTTCCTCTCTCGTAACCATGTGCCTACTCTACTCGGAGACATCTTACATACCCTCCACACTTGCCCCATGAAGAGAAAAGGGATTCTTATGTGTTGCATGTCGTTGCTATCAAGGTGGTTTATTTCACACCTCCCTAAATCAGTATTGAAGAATGAAGAAAATTTGGTCTGGTCGCGAAGGATAATGTCGTTTTCTCACTCGGATATTCTCTGGTATTCCCGATCTATGGGAGATATTTTCGTCATTGACCGCTGTGGGGAATCCCTTAATGTCCCATTACTTGGCATTATGGGAGGCATAACTTATAATCCTTCTCTGGATTTGCGACAATTTGGTTATGCTCGAAGGGATGGTCCCCACGATATGCTTATCCAGGGCATTATGTTTAACTACAAGGATGATGTTCAAGGGTATTGTTAGAGGTTTATACGAGCTTGGGGGCATGGTAAACAAATTTGATACCAAGACCTTGGGGCATAAGACTTCTATCCCTATGGAACCTTATCTCAAATGGGTACGAGCTCGCGCTCAGAACCACATAATGTCTTATATATCCATCTTACTAGTGGTTGTGGAGCCCATCACTGAAGGAGATGTTCCTTATACAGTTCTCTATCCTGACATGTCCACTGATATTGAAGAGCTGCAGAGATCCTGGATTCAGTTGAAGAAAGAACGAGATACCTTTAGAGATCATTTCTATGTCAATGAGAAGAAAGTGTTGGAGCTTACGAAGCAACTTCACGAAGAAAAAAGTCTTAATGTCTATCTCGGCACGAAGAGGAAGCGCCCATGGGAAACTTGATTTCTTGGATTTTAGAATTTTTCAATTGTAAGCCTAAAAGGCAATTGTATTTTGAATTCTACTAATAAAATCTTAGTTTCATTTTGGTTTAAAAATTTAAATTTCCCGAAGTCCTTGAAAACATTGCATACATATATCATACATATCATTGCATGAACAGGTTTCAGGACAAATTTCTTATCTTCTCTGTTGTTTATTTCAGCAATAGCTCTTGAACAAACAATTAGGGGGCTTCAGGCACAAAATGCCCAATTCCAAGAAATGTTCCTGAATCTGGCTAAGGGTCATGAAGATTTGAAAGCTTTGATTCTCAAGGACAAGAAGAAGAAAAAGAGGCCAATGGGTGTTCTGAATATGGGAAGAAGGTTTAAAGGATCAGTGAAGCAAGTTTCAGAGCTCGCAACTCCATCAAGAGAGAGAGACAATCAGGAAGGAGAGCCAAGAGAAGAAGACCACAGTACAAGGGAGTCTGAAGAAGATGAACCTGACTAATCCGAGGAGCAGTATCCTCCCGCTGATGATAAATACAAACAACTGGAGGATCGGCTCAATGCCATGGAGATCCAAAGGGTACCTGGGTTAGATTTTGAAGAGCTAGGACTGGTCTTAGGGGTGGTCATCCCGCAGAAGTTCAAGGTCCCTACATTTGCTAAGTACGACAGTGTCTCCTGTCCTAAGATGCACTTAAGGTCGTATGTCAGGAAAATTCAACCCCACACTACTGACAGGGATCTGTGGGTACACTTCTTCCAGGAAAGTTTGGCAGGGAATCAACTGGAATGGTTCTATCAACTAGAAAGAACCAATGTGCGTAATTGGGAAGATCTAGCTGCTGTTTTCTACAAGCAGTATCAATATAATGCTGACCTCACCCTGACTCGTACATAGTTGCAAAGTATGTCTATGGGTTCCGGCGAGGGTTTTAAAGACTATGCCCAAAAATGGAGAGACCTTGCGGGAAGAATCCAGCCTCCGTTGTCTTATATGGAGATAGTAGACATGTTCTTGGGCACATAATCCGGGTCATTCTTTAACCACCTGATTGGAAGTTCTTCTGTTGGGTTTACTGAATTGAATTTAACGGGAGAACAAGTAGAGGCTGGCATCAAAAGTGGTAAAATCCAGAGAGAAGCATCCTCCAATACAGTAAAGAAACCATTCATGGGAAAGAAGGAGGTCAGTGCTGCTTACAGCCAAATTAATTATAACAAAACTGAACTTCGTCCGACGGTAGGGGCTGTTATGATTTCCAACCCTGCAGCTACTCAATAATAGAATAATCAGTCCATAACAGATAAGCCAAGGAGACATTTTACCCAGATTAATATGACCTTGTCTCAAGTTTTTCCACACCTGCTGAAGTCCAACCTGGTGACCCTTATGGAGGCCCCGAAAAATCCTAATATTGCCTCTCCCCGCTACAACCCAAATGCTCGGTGTGCTTACCATTCTGAGAGTCCAGGCCATGATACAAACGACTGTTGGGCTTTGAAGAACAAGGTGCAGGATTTGATTGAGGCAAAGGAGATTGAATTCGATGCTCCTGAGACCCCTAATGTTATAAATTCCCCTATGCCCAAGCACGACCGTGGTGTTAATGCTATTGATGATGACATGTTTGTTGCTTCTGTTGATGAACTAGCTACTCCATTCTTGACTATTAAAAATAATCTCTTGCAAGTCGGTTTATTTCCGGGTTATGGCGATGGTTGCCACTTATGTTTCTCCCTACCTAATGGTTGCCATTTGTTGAAGGAAGGCATTCAGTGCCTGATGGATGATAAAGAATTTCTGTTTGAGAAGACTCCGGTTACAAGTGCTCCGTGTGAAGATGTTTCTATCATTACCATTTCCCCCAATCCTTCCAAGGTCTCCTCCAAAAGACCTGTCAGGATTACATCTGTTCTGAAAGTTGCTCCGTTGATAATTACTTTCGCTGGACCTATACCATATTCGTCGGATAAAGCTGTTCCCTGGAACTATGGGACTAACGTCTATTACCATGGCGTCAAACAAGATTTGATGGTTGTTAAAGATAAAGATGTTGAAGACTCTAATCCTGACATTAGTAATATCGCCGAGACCAGTAAGATAACAAGAAGTAGAAGAGTTTTCTCTCCCAAGATCTCTCCTCCTAAAATTGTTTCTACTCTTGTGATCATCCCTGCTGCTCCTCCTGTTAATACTCCCATTGCTACTCCTGTGATTCATCGTGCTGCTACTCCTGTCAGTATTCCCATGGCTACTCCTACTATTAGCCCTACTGTTATCCCTGCTACCGGGTCGACTGAGACTCGGGGAAATGAGGTATTGGTCGAGCCTGTCAGGATGAAGGCACATCTAGAAGCCATTCCCGAGGCTTCTAAAATGGAGATGGAAGATATATTGAAAATAATCAAGAAGAGTGACTACAATATGGTTGAACAATTGGGGCAGACCCCTTCCAAGATCTCAATGGTGGCCCTGTTATTATTCTCTGAAGCCCATGATAAGGCTTTGGTGAAATTCCTCAAGACTGCTCATGTGCCACAAGAAACCTCTACTGATTAATTCAAAGACTGTGTTACCAGTTTTACTGGTGATAATGGCTTGGGTTTTTCCAATGTTGATTTAACACCCAAAGGAAGGAAACATAATGATGCTATGCATGTCTCTATCGAGTACAGGGTCAATACTTTGGCCCATGTTCTAGTGGATACATGTTTATCACTGAATGTTCTGCCCAAGAAGGCCCTTGACAGATTGGATTACGAAGGATTGACTCTAAAGCCCAGTAACATTGTAGTGAGAGCCTTCGACGGTTCTAAAAGAATGGTGCATGGGGAGGTGGACATCCCTGTCAAAGTGGATACTCAGACTTTTAATTCCAATTTTTATGTGATAGACATCCGCACGTCCTACTCCTGTTTATTGGGTTGACCTTGGATCCATGGGGCTGGTGCTGTGACTTCCACCCTACACCAGATGCTGAAGTACCCAGTCAATGGGAAAATTATCACAATCTATGGGGAGGAGGAGTACATGGTGAACCACCTGAACTCTTTCAGGTATGTCGAAATGGACGGCGAGTTCATTGAGACTCCCTGTAAGAACTTTGAGGAGGTTCCACAGACTATTGCTACAACCAAGACCATTGCCAGTTTTCCTAAGACTAATAGGCCTCTGCTGAAGATGGCTTCTCTAAAAGATGCCAAGGCAGTAGTTGAAGAAGGTGGGTGCATAATTTGGGGCCAACTTCCGAATATTGCCTACAAATCTGACAAATTTAGTTTGGGTTTTACTTCAGGAGCCCAGAGAGCTGTTCGTCGTGCTCGCACCGGGGGACCACCTTTGCGGATCAGCAACCATGGAGTCAATGCCCTGGAAGACGGAGATAGTGATTATGACGTGGACAAGTGGATCTTCCCAACCATCGGAGGTGGACTCATCAATTGGGAGGATAAAGAGTTTGTGCCCATTACTTTTATTCAAGAGTAATTTGTCTTTTTGTTTTAAGGAAATGTAATATTTGAACAATTGAAACATTAAAGCCTTGTGTCTTACCCGAGGCACAATGGTCTATTTATGAGGGTCATTGTTTCATTTTCATATGTCGTCAATAAAACATTGGACGTTTCGCATGCAAATTTTACGCTCTTTGTTTTTCTTTTCTACTTCTTTACTTTATAAAAAATATACAGTTATGCTCTTACACACACCCACATATCAAACTGCAGATCCACATCCACTCAGGATCCCATTGATAACAGTTCTGCTATTGCTTATTATGACTTTGAAAATCCAATCTACCAAGCCGAGGACGAAGGTGAGGAAGATTGTGAGGTACCAGGAGAGCTTTCCAGACTGTTACAACAGGAAGAGAGGGAAATACAGCCTCATGAAGAGCCAGTTGAAATAGTGAACTTGGGTACTGAAGAGGACAAAAAAGAAGTCAACGTAGGTGCTAACTTGGAGTCCAGTGTCAAACATCGGTTAGTCCAAATGTTGCATGATTATATTGAGATCTTCGCCTGGTCATAGGAAGACATGCCGGGACTTGACATTGATATTGTGATTCATTGCCTACCTACAAAAGAGGATTGTCCTCTAGTGAAACAAAAGTTTCGGCGTATGCGGCCAGATATGTCAGAAAAGATCAAGGTTGAAGTCATGAAACAGTTTAACACCAGTTTCTTAGCTATCACGTATTATCCATAATGGGTTGCTAATATTGTTCCAGTGCCTAAGAAGGACGGTAAGGTATATATGTGTGTGGATTACAGATACCTGAACAGGGAAAGCCCCAAGGATGACTTTTCGCTTCCCCATATCGATGTTCTGGTTGACAACACCACACAACATAAAGCATTCTCCTTCATGGATGGTTTCTCCGGGTATAATCAGATCAAAATGGCACCTGAAGACATGGAGAAGACGACCTCTGTCACATAGTGGGGCACTTTCTGCTACAAAGTTATGCCATTTGGACTAAAGAACGCCGGGGCAACCTATCAATGTGCCATGGTAGCTTTGTTTCATGATATGATCCATCACGAGATAGAGGTCTATGTTGATGATATGATAGCCAGGTTTCAGACTAAAGAGGATCACCTTGATCACCTACAAAAGCTTTTTGAAATGCTGAAGAAATACAAGTTGAGGCTAAACCCAAATAAGTGCACTTTCGGAGTAAGATCCGGTAAGCTCTTAGGCTTCGTCGTCAGCAACAAAGGCATTGAAGTTGACCCTGCAAAAGTCAAAGATATACAAGAAATGCCAACTCCTCGCACCGAGAAGGAAGTTAGTGGATTCTTAGGACGCCTAAACTACATTGCCAGGTTCATTTCCCATTTGACCGCTACTTGTGATCCAATCTTCAAATTATTGAATAAAGATCAAGCGTTGAAGTGGAATAACAACTGCCAGAACGCCTTTGAAAAAATCAAGGAATATCTTCCAGAGACTCCAATTTTGATGCCGCCAATTGAAAGAAGACCTCTGATCATGTACTTAACAGTATTAGAGAACTCAATGGGGTGTGTGCTGGGGCAGCATGACGAGTATGGTCAAAAAGAGCATGCGATATACTACCTTAGCAAAAATTTTACCGACTGTGAAACAAGATACTCACTGTTCAAGAAAACTTGTTCCACTTTGGAATGGGCTGCTCGCCGACTAAGACAATATATGTTGACTCACACTACCTTGTTGATATCTAAAATGGATCCAATCAAGTACATCTTTGAGAAGCCCGCTCTCTCCAGAAGAATAGCAAGATGACAGATGATCCTGACCGAATACTACATTCAATATACAACCCAGAAAGCAATTAAGGGAATGATAACATCATGTTAGTAAATGATTATGAAGAACCAGGATCAGCTGAAGGACCTGAAAAAGGATCCTGATGGACTATAGTTTTTGATGGAGCTTCCAACGCTCTTGGAAGTGACATCGGCGCTATGATCATATCTCCTGAAGGCTATCATACCCCTTTCACTGCCAAACTATATTTCAATTGTACCAAAAATATGGCTAAGTATGAAGCATGTATCATGGGTCTCGAAGCTGCAATTGGTTTAAGGATCAAGTTCTTAAGTGTGTTTGGAGACTCGACCTTAGTAATCAGTCAAATCAAAGAAGAATGGGACACGAAGCATCCTAATCTCATCCCTTACAAAGATCATGTGTTGACATTGATTCCGCATTTTGAAGAAACCACCTTTGAGCATTTTCCACGAGAGGAAAATCAACTAGCGGACGCGCTAGCTGCAATGTCATCCATGTTCAAGGTCAAATGGGATAATGAGGCTCCTCATATCACTATTGAGAGGATGGATGAACCAGCATACTGTCACGAGATTGGTACTGAAGAAGTAGTGGACAAGCCTTGGTTCCATGAAGTCAAAAGATATCTCGAAGCCCAAGAGTATCCTGAGGGAGCTTCAATCAATGATAAGAAGTTCCTAAGAAGGTTCTCTGCTAAGTTCTTTCTCAAAAACAGGATCCTCTATAAGCGCAACCACGACTCTACCTTGCTTCGGTGTGTAGACAAGTGTGAGGTAGAAAAGATTATGGCTGATTTACACAAAGGTACCTTTGGCATTCATTCCAGTGGACATACTTTGGCTAAAAAGATCCCGTGGGAAGGATACTACTGGTCCACCATGGAGGCAGATTGTTACCAGCATTCACGAACTTATCACAAGTGATAGATATATGTTGATAAGGTGCATATACCTCCAGTTCCTTTAAATGTCTTAACTGCTCCTTGGCCTTTCGCAATGTGGGGCATCGATATGATTGGGGAGATCAGACCTACGACTTCTAATGGGCACCGCTTCATTCTGGTTGCCATTGATTACTTCACAAAGTGGGTCGAGGCAACTTCATTTGCTTCTGTTACCAAGAATGTGATGGCCCGATTCATCAGACACAACCTTATTTGTCGGTAGAGTAGTCCAGAAAGAATCATTATAGATAATGGTACCAATCTTAACAATACAATGATCACCGGGATCTGCATGCAATTTAAAATCCAGCATCATAACTCTTCTCCCTACCGACCGAAGATGAATAACGTTGTTGAAGCTTGTAGCGATAAAAAATGTAGCGGGGTAAATCGGAGATCGAATTATTGATTAATTCGTCTCGCAAAAGCAAGAGTCGCCACCGCGCTTTATTGTTTCCAAAGGAAAAGGGAAAAGAGCGAAATAAAACCCTAAATATGCAATGTAAATAATAATAAAAATACAAAGCGTTTTTGAAAAGAGATCTTATGGTTCGGGGGTTGGTTATACAATGGGAAGGTATTAGCACCCAATGCATCTATAGTACTCTATAGGAACCTTTTGAAATATCTGTTTTATTTTAAATTGATTGCTTGATTGAAAATAAATCGTTTTGGCCGAAACGGGATACGGACGGGTTTTTGAAGATACGACGACCTAATGTCGAAGTTTTTGCTTAAAGGGCATAAATTTTGAAAAGGTTGAATATTTGGGGAAAAATTATCCTAAGTTTTAATGAAATGCGAAAGTTCGCGCAGTTAGACTTGAGGACATGAAGTCGACAAATTTACTGTTTTTCCTTTGGATTTAAACATAAACAGAATGAACAAACGAATAAATACACAAACAAAGTATGCGGATAATGATTAAATAACGATAATTTAAATGATAGACTAAATGATGCGAATAATGCATTTTTATGATTTTTGTTTAATATTAACGAAAAGAAAGTATTTTTTATTTTTACGCATTTTGATATGGATAAAAGCAAGAGAATTATTTAACGAAGACATAATGTTTTTTAGTTTTAAGTTTTTATTTTATATATTTTGATATTAATATTAATAAAGCAAGAAAATGAATTAATAAAAATATTTTTTAAGTTTTTCTATTTTTTATATGTTTTAGAGTTTTGTTTGATAACGATGTAAGAGGAGAATTAATTAGAAAAAATAAAATGTCTACCTTCTTAAATTCTATATTTTTTTATGTATGTGAAACTAAAATACTTATTAAGAGATTTTAAATTAAATGGAAAGTTATTAATTTACCCTAATGGAATAAAATTAAAACTCTTAAATTAAATCCAAGGTTAAACTAAAAAGGTCAAACTAATTAAAAAACACCTAGTTAGACATATCTCTTTTTTTTTTATAATACTTACCAATTAATTAACATAATAATAATTCTAAAAAAAAGATTAGAGAAAATAAAAAAAAGTGAAAAAGTGTATCAAAATAAAAATAAGCAAGAAAAGTATAAATGGGCTAAATGGTTTGATGGCCCACGCAGAATCCAAAATGGTGGGGGGGGGGGGGGGTGCAGAAGCAGGTCGTGGGCTTAAGCAGGAAAAAATAGGGTGAGGCCCAATGGTTTTACAAAATGTTTTAGGGTTAATTTGTTTTATCATAATTGGGGATTAGGGTTCTGCTAGGAAGAACGGCGCTCATCTCTCTTCTTCGTCATCTTCTGCGCGTCTTCTTCTCCATGCTTTTGCTTCTGAGTTTCGCTTTCTAACTCCTTGCCATGGCCACCCGCTCACGCTATCTTCTTCCCTCTAGCCAAACGAAAAAAGGGAGGGCTACGGATTTACGGTAAAATACGCTTCTGATTTGTTAAAGCTTAGTCTCATTTTTGCATGTGTTGATTCTGATTACATGATTCTTATTCTGTTTTGATTCTTGTTATTGTTATTTGGAGGTACTATGAGAGTAAAAAAGGAAAAGGAAATCGTTACCTAGGCGGAGACGGAGGAGGAGGTCGGGAGCGAAGGAGGCCAGGCGGCGAGGAGATGAGGGTCGTGGGCTCGCTTCGGTGACTGGTATTTTATGTGATTTTCTTCTTCTTCTTGCTGGTACTGTATGATTCGATCTTTCTCTTCATCGTTTTCCTTGGTACAATATTTTGATGTTGCCTTTGAACGCTTTCTTATCTTCTCCTTCACTGTGATGATGTTGAACTGCTCTTCCTTCTTCTTGCTACTGTCGCTTGTTCATTGGCCTATGATAATGTTTTTGAGGCTTTGAGTTGTATGCTTTGAATGGCCAGTGATGGTAACTCTGAGGCCTTGCTCGTTGCCCTCGAAGTTGGTTTTGGTATGGATCGTTTCAGGTTTGGCCTAGCTTGGCTTCAACAGGTCTGTGATTGATGATGTTCAGGCTTGGGTAATAAGTTTGACAGGTTTATGAGTATGCTGGTTTTGTGTTGGTTGGACAGGTTGATGGAAACAGGGAAATAGGTTTTTTGTTGCTAGGCCATATTGGTTGTATGGTTTTAATTTGGTTTTGTGTTGGGAAATTGTTTTTGATATATGGTTTTGACAGTAATGGTGATGTTGGCTTAAGGGCTCAATCAGTTTGTGAGGTTTAGGCCATATGGTTTTATGGTTTTTTGACAGTAATGGAATGGTTATGCAGGTTTGAGAGCTCAATCCGTTTTGTGAGGTTTAGGCCATATATGTTTTTATGGTTTTGACAGTAATGGAATGGTTATGCAGGTTCTGTTAGCTTTTGTGTGTTTTTTCTTGATAACTATTTTTTCTAAGTTTTTGAAGGCTTGGATATTGATTCCCCTATGTGTGATTTTTGGTTGTTATGTTATAACAGCCTTCCCTCCCTTTGTTTACGTTACAGGCTGGAGGTTTTGAAATACTTTCCCTCTTCCCTGGCATTCTGCACCAGACTGCTACCTCCAATTTGTTTCTATTCTTCTTTTATGTTTTTATTTCTACTGGCTATATTACTGCAGTTTGTCTTGTATCTCTTTCCTGCCTATGCCAAACCTGTAAAACCACACTTCTCCCTCTCTTTTCTCTCTCAGTACAGTTTTGACAATAAAATGATATGCTGTACTATTTCTGAAATTGCAAATGGCCAGGAAAATGATGAAAATAAGGAATGTCACATTGCTTGCATATTGGTTAAACTGCATATTTTTTGACTTCCAATGCAATAGTAGCTTATGTTTTGTTTTTTACTATGTGGGCATAGGTTTACGTTGGCATTTGCTTGCATATGTTGTTGAGATCATGCAGGGACTTTGTATGCTGTATGTTTTTTTGAAATATGCATTTGGATTTTGAAAAATGAAATTAATTTAAAACATGCAATTTTTGACACAAAAATGAACTTGTGCATTCATTTAAAAATTCCTCTCTTTTTTGTGAACCGGGAGAAATCCCGTGATTTGCAAAAAAGAGTAACTGATTCCGGCCATTGCTTTTAATGATGAACATTAAATAATTTCGCTTTTAATTATTTGTTCGAATTCTAATTTCTTTTAATTTTGCAGGTAACATCAAGTGAGCAGACAAAAATGCATTGGATCAGAAGATTTAGAATTAGGAATATTAGATTAATTTTTTTATTTCATTTTAGCTTTGTAAACTAATTATTGTAATTTTGTTGTAATAGATACAATATTTACATAATAATTGTACAATTAGAAAAAATGAATAAAATCCAATATTCGCCAATTAATTTCTTCTTTCTCTCTAATTATTTATTTTATCGTTTACAATTCTTTAATCGTATAATAATTGAAAACGAATTTCAACTACCTACATTCAGAATAATAAACAGATAAATAAATAATTATCATTGATCAATTAATAGCCTCAATTATTTAACTCATCATCCATAACTTTCTAAATAATAATTAAAATAGAATTTCAATTATTTAACTTAGAATGACAAATGATTAAATAATCATTATTGACCAATAAACTTTTCCGAATATTTATTATATTATTCATAAACCTTTAAATTATGTAATAACTGAGAATGAATTCCAGTTATTTAAATTTAAGATAGTGAGTAATAAATAAATACTGTCTGCACAATTAATGCGCCTCTTCTCTAATGTTTATTTTATTATCTATACATCTTTAAACTACATAATAATTGAAAACAAATTTCAATTATTTAAATTTAAGATAATAAATAATTAATAAACATTATTTTAGCACGAATCGATTAAATGATTTAGTGTTCAACATAAATAGCTCTCGGCCTGAAAAAAGGTTATGAATTTTAAAATCGATGGATCAAAACACTTGTAATGTAATGATGCAGGTAGGAGATGATATCTTAGGTCAAAATTTGGGGTACAACAGCTGCCCCTATTTAAGTTTCTTCTATCCGGAGATATGAAGATTGAAATCTTCGTTTCGACGAGATTGAAGGTACTTAAATACATAATTACGCAAATTTTGTCCTAAGATGCCGTCGTCAAGTTTGATATGAATGCAGTGATCGAACTCACAGAGAAAGATATTGTATGAAACAAGACAATGTTGGGGGAATCGAACACCAACAAAACACAGAGGCATGGATTATACATTACTGGGGAAACAAGCTATCGACTTTAAACGACAGACTCCTGACAGCGAATAAAATCGAGGGAATACAACCTCTAACCCTAACAAAGAGAGCATCTTGCATAGGCCATAACAGATCATTGATCCAAAACAGTGAGTTCGCAACTCAAGGTCAAAGATAGACAGAGAGTATCAAATTGCTGATAACTGATTACCGACTTCTGGAGGTACAGATTCGTAACAGACTTCTCTGCTAGATTTTCGGAGAGATACTCATTAATGATGAAGTAATAAGATTGTAGATACGAAAGTTGTTCAAATAAAGAAAACTGCCACTTGCTGTTGTCCAAAGAAAATACCAATAACATACAAGTTGCTCAATTAAAGAGGCTGCCACTTGTTGTCGTCCAAAGAAAATACCGATAACATACAAGCTGCTCAAATAAAGAGGCTGCCACTTGCTGTCGTCCAAAGAAAATACCGATAACATACAAGCTGCTCAAATAAAGAGGCTACCACTTGCTGTCGTCCAAAGAAAATACCGATAACATACAAGCTGCTCAAATAAAGAGGCTGCCACTTGCTGTATTCCAGAAAAGTAATAACGTACTGGTGACTCGTGAAGAGTTTGCCGCTTGTCGCTTTCAGAAAAATAAAATGACGCACTAGTAGCTCGTGAAGAACTGCTGCTCGGCGCTTTCAAAAAGTAATAACGCACTAGTAGCTCGTGAAGAACTGCTGCTCGGCGCTTTCAAAAGAAAAAAATGACGCACTAGTAGCTCGTGAAGAACTGCTGCTCGGCGCTTTCAAAAAGTAACGTACAAGTTGCTCATGAAGAGCTGCCGCTTGTCGTTTTCCAACGGTGTCTGTAACGTACAAGTTGCTCATGAAGAGCTGCCGCTTGTCGTTTTCCAAAAACCAAACAGAAGGAAATTGCGATGATATTGGCAGAGAATAAAATCCTCGTCAAAGAGAACCATGAATCAATCCTTCCCGAGGAGATCACTTACTTAAAGGTGTGACATAAATGCACCAGCCGTCTAGGTCACGAACTTACTGGGGAGAATCAAAGAAATAGCCTATGCAAGAGGCAGCAACTTCATCCAGGGATAACCTAGAGAGAAAACAGTCAAACAAGACTCCACCCAATGAGAGAGTAACTCGATTGGGGAATTCATCTTATCCAGAAATGGACAAGGTGAGCTGAATCAAAAATCATCCACGAGTGTTAGCTCCGTTGGGGAATTTAGAAAGGAAGCACATTTTCTGCCTAAGCTAACCTTCTACTTGGGAGGACAAAAATGTACGTTGTTTGAACAAACAAGGTACGACCCCAAAATCAACGGCAAATGTGGATACGCATGCTGATATAAGTGTAAATGAGTGAATGAATGTTATGCTGACAAAGACAGACAGATGGACTATCTTGAAGATAATATGCTATCACAGCAAAATAGATACTCGGCCAATCTTAGAAAGACGGAAGATAAATGGAACTGGAAACACAAAGCAACGTCGGAGAGTATCACGCTACAAGGCTCAAGTCTTCTGAGGAGAAAAGCATCCAAATCCAATCTTCTAACACCAATAGACCATGGTATGAGACAAAGCGTACCAAACTTCAGAAATCGCCCAAATAGAGATAGCCAAAACAAAGCTCAACTGGGACAGCTGGGGATTCACCAAACTTAGTACCCCGAGAAACACAAGTTTACACAACCAACACCTCATGACGATTTTGAAACGAAACGTGCTCATCATGCAAGGATAAACTACTGTACTGTTTTGCATTTCATGGCTTGACCATCCTTGGAACAAACTGTTAATATTCCTTTCGTTATTCACGACACATTTTTAAAATAAGAACATTTTAAGTAAATTTGTTTCAAGTATTTCCATAAAAATTAAAATTTTGCCCACAAAAGGTAAATGCTCAAATTTCATTAATAAGATGGTAGTTCGCTAACAATGCGACTCCAACGGTTTACAAAAGCTTGGGGAAATAGTACATGAAATAAAAGGTTATACAAAAACAATAATCACTATTCTCCCTAACAACTTTGAATTCCAGAATGTGCTCGGAGGCCAAGACTGATTTGACCAGAAGTTTGCCTAAGCGAAATACTTCTTGACTGCATCGGCGTTCATGGGACGCGGAAGATCTTCACCGTCCATATTAGTGAGAATCATGGCACCTCCAGAGAAAACTTTCTTAACCACATACGGTCCTTCATAATTCGGAGCCCACTTGCCCCTAGAATCAGGTTGGAAAGATAATATTTTCTTGAGTACAAGGTCACCTTCTCTGAACTCGCGCGGTCGAACCTTCTTATCAAAAGCCTTCTTCATCCTCTGCTGATACAATTGACCGTGACACAAAGCTGTCAATCTCTTCTCTTCGATTAGATTCAACTGATCATATCTACTTTGACACCATTCGGCCTCAGAAAGTTTAGCTTCCATCAACACTCTCAGAGACGGAATCTCAACCTCCACGGGGAGTACTGCTTCCATACCATAAACTAGGGAAAATGGGGTTGCGCCCGTTGAGGTTCGAACTGAAGTACGGTACCCATGTAAAGCAAACGGAAGCATTTCATGCCAGTCCTTATAAGTTACCACCATCTTTTGGACAATCTTCTTGATATTCTTGTTCGCAGCTTCAACAGCCCCATTCATCTTCGGTCTGTAAGGAGAAGAATTATGATGTTCGATCTTGAACTCTTCACAGAGCTCTCTCATCATCTTGTTATTCAAATTCGAACCATTATCAGTGATGATCTTGCTCGGGATACCGTATAGACAAATGATCTGATTCTTGATAAATCTGACTACCACCTGTCTGGTTACATTAGCATAAGACGCTGCTTCCACCCACTTAGTAAAATAATCGATCGCTACCAAGATGAAACGATGCCATTTGAAGCTTTGGGTTCAATCATCCCAATCATATCAATGCCCCACATAGAGAAAGGCCAAGGTGAAGATATAACATTGAGGAGGGTCGGCGGCACGTGCATCTTGTCCGCATAAATCTGGCATTTATGACATTTCTTCACATACTTGCAGCAATCAGATTCCATTGTCATCCCATAGTAACCAGCTCTCAACATCTTTCTAGCCATTGCATGTCCATTGGCATGAGTGCCAAAGGATCCTTCGTGTACTTCTTGCATCAGCATGTCTGCTTCACGTCTGTCTACACATCTGAGCAAAACCATGTCATAATTCCTCTTATACAAAACTTCTTCATTGAGAAAGAAATTGCTTGCTAATCTTCTCAACGTCTTCCTATCTTTATTGGATGCCCCAGGCGGGTACTCTTGAGTTTGAAGAACACGTTTAATGTCATAGAACCATGGTTTGTCGTCGGTGACCTCTTCCACTGAAAACACATGAGCAGGTCTGTCGAGGCGCATAACCCGGATTGTAGGCACGTCGTTCCAATCATTCACTTGAAACATTGAAGACAAAGTAGCTAAAGCATCAGCCATTTGATTCTCGTCTCTAAGGATGTGATGTAATTCCACCTTGTTAAAGAAAGTTAACAACCTTCTAGCATAGTCTCTGTAAGGGATCAAACCAGGATGACGAGTCTCCCATTCTCCTTTGATTTGATTAATCACCAATGCCGAATCTCCGTAAATATCAAGAATATTAATCCTTAGATCCACTGCTTCTTCGAGACCCATAATACATGCCTCATATTCCGCCATGTTGTTCGTACAGTCAAACTTCAGTCTCGCTGTGAACGGGATATGAGTACCTCGGGGAGTGACGATGATTTCCCCAATTCCATTTCCATAAGAATTCACAGCTCCGTCAAATATCAAGCCCCAATGGGATTCGGGATCAGGTCCTTCTTCAGGTAACGGCTCTTCACAATCTTTAGCTTTCAAGTACATAACATCTTCATCTGGGAAATCGAACTTGATGGATTGATAGTCTTCAATTGGTTGGTGAGCCAAGTGATCGGCTAAAATACTCCCTTTGATCGCTTTCTGAGTGTGGTACTCAATGTCATATTCCGATAACAACATCTGCCAACGGGCTATTCTTCCAGATAAGGCGGGCTTCTCAAAGATATACTTGATCGGGTCCATTTTGGAGATCAACCAAGTAGTGTGGTTAATCATATACTGGCGTAGACGGCGAGCAGCCCAGGCTAAAGCACAACAGGTTTTCTCAAGCAATGAGTATCGAGACTCACAGTCTGTGAATTTCTTACTCAAATAATATACAGCATATTCCTTTCTTCCAGTCTCATCTTGTTGACCAAGCACACATCCCATGGAATCTTCTAATATGGTCAAGTACATAATCAAAGGTCTTCCTTCCACCGGAGGAATCAAAATGGGAGGTTCAAGCAAATATTCTTTGATGCTGTCAAAAGCTCTCTGACAATCTCCTGTCCACTCACATCCTTGGTTCTTCCGGAGAAGCTTGAAAATCGGCCCACAGGTAGCAGTCATATGAGATATAAACCTAGAAATATAGTTCAGTCTCCCAAGGAATCCTCTTACTTGTTTTTCCGTCTTGGGTGCGGGCATTTCCCGAATAGCTTTGACTTTATCAGGGTCTACTTCAATACCTTTCTGACTGACAATGAAGCCCAGAAGTCTTCCAGAGCGAACACCAAAAGTGCACTTGTTGGGATTCAGACGGAGTTTGTACTTTCTCAAACGCTTGAATAACTTCAACAAATGTTCCAAATGATCTTCCTCAGTCTGTGATTTGGCAATCATATCATCCACATACACTTCGATCTCCTTATGCATCATGTCATGGAACAAAGCAGTCATGGCCCTTTGGTATGTTGCACCAGCATTCCTCAAACCAAACGGCATAACCCGATAACAGAAAGTTCCCCAAGGTGTAATGAAAGCGGTCTTCTCCATATCTTTCGGCGCCATCTTGATTTGATTGTAACCAGAGAAACCATCCATGAAAGAAAAGACTTTGAACTTGGCGGTACTGTCGACCAATACGTCAATATGAGGTAATGGGAAGTCATCCTTCGGACTAGCTCTATTCAGATCTCTATAGTCTACACACATCCGAACTTTGCCATCCTTCTTAGCAACAGGCACGATGTTGGCTAACCACTGAGGATAGACCGACGTAACAAGGAAACCTGCATTGATCTGCTTCTGAACCTCCTCTTTAATCTTGTCAGCCATGTCAGGACGAGTCCTTCTCAACTTCTGCTTGATCGGTGGACACTCAGGTCTCAACGCTAAACGATGCTCCACAATGTCATTGTCCAACCCCGGCATGTCTTGGTAGGACCAAGCAAACACGTCAACATACTCTTTGAGAAGCTCCAACATCTTCTCCTTAACTTCCGGGATAAGCAAAGCTCCGACTTTGACTTCCTTTCTATCCTCTTCATCACCCAAGTTGACCAACTCTACAGGTTCTTCAAATGGTTGAATGACCTTCTCATCATGCTCAAGAAAACCGGAAATCTCAACAGGAACCTCTTCATCATCCTCTTCTTCGGCTCTGAATACAGGGAATTCAAAGTTGGGAGAGGGCATAGGATCATTGTTTTCGATGGTTAAGTCATGGACTAATCTGCAAACATGATTATGCTTTATTGTAGAAATCGATTTGTGCAAATAAAACAAAATGTTATTAATTAATTTTCATTGTTATTTCCCAGAAAAAGTGAAAAATAAAACAGCAGTGGACAAAATAACATTTTCATTCCTTAAAGGGAAATACTTGAAACAAAAAGCCCAGACATCTCTCTTTTGCCTTGGGCAGAGCAAAAGGAATTATTTTTCATAGCCCGACACAAAATACGTTTCGCCTTGGGCAGAGCGAATTTTTCAAAGGAAAATAAACAAAACATTACTCGGAAACGTGCATAACCACAGGAATGTCAACAGCTATCCAGTTTTGGAAAGCCAATCCAGGCGTCACAAACACGGGCAAATCCTCCTCGGAATCATCATCTATGATAGCATCAACCTCAGGATGTACAAACCCTGCACTTCGGAAAACCTCTTGAATCGGACGAACAACCACCTCCTTCTCGACCCTTGCAGATATTGGATGAAAACCCAGACCTTCCCCAGACTTGTTCTCGGGTAACGTCAACACCTGGCCCCATCCTTCGGCCGAACCACTTTCCACCACTCGCCGCGCATCCTCAAAAGAAGAGATGGATGCCCCTTGCTTCTTCACTGTATTCTTAGCAACAGATAGACCCTGGAACTGGGTCCCCACATCCTCGCCAGCATCAATAAAAGAAAATGATGATAAATGGCTTACCACCATAGCCTGCTCCCCCCCAATCATCACTAGCTTCCCATGTCTTACAAACTTTAGTCTCTGATGGAGCGTAGAGGTGACTGCCCCGGCATCATGGATCCAGGGACGACCCAATAAACAACTGTAGGCAGCACGGATGTCCATCACTTGGAAAGTGATTTGAAAAGTATGGGGACCAATCACTATAGGAAGATCCACTTCACTAATAATTGTCTTCCTGGAACCATCAAATGCTTTGACAATTACTCCACTAGGCCTCATAGGAGCACCTGGATATGAAAGCCGAGACAACGTAGTCTTGGGCATCACATTCAATGACGAGCCTGTATCCACCAACACACTTGATAAGGTATCGTTTCCACAACTTACTGAGATATGCAAAGCCATATTATGGTTTCTCCCCTCCTCCGGGAGTTCTTCATCACTGAAACCAAGATTGTTACACGAAGTTATATTTCCAACAATCCCATCAAACTAATCAACCGTCACATCATGGTCCATGAACGCCTGGTCCAAGACCTTCATCAAGGCTTCTCTATGTGCACCAGAATCTCTCAATAAGGCAAGCAAGGAAATCTTGGAAGGTGTTTGCAAAAGCTGGTCCACAATCTTATACTCACTCCTTTTGATAAGTTTCAAAATCTCATCATCGTCAGGATGTGGGATAGGTTCACTGGATCGGTTTATCTCAACCCTCAGTTCAACATTTCTTACTGGAATCTCCGCCGGTATGGGCCTCCTAACTTGAACTTCTGGTCTCTTCGGAGGCACTGCTGCAAAAACACGCCCACTTCTCGTAACTCTACTCACATCAGCAATGTTAACAAAAGACGGTCTGATTGGTATGGGGACTTCTACCCCATTCTCAATCATTGTGGCGTTATACTTGTACGGCACAGCTTGGTCTGAGCTGTAAGGCACATGGCCAGGTGGGTAAATAATCAAAGGATCAACAGGCGCAGCCTGACTGTTGTAAGCAATCTCTACTGATTCTGGCAAATTAAATTGTGGTGTGATAACATTCACCTCATCCTCAGGATTTCGGTCGTAGGTAATAGTGATAATTCTCTGATCTAGAACCTTTTGAATATCCTCCTTCACAATAGGACAGTCATCCTCTCTCGAACAAAACTCACAAACGTCATAATCGTGTTGGTGCTTAACAAAGGCAAGTCTTCTCAAACTCTGATGTAACCTGATCAATGACTCTCTTATGTGTTCGACTTGAAAAACTCGGAACTTCCCCGGACAACCTTCCACCATATTCACTGAAGTTGCCCCATGTCGAGGCAAAGGATTATCTCTAACATTTGGATTAACATCCTTAAAAGACAAGATGCCATTCTTAATTAATCTTTGTACGTCCGCCTTCAGAGCAAAGCAATTCTCAAGGTTGTGCCCCGGCGACCCTTGATGATATTCACAAAATTGATCTGCCTTGTACCACGGAGAAGCACTGTTCGGCGCGACAGGAGGAGGCTTTGTCGTGATGAGATTCTTCCTGATGAGAGCAGGGAACAATTCAGTATAAGTCATAGGAATGGCATCGAACTGCGGTTTTCTGGGTGAACGGTTCTGATTATTGAACGGATAAGCCTGTTGTCGAGGCTGCTGCTGAAAAGGCCGTTGTTGAGTTGGTGGAATTTGATGAGCTGGGGTCATCAAAGTTGGGCGGGCAGCCGGAGTGACTGCCGCAACGTGAGAGTAACCTCTCCTAGGCCTACCTGGAAACAAAGCACTGACGTCATGCTCTTTTCTTTTCGAGAAAACACTTCCAAACTTCTTCGCACTGCTAGACGGACTCCCTTCTTTAACCAAACGCCCTTCGCGAATCCCTTCCTCTAATCGCATGCCCATGCTTACCATTTCGGTGAAGTCACTGGGTGCGCTGGCTATCATTCTTTCATAGTAAAAGGACCCTAAAGTCTTCAAAAATATCTTAGTCATCTCTTTCTCCTCAAGAGGTGGATAGATTTGAGCAGCAATTTCACGCCACCTCTGGGCGTATTCCTTAAAAGATTCTCGGTCTCTTTGCGACATCGCCCGGAGTTGATCCCTGTCCGGCGCCATGTCAACGTTGTACTTGTACTGATGGACAAAGGCTTCACTAAGATCGTTAAAGTTGCAGATTCGAATGCTGTCTAAACCCATATACCACTTTAGAGCAGCACCCGTCAAACTGTCTTGAAAATAATGAATCAACAAATCATGATCATCGGAGTACGTAGACATCTTCCTCACGTACATTGTCAAATGACTTCTAGGACACGAATCACCCTTATATCTCTCAAAGTCTGGCACTTTGAATTTTGCTGGAATCTTGACCTTCAGAACTAAACAGAGGTCATGCGTACTCTTCCCAAACAAATCCTTCCCTTTCAATGCTCTAAGCTCCTTCTGCATTTCCTGGAACTGATCCTGAAATTCTTCCATTCTATCAAAAAGACCCAAACTTTCAGCGGGCTCGGCAGGATAAATTGGTTCATTCAAGTATGGCACGGAGTGGACCACAGGAGCAACGGTCGTCATAATTGGTTGCGGAAAAGGTGTTACAGACGGAATTACTGGCGGCATGGCAGTTGTCTCTGGTTGAGGAAGAGACAATGCCGGTTGGAATAAAGGTTGTACGGCAGGCTGATACCCTTCTGGCACAAAGTTGTAAGGCATTCCCCACGGAAAACCTTTCGGCATCTGATGTTGAAGCGGAGAGTTGATTTGAGTTACGGAGGCAGGAACTGTGACAATCTCGGAAACCACTGGAGTTGAAGTCTGAATCTCGGCAGCCGTAGTCGATGGCTGATTCTGAACAGCCACCAAACTTTCCACTAACGCAGTTAACTTTTCCATCTCGACACGAAGTGTAGCAACTTCCCCACGAAGCTCATGATTTTCCTGTTCCAAATCTTCCATTTTCCTCTGACGATTGGCCCGAGTGTCGTATCGGTGAGACAGCTTGACAACCTTCGGTGGAAAAAGAACAAGGATGAGACTCTAGAAAACATGTGAGGTGGAATGTGAAATGATGCATGATGGCGATGCAAATGATGACTCATTTTAAAAGTTTTTCAAGGAACTTTAATAATTTTGCATACATCAATGGTAAAGGAATTTGGAACGACAAAGACTCAATCCATTAATCGAAAGCGATAAATTACAACTTACAATTTGGAACAGTAAATTACAACCTTGGGATAACAAATCCAATAATGAAAGCAATAAATTACAACTTCGAAACATGAAAACCATAGTAAAGTGATAAATTACAATTTTAAACATGAAAGCAATGAATTACAACTTTGGAGCAGGAAGCCCGAAATAAAACAATAAATTACAACTTCGGAGCATGAAGCCCTTAATAAAACAATAAATTACAATTTTGGAGCATGAAGCCCTTTTACATATTTTTACAAAATGACATCAATAAAATAAACTAAAAGCTAAAGCTCACTCGGAATCCTCAGATGACAGACCAAACACCAGCTGTAATCGAAGCTTCTTGATCTTTTCTTCGTAAAAGTCTTCCATCTCCTTCTTCTCAGCTATCAGTCGATCGATGATTTCTTCCTGCGGATTAGGAACGAGAGCCACGCTTACCGAACCTTCCATCTTTCTTTTCCTTTCACTCGCATACTTCTTCAGCAAGGCATCCTTCTGACGAAGCTTCTCATCGTGGTCAACGAACCGGCCGTCTTGAATAAGCAGCAACTCCTTCTTTTCTTTTAGCTGTCGAGTCAGGACTCGATTCTCATATTCAGACATATGGTACTTTTCCTTCCAAGCATCCCTCTCGGACTTCATCCTAGCCAGATTTCCTTGATATTCTCCTACATCCGCGATAGGGATAACAATAGATGATGGTGCGATGGCAGGGAATAAAGGTTTCTCAAGTTTATATGGCATCTTGAGAGCACAAGCCCTAGCACAGACCCACTGCAGGTAAGGCTCCAAAGAAACGGCACCTTTATGTCCCAGCATATCTCTCCCTTTCTTGTGGATATGGCGCCAAGCTCCTTCGATCTCCTTCTTAGCAGCCTGATGATCTTGTCCTTCCTGAAGAAAGAAACCACTCACATGGATATTGTTCGGCTTATCTCTCATCGGGTACCCGAACTGACGGCGCGCTAGAATAGGGTTGTAATTGATCCCACCCCTCGTACCGAGAAGAGGTACATTGGGAAAAGCACCACAGCTATCAATGATCTCCACGTCATGGTAAACTCGATTATACCAGTCAATGTCGAAATGAGTGAGAGCCATAATCTTTGGCGCCCAACGCGGTTCCTTCTCGAGATCCCAGAAAGCATCGGACCCAGGTAAATGCGAGACGTACCACTGATACAGCAACGGCACACAACAAATAATCATCCCTCCTTGATAAGAGTTTCGAAGATGGATGGAGTAATAAGTATCCCCTAGCAGCGTAGGGACCGGATTTCCAATCAGGAAAATTCTGATGGCGTTGATATCCACAAATTTATCAACGTTAGGGAATAAGAAAAGACCATATGCGAGTAAAGCAAACACGTCCTCGAAGGCAACAGTATCCTTTGTATCAGCAAAGTGGCGAGCTTTCTTCAACAGAAACTGCGCCGGCAAACCCCAGATTCCCCCTTTCGTAGTCATATTCTCCTCTATCTCCGACTTCTTCAAGTGGGTGATGGTTGCTATCTCGTGGGATTTGGGCTCCTCTTCTAATCCAGAAAAAGGAACACGGTCGGCGATCGGCAAACCAAGAATATAGGAGTACTCCTCTAAAGTGGGCATCAACTGATAATCCGGGAAGGTGAAACATCGGTACAGGGGATCATAGAACTGAACCAACGTGTTGAGGATGCCTTTCTTCATCTTGCGCTTCATGAGCGGTACGATGGACCCATACTTCTTCTGAAAATCTGCCGGACTCTCTATCTTCGGAATCAAACTCTTCAGTTCTTCAATCTTGGGTTCCTTGAAGCTAAAGCTTCGAGTATTTCTCCTTCCAAGTTCCATAATACCCTGAGACGTTTGCAAAAATCATTCCAAAGTTCCTTGAAAAACAAGCTTTTTACAAAGATGTTGATGAATGCATGAATGAATGATAATGCAACAGTCACACACAAGTTTGCAAACATGGGGTTCAAAGGTTCAACGTTCAGCATGGAGTCGAGGGTAAAGCCCACCCAAAGGTATGTACTAACGTTTCAATCACACCTGTAAGACAAGGTTCTAAGAGTTCCCAGAGTCTACATTCCTCCTTCGGATATTGCCAACGTCTTGATTACTCAATAATTAGCAATATTCTCAAGAGAAACTCGTCCGAGCGTAGCATCGCGTAACAACTACTTCCGAATTACTCCGTTATAGTCTCCGCGCTACACCTAAAAAGGCCAAGATGGGTTGGGGTTCTACGGTCCTCAACTTCTCGGGCTCCTAGGTCGAAAATAATAATGTCTTCCCGATTACTCGGTAAACAAATATTAAGTTCAAGAGGGCCTTCCATTGAGTGGGGGATCTCATGCCTCCTTCTTCGGGATTACTCCCTCAAAGTTAACATGACTATACCGCCCGTCCTATTCCTTAATTGTTACTTAATCCGGGTATAGGATTCGTCCTTTGCAAAAAACCCAAACACCCCAAATTTAAACACATAATCAAGCAAATCAAATAATAATAAAACAGATAAAACAAATTAGGCTTAACCCACTTAGGGATGGACCAGCAAGAGGTCAATCTGTCCCCATCAGAGTCGCCAATTCTGTAGCGATAAAAAATGTAGCGGGGTAAATCGGAGATCGAATTATTGATTAATTCGTCTCGCAAAAGCAAGAGTCGCCACCGCGCTTTATTGTTTCCAAAGGAAAAGGGAAAAGAGCGAAATAAAACCCTAAATATGCAATGTAAATAATAATAAAAATACAAAGCGTTTTTGAAAAGAGATCTTATGGTTCGGGGATTGGTTATACAATGGGAAGGTATTAGCACCCAATGCATCTATAGTACTCTATAGGAACCTTTTGAAATATCTGTTTTATTTAAAATTGATTGCTTGATTGAAAATAAATCGTTTTGGCCGAAACGGGATACAGACGGGTTTTTGAAGATACGACGACCTAATGTCGAAGTTTTTGCTTAAAGGGCATAAATTTTGAAAATGTTGAATATTTGGGGAAAAATTATCCTAAGTTTTAATGAAATGCGAAAGTTCGCGCAGTTAGACTTGAGGACATGAAGTCGACAAATTTACTGTTTTTCCTTTGGATTTAAACATAAACAGAATGAACAAACGAATAAATACACAAACAAAGTATGCGGATAATGATTAAATAACGATAATTTAAATGATAGACTAAATGATGCGAATAATGCATTTTTATGATTTTTGTTTAATATTAACGAAAAGAAAGTATTTTTTATTTTTACGCATTTTGATATGGATAAAAGCAAGAGAATTATTTAACGAAGACATAATGTTTTTTAGTTTTAAGTTTTTATTTTATATATTTTGATATTAATATTAATAAAGCAAGAAAATGAATTAATAAAAATATTTTTGAAGTTTTTCTATTTTTTATATGTTTTAGAGTTTTGTTTGATAACGATGTAAGAGGAGAATTAATTAGAAAAAATAAAATGTCTACCTTCTTAAATTCTATATTTTTTTATGTATGTGAAACTAAAATACTTATTAAGAGATTTTAAATTAAATGGAAAGTTATTAATTTACCCTAATGGAATAAAATTAAAACTCTTAAATTAAATCCAAGGTTAAACTAAAAAGGTCAAACTAATTAAAAAACACCTAGTTAGACATATCTCTTTTTTTTATAATACTTACCAATTAATTAACATAATAATAATTTTAAAAAAAAGATTAGAGAAAATAAAAAAAAGTGAAAAAGTGTATCAAAATAAAAATAAGCAAGAAAAGTATAAATGGGCTAAATGGTTTGATGGCCCACGCAGAATCCAAAATGGGGGGGGAGGGGGTGCAGAAGCAGGTCGTGGGCTTAAGCAGGAGAAAATGGGGTGAGGCCCAATGGTTTTACAAAATGTTTTAGGGTTAATTTGTTTTATCATAATTGGGGATTAGGGTTCTGCTAGGCAGAACGGCGCTCATCTCTCTTCTTCGTCATCTTCTGCGCGTCTTCTTCTCCATGCTTTTGCTTCTGAGTTTCGCTTTCTAGCTCCTTGCCATGGCCACCCGCTCACGCTATCTTCTTCCCTCTAGCCAAACGAAAAAAAGGGAGGGCTACGGATTTACGGTAAAATACGCTTCTGATTTGTTAAAGCTTAGTTTAGTTTTTGCATGTGTTGATTCTAATTACATGATTCTTATTCTGTTTTGATTCTTGTTATTGTTATTTGGAGGTACTATGAGAGTAAAAAAGGAAAAGGAAATCGTTACCTAGGCGGAGACGGAGGAGGAGGTCGGGAGCGAAGGAGGCCAGGCGGCGAGGAGATGAGGGTCGTGGGCTCGCTTCGGTGACTGGTATTTTATGTGATTTTCTTCTTCTTCTTGCTGGTACTGTATGCTTCGATCTTTCTCTTATTCGTTTGCCTTGGTACAGTATTTTGATGTTGCCTTTGAACGCTTTCTTATCTTCTCCTTCACTGTGATGATGTTGAACTGCTCTTCCTTCTTCTTGCTACTGTCGCTTGTTCATTGGCCTATGATAATGTTTTTGAGGCTTTGAGTTGTATGCTTTGAATGGCCAGTGATGGTAACTCTGAGGCCTTGCTCGTTGCCCTCGAAGTTGGTTTTGGTATGGATCGTTTCTGGTTTGGCCTAGCTTGGCTTCAACAGGTCTGTGATTGATGATGTTCAGGCTTGGGTAATAAGTTTGACAGGTTTATGAGTATGCTGGTTTTGTGTTGGTTGGACAGGTTGATGGAAACAGGGAAATAGGTTTTTTGTTGCTAGGCCATATTGGTTGTATGGTTTTAATTTGGTTTTGTGTTGGGAAATTGTTTTTGATATATGGTTTTGACAGTAATGGTGATGTTGGCTTAAGGGCTCAATCAGTTTGTGAGGTTTAGGCCATATGGTTTTATGGTTTTTTGACAGTAATGGAATGGTTATGCAGGTTTGAGAGCTCAATCCGTTTTGTGAGGTTTAGGCCATATATGTTTTTATGGTTTTGACAGTAATGGAATGGTTATGCAGGTTCTGTTAGCTTTTGTGTGTTTTTTCTTGATAACTATTTTTTCTAAGTTTTTGAAGGCTTGGATATTGATTCCCCTATGTGTGATTTTTGGTTGTTATGTTATAACAGCCTTCCCTCCCTTTGTTTACGTTACAGGCTGGAGGTTTTGAAATACTTTCCCTCTTCCCTGGCATTCTGCACCAGACTGCTACCTCCAATTTGTTTCTATTCTTCTTTTATGTTTTTATTTCTACTGGCTATATTACTGCAGTTTGTCTTGTATCTCTTTCCTGCCTATGCCAAACCTGTAAAACCACACTTCTCCCTCTCTTTTCTCTCTCAGTACAGTTTTGACAATAAAATGATATGCTGTACTATTTCTGAAATTGCAAATGGCCAGGAAAATGATGAAAATAAGGAATGTCACATTGCTTGCATATTGGTTAAACTGCATATTTTTTGACTTCCAATGCAATAGTAGCTTATGTTTTGTTTTTTACTATGTGGGCATAGGTTTACGTTGGCATTTGCTTGCATATGTTGTTGAGATCATGCAGGGACTTTGTATGCTGTATGTTTTTTTGAAATATGCATTTGGATTTTGAAAAATGCAATTAATTTAAAACATGCAATTTTTGACACAAAAATGAACTTGTGCATTCATTTAAAAATTCCTCTCTTTTTTGTGAACCGGGAGAAATCCCGTGATTTGCAAAAAAGAGTAACTGATTCCGGCCATTGCTTTTAATGATGAACATTAAATAATTTCGCTTTTAATTATTTGTTCGAATTCTAATTTCTTTTAATTTTGCAGGTAACATCAAGTGAGCAGACAAAAATGCATTGGATCAGAAGATTTAGAATTAGGAATATTAGATTAATTTTTTTATTTCATTTTAGCTTTGTAAACTAATTATTGTAATTTTGTTGTAATAGATACAATATTTACATAATAATTGTACAATTAGAAAAAATGAATAAAATCCAATATTCGCCAATTAATTTCTTCTTTCTCTCTAATTATTTATTTTATCGTTTACAATTCTTTAATCGTATAATAATTGAAAACGAATTTCAACTACCTACATTCAGAATAATAAACAGATAAATAAATAATTATCATTGATCAATTAATAGCCTCAATTATTTAACTCATCATCCATAACTTTCTAAATAATAATTAAAATAGAATTTCAATTATTTAACTTAGAATGACAAATGATTAAATAATCATTATTGACCAATAAACTTTTCCGAATATTTATTATATTATTCATAAACCTGTAAATTATGTAATAACTGAGAATGAATTCCAGTTATTTAAATTTAAGATAGTGAGTAATAAATAAATACTGTCTGCACAATTAATGCGCCTCTTCTCTAATGTTTATTTTATTATCTATACATCTTTAAACTACATAATAATTGAAAACAAATTTCAATTATTTAAATTTAAGATAATAAATAATTAATAAACATTATTTTAGCACGAATCGATTAAATGATTTAGTGTTCAACATAAATAGCTCTCGGCCTGAAAAAAGGTTATGAATTTTAAAATCGATGGATCAAAACACTTGTAATGTAATGATGCAGGTAGGAGATGATATCTTAGGTCAAAATTTGGGGTACAACAGCTGCCCCTATTTAAGTTTCTTCTATCCGGAGATATGAAGATTGAAATCTTCGTTTCGACGAGATTGAAGGTACTTAAATACATAATTACGCAAATTTTGTCCTAAGATGCCGTCGTCAAGTTTGATATGAATGCAGTGATCGAACTCACAGAGAAAGATATTGTATGAAACAAGACAATGTTGGGGGAATCAAACACCAACAAAACACAGAGGCATGGATTATACATTACTGGGGAAACAAGCTATCGACTTTAAACGACAGACTCCTGACAGCGAATAAAATCGAGGGAATACAACCTCTAACCCTAACAAAGAGAGCATCTTGCATAGGCCATAACAGATCATTGATCCAAAACAGTGAGTTCGCAACTCAAGGTCAAAGATAGACAGAGAGTATCAAATTGCTGATAACTGATTACCGACTTCTGGAGGTACAGATTCGTAACAGACTTCTCTGCTAGATTTTCGGAGAGATACTCATTAATGATGAAGTAATAAGATTGTAGATACGAAAGTTGTTCAAATAAAGAAAACTGCCACTTGCTGTTGTCCAAAGAAAATACCAATAAAATACAAGTTGCTCAATTAAAGAGGCTGCCACTTGTTGTCGTCCAAAGAAAATACCGATAACATACAAGCTGCTCAAATAAAGAGGCTGCCACTTGCTGTCGTCCAAAGAAAATACCGATAACATACAAGCTGCTCAAATAAAGAGGCTACCACTTGCTGTCGTCCAAAGAAAATACTGATAACATACAAGCTGCTCAAATAAAGAGGCTGCCACTTGCTGTATTCCAGAAAAGTAATAACGTACTGGTGACTCGTGAAGAGTTTGCCGCTTGTCGCTTTCAGAAAAATAAAATGACGCACTAGTAGCTCGTGAAGAACTGCTGCTCGGCGCTTTCAAAAAGTAATAACGCACTAGTAGCTCGTGAAGAACTGCTGCTCGGCGCTTTCAAAAGAAAAAAATGACGCACTAGTAGCTCGTGAAGAACTGCTGCTTGGCGCTTTCAAAAAGTAACGTACAAGTTGCTCATGAAGAGCTGCCGCTTGTCGTTTTCCAACGGTGTCTGTAACGTACAAGTTGCTCATGAAGAGCTGCCGCTTGTCGTTTTCCAAAAACCAAACAGAAGGAAATTGCGATGATATTGGCAGAGAATAAAATCCTCGTCAAAGAGAACCATGAATCAATCCTTCCCGAGGAGATCACCTACTTAAAGGTGTGACATAAATGCACCAGCCGTCTAGGTCACGAACTTACTGGGGAGAATCAAAGAAATAGCCTATGCAAGAGGCAGCAACTTCATCCAGGGATAACCTAGAGAGAAAACAGTCAAACAAGACTCCACCCAATGAGAGAGTAACTCGATTGGGGAATTCATCTTATCCAGAAATGGACAAGGTGAGCTGAATCAAAAATCATCCACGAGTGTTAGCTCCGTTGGGGAATTTAGAAAGGAAGCACATTTTCTGCCTAAGCTAACCTTCTACTTGGGAGGACAAAAATGTACGTTGTTTGAACAAACAAGGTACGACCCCAAAATCAACGGCAAATGTGGATACGCATGCTGATATAAGTGTAAATGAGTGAATGAATGTTATGCTGACAAAGACAGACAGATGGACTATCTTGAAGATAATATGCTATCACAGCAAAATAGATACTCGGCCAATCTTAGAAAGACGGAAGATAAACGGAACTGGAAACACAAAGCAACGTCAGAGAGTATCACGCTACAAGGCTCAAGTCTTCTGAGGAGAAAAGCATCCAAATCCAATCTTCTAACACCAATAGACCATGGTATGAGACAAAGCGTACCAAACTTCAGAAATCGCCCAAATAGAGATAGCCAAAACAAAGCTCAACTGGGACAGCTGGGGATTCACCAAACTTAGTACCCCGAGAAACACAAGTTTACACAACCAACACCTCATGACGATTTTGAAACGAAACGTGCTCATCATGCAAGGATAAACTACTGTACTGTTTTGCATTTCATGGCTTGACCATCCTTGGAACAAACTGTTAATATTCCTTTCGTTATTCACGACACATTTTTAAAATAAGAACATTTTAAGTAAATTTGTTTCAAGTATTTCCATAAAAATTAAAATTTTGCCCACAAAAGGTAAATGCTCAAATTTCATTAATAAGATGGTAGTTCGCTAACAATGCGACTCCAACGGTTTACAAAAGCTTGGGGAAATAGTACATGAAATAAAAGGTTATACAAAAACAATAATCACTATTCTCCCTAACAACTTTGAATTCCAGAATGTGCTCGGAGGCCAAGACTGATTTGACCAGAAGTTTGCCTAAGCGAAATACTTCTTGACTGCATCGGCGTTCATGGGACGCGGAAGATCTTCACCGTCCATATTAGTGAGAATCATGGCACCTCCAGAGAAAACTTTCTTAACCACATACGGTCCTTCATAATTCGGAGCCCACTTGCCCCTAGAATCAGGTTGGAAAGATAATATTTTCTTGAGTACAAGGTCACCTTCTCTGAACTCGCGCGGTCGAACCTTCTTATCAAAAGCCTTCTTCATCCTCTGCTGATACAATTGACCGTGACACAAAGCTGTCAATCTCTTCTCTTCGATTAGATTCAACTGATCATATCTACTTTGACACCATTCGGCCTCAGAAAGTTTAGCTTCCATCAACACTCTCAGAGACGGAATCTCAACCTCTACGGGGAGTACTGCTTCCATACCATAAACTAGGGAAAATGGGGTTGCGCCCGTTGAGGTTCGAACTGAAGTACGGTACCCATGTAAAGTAAACGGAAGCATTTCATGCCAGTCCTTATAAGTTACCACCATCTTCTGGACAATCTTCTTGATATTCTTGTTCGCAGCTTCAACAGCCCCATTCATCTTCGGTCTGTAAGGAGAAGAATTATGATGTTCGATCTTGAACTCTTCACAGAGCTCTCTCATCATCTTGTTATTCAAATTCGAACCATTATCAGTGATGATCTTGCTCGGGATACCGTATAGACAAATGATCTGATTCTTGATAAATCTGACTACCACCTGTCTGGTTACATTAGCATAAGACGCTGCTTCCACCCACTTAGTAAAATAATCGATCGCTACCAAGATGAAACGATGACCATTTGAAGCTTTGGGTTCAATCATCCCAATCATATCAATGCCCCACATAGAGAAAGGCCAAGGTGAAGATATAACATTGAGGAGGGTCGGCGGCACGTGCATCTTGTCCGCATAAATCTGGCATTCTGAAGGTTTTGAAATACTTTCAGTTTACGTTACAGGCTGGAGGTTTTGAAATACTTTCCCTCCCTTTGTTTACGTTACAGGCTGGAGAAATTCCCTCCCTTTGTTTACGTTACAGGCTGGAGGTTTTGAAATACTTTCCCTCTTCCCTGGCATTCTGCACCAGACTGCTACCTCCAATTTGTTTCTATTCTTCTTTTATGTTTTTATTTCTACTGGCTATATTACTGCAGTTTGTCTTGTATCTCTTTCCTGCCTATGCCAAACCTGTAAAACCACACTTCTCCCTCTCTTTTCTCTCTCAGTACAGTTTTGACAATAAAATGATATGCTGTACTATTTCTGAAATTGCAAATGGCCAGGAAAATGATGAAAATAAGGAATGTCACATTGCTTGCATATTGGTTAAACTGCATATTTTTTGACTTCCAATGCAATAGTAGCTTATGTTTTGTTTTTTACTATGTGGGCATAGGTTTACGTTGGCATTTGCTTGCATATGTTGTTGAGATCATGAAGGGACTTTGTATGCTGTATGTTTTTTTGAAATATGCATTTGGATTTTGAAAAATGCAATTAATTTAAAACATGCAATTTTTGACACAAAAATGAACTTGTGCATTCATTTAAAAATTCCTCTCTTTTTTGTGAACCGGGAGAAATCCCGTGATTTGCAAAAAAGAGTAACTGATTCCGGCCATTGCTTTTAATGATGAACATTAAATAATTTCGCTTTTAATTATTTGTTCGAATTCTAATTTCTTTTAATTTTGCAGGTAACATCAA
This sequence comes from Vicia faba, assembly GCA_948472305.1. Classification (NCBI taxonomy): domain Eukaryota; kingdom Viridiplantae; phylum Streptophyta; class Magnoliopsida; order Fabales; family Fabaceae; genus Vicia; species Vicia faba. The sequence continues at coordinate 644,471,995 of OX451736.1, read as the reverse complement.
GTGAGCAGACAAAAATGCATTGGATCAGAAGATTTAGAATTAGGAATATTAGATTAATTTTTTTATTTCATTTTAGCTTTGTAAACTTATTATTGTAATTTTGTTGTAATAGATACAATATTTACATAATAATTGTACAATTAGAAAAAATGAATAAAATCCAATATTCGCCAATTAATTTCTTCTTTCTCTCTAATTATTTATTTTATCGTTTACAATTCTTTAATCGTATAATAATTGAAAACGAATTTCAACTACCTACATTCAGAATAATAAACAGATAAATAAATAATTATCATTGATCAATTAATAGCCTCAATTATTTAACTCATCATCCATAACTTTCTAAATAATAATTAAAATAGAATTTCAATTATTTAACTTAGAATGACAAATGATTAAATAATCATTATTGACCAATAAACTTTTCCGAATATTTATTATATTATTCATAAACCTTTAAATTATGTAATAACTGAGAATGAATTCCAGTTATTTAAATTTAAGATAGTGAGTAATAAATAAATACTGTCTGCACAATTAATGCGCCTCTTCTCTAATGTTATTTTATTATCTATACATCTTTAAACTACATAATAATTGAAAACAAATTTCAATTATTTAAATTTAAGATAATAAATAATTAATAAACATTATTTTAGCACGAATCGATTAAATGATTTAGTGTTCAACATAAATAGCTCTCGGCCTGAAAAAAGGTTATGAATTTTAAAATCGATGGATCAAAACACTTGTAATGTAATGATGCAGGTAGGAGATGATATCTTAGGTCAAAATTTGGGATACAACAAAGCTGCTAAGAAAAATATCAAGAGAATCATACAGAAGACGACGGTGACATATAAAGATTGGCATGAGATGTTACCATTTTCTCTTCAGGGTTACCGCACAATAATGTGCACATCAACATAGGCAACTCCTTTCTCTTTGGTATACGGTATGGAAGCTCTACTACCCATAGAAGTCCATATCCCTTCCTCGAGAATCATGAAGGATGCAGGGCTGAATGAAGACGAATAGGTTCAGACTCGACTTGACCAGTTAAAGAAATTGACAAGAAGAGGCTCGCAGCTATCTGTCACGGCCAGATATACCAAAAACATATGATTAAAGCTTTTAACAAGAAGGTCAGATGTCAGGTATATCAGACTGGTAACCTAGTAATCAAACGCATCATACTGCTGCAAGGTGATCCCATGGGAAAATGGACTCCCACATACGAAGGGCCATTTGTGATCAAGAACATATTTTCTGGTGGAGCCATGATCTTAACCACTATGGACGGTGACAACCTTCCGCACCCTATAAACGCGGACATAGTTAAAAGATACTACGCATAAACAAAGACCCGCTAGGTCGATTGGCCTAGGAAAAATTAGGGCATCCCGGAGAACCAAAAGGGTTAGGGCGAAAATTAGGGATATACAAAAAAATATGTACACCCGGCAAGTTGAAAAACCTAAAAAGGCGGCTTGGTCAAAAAGGGGTATCCTGGTGGACTGAGAACCCAAAAGGGCGGTCCAGGCAAAAGTTAGGGACTTAAAGCGCGAAATTATGTCCCATTGGATCACCTTACAACCAATCTTCAGTATCAACTATCAAGCTTATGCTGTACTAATCAATCCAATCAGCTTCAGATAAGCAGCGAAAGGGATGAGACGCTCAAAGACATAAAGGCAATAGTAGAATGGGAACCCAATGGGATTATTTCACATAGTTGTATTTCTTTGTATACTATTTTTGTATAATTTCCATTCTTACGATGGCATTCTCTTTCTAGGATGTCTGTCTCCTTGTACAAAAACGCTTATTTCAAGTTAATACAAAACTATTCCTTTGAAAGTGTAAAAATTCTGTTTTTTATTTTTCTGTTTTGTGTGCAAAAACGTCTAGTGATTATTTTTGAACATATGCATTTGAATATGATTACTGCTTACAAATACACGCATAAAAACAGAAAGACAATTGCTAATGACTTTAAGAAACAAGACAATATCTAAGGGCCATCCACAAAATCTCCGCAGATGTTTCCCCAACAGATACCTTCTCAAGCAGGTATAGAGGCAGGGGAATTCTAATACAAGGTCACTTCTATATTCTCAGCATGCAGCCTAATGATGTCAGTTATTCTCACATCCCCGATAGAGCAAAAATATCCAATTACTGCTCCAAAATTCTCCAATGAAGTCGCCAAGCTTCTCGGGATTCCCTAACAGGATTTCAACAAATTCTTCAAGCCGTTCATGGAGCTTCCCTCCCCCAACAAAATTTATTTCTCTAACAACGGAAGTTCATCTCCCAGCGTTTCAACTTCAACAAATTTGAAGGCCTACATTCTCCCACAACCCAAATTAGGGATTTATTTTCCCTTGTTCAACAATACAGCAATGGAACAACTTACACGTTCATACATTGCATTGATACATCATTTCTACAAACATCATATCATATGCAGCATGGATGCATATATCACAATCTTATTCATTTTGAGAGCATCATGCAATTCATACATCATGACATTGCATGAAACTGACTTTACCTTTCCAGGTTGAGTTCGCAGAAAAGATAAACACTATCAACTTATACAACAGGTCAAAGATTAATGCCTAAAACCAGACGGGAAAACTATCTACACGACCAAGTGGTATGAACTTACGAAGCAAGATGGGTTTACCAACAAATACAACGGGCCACAGATTAATACCTGAAACTGGACGGGGAAACTATCTATGTGACCAATAAAACAAGTCCCAGATTAATACCTGTAACAAGCCAGGAGAACTATCTGTGGAAGACCAATCATGGATTAACACCTGTAACCAGCCAGGAGAACTATCTACATAAAGAGATTGAAGATTAATACCTATTGCAAGCCAGGAAAACCATATTTCTTTCCCAGGCCAGAGATTAATACCTGTAACATGCCAGGATAACTATCTCAGTGACCGACAATTTTCAAGTTCCAGATTAATACCTGTAAGAAGCCAAGAGAACTAACTGTGAATAGTTGATTTGTAGATTAACACTTGAAACTAGACAGGAAAACTATCTACATAACCAGCCAGGAGAACTAACCTGTCAACAGTTGATTTATAGATTAACACCTGAAACCAGACAGGAAAACTATCTACATAACCATCCAGGAGAACTACCTGTGGACGACCAACTGTGGATTAACACCTGTAACCATCCAGGAGAACTATCTACATAAAGAGATTGAAGATTAATACCTGTAGAAAGCCGGGAAAACTATCTTTCTTTATCAGGTCAGAGATTAATACCGGTAACATGCCAGGACAACTATCTCAGTGATCGACAATTTTCAAGTTCCAGATTAATACTTGTAACAAGCTAGGAGAACTATCTGTGAACAGTTGATTTGTAGATTAACACCTGAAACCAGACAGGAAAACTATCTACATGACCGGACAGGAAAACTATCTTCAGGTAACGGTTAACTCCATTACCCCCAGCAAGTTATTGTGAAGCCTGGACTTCTACCAGAAAACAGTAAACTTTCATCTCTCCAGTACAGAGATAACTCTTCCGCAGAGCCTTGGACGATTGAAGTTCTTAGACTCTATTCCCCACAGAGTTTTCCTCAAGCAGGAGAACAACAAAAACCCATATTCCCCAGCAGGCTCTTCCTCAGAAAGCAGGAACAAGAACTCCCACAGGGACCATGTGTGAAATCAGCATCTATTTTGGATGGCATCTTTAAGCCCATCCCTGATGACTCTCTGTCATCTTCTCCAAATGGCATCTGTAAGCCCATTCATGCTATCATCAACCAACGATATTACTTCATGCGAGTGCAAATTTCTGGGCACTCTAGTGTTCAATCCTCTTCCACCTTCAGATCACGAAAGGAAGATAAGCCAATATAAACCCTCAGGTTTAAGAAGATTGAACAGAGGCAGCTGTTGTACCCCAAAATTTTCCCTCTCATGTTTTCCAATATTTTTTTCTTACATGGGTGGTTACAAGCACTTTACTAAAGAAAATGAAATTTTTTGAAGATGAACACAGTGTATTTCGATTGGTATCCTGACAAGCTTCGATTAGGCGTTGGACCTCCTTCGACACAAGCCTAATTCACAAGCTTCGATTGGGTGTTGGGCTCTTTCGATCAAGTTCAAATCATAAGGCTTCGACTGTGCATTCGTTAATTCAGGCATGCCTTCGATTCATAAGGCTAACGGCCTCTGCAAGTGCCTTCGATTCACAAGGCTAAATGTCTCTACAAGTTCCCTTCGATTCACTAGGCACAAAACCCCTCCATGCTTACGTTGGATTCACAAAGGCAAAGGCTTCTTCTATAATTGCCTTCAATGCACAAGAAAAATACTTCTACTATAATTTACTTCAATGCACAAGGCAAAAAATTCTTCTATAACTGCCTTCAATGCATAAGGAAAAGACTTCTTCTGTGCTTGCTCTCAATTCCAGAACCCTTCAACACCCATAGTTTCTGCACTATGACATACCTGGATGCCCCTTTCAGAAGGTACACAACAGGCGCATTCGAAGGACAAGCGCATGGTCCATTCGAAGGGCATATATTTTCACCATTTGAAGGACATGTATTGATGGATTTAAAGGGGCATATGTGGGTGTTCCATTTGAAGTATTTACTTTGTTTGCCCATTTAAAGGAATTGCAAATGATGCACACAGGTGATGCATGTGGTCCCTTCAAAAGAGCACACACATTGGTTCAAAACGAAGGACACATATTACTGGCTGTTTGAAAGAGACACATAATCACTGAATAGAAGTTTATATTATGATGAATCTTGGTCCTACATGGGGCCAAGCCCAGACCTCTTGTGCATTAGCATTTGAAGATGGCGACAAAAGAGGTTTTTGATTGTCCAGATTGAAAGTTTTCGTTTGAGTTTGTTTGAATCAAGTAGCAAAGTCAGGTAGACTCTTTTAAAGAATCTCTGATAATGGAAACTCTGAATTCAGAGTCATCAAATATATGAGCAATTCGAATTGATGTGGATGGATTCGTTCGAAGGAGGAAATCAGAGCCATTCGAAGGAGGAAATCAGAGCCATTCGAAGGAGCTGAATCATATCCATTCGAAGGAGGCCATTAGAGCCATTCGAAGGAGGCCATCAGAGCCATTCGAAGGAGGCAATCAGAGTCATTCGAAAGAGAGCATTCGAAAGTCATTTGTGTCCACATTTATTCAAACTCAAAAAGGGACAAGAAGCCGTGTCTTTGGCAACATTTCAAAATGGTATCCATGGTCTTAAAACACCAACTTAATGGATGTTTATTCCTTGGCCCTCTTGTCCCCTCCATCCCCTCTATATAAAGAATACACTAGCAAGCTCCAAAGAGGCTGGACACAACCAGAGAGAGAGTCACACGAAATTAAAAACACATTCTAGGAGGTTTCCCGAAGCTTTTCCAATTATCCCCATCCCTTAAACAAGTATCCCGATATCCAGAAGTGCCAAATCAAAGCAATCCTTAAACAAGGGTACCCACGCCAGAAACCACAGATTCATACGTCACCATTGGTAAGAATGGGTAAAAAGATCAAACTTACATTTGCATGACATATTAGCATTTGTAGTTCATTCGACTTGCATTCAAGATTAAAGACCTGGGTTTGACACCCAGGTCTGCATTTTGTTTTGTTTCTAACACTTGCTGCAGATATAGCCTGAATAGACCCAACGCGTGCAAGATCGAAGGACCTAAGTTCGATACCCGGGTCCTGCATCTTTATTTGACTAATATTTGTCTTGCAGAATCAAATCGAAAGGAAGCATCCATGCCTAGATCGAAAAGCAAAGCATCCCTCCTTGGATCGAAAAAAAATCATATTCCCCTCTGGATCGAAAAGCCCATTTTTCCTCTGGATCGAAAGGCACCTTCTCTGGATCGAAGCCTCCCTTTTTCTCCCTGGATCGAAGGATGCCCCCTTGTATTTTTATTTTTGTTTTCATTGAATTCTTTTTATTTCAACTTTAAATAAAAAAATCACAAAAAAAACATTAGGCTAGTATTTTTCTAATTAAGTTAATTTTGTAAATAAATTAATTGATCATTTTAACCTTTCTTGAAATTAAAATTAAAAAGACTTATGTTGTATTTTCTTAAAATAAAACAAAACAAACAAAATGATTTCTCTTCCTTAGGATTTAGACGTCTCTGTTAATTTGTTTACGCATTTATTTATTTTCGCAATTTTTTCATCTTGTTGTAACTACTTCCCAGTTTGTAATAGTAACTAGGACTTTACTTTTCACATCTCTATAATGTACCTCTCACAAAACCATGTAAAAGCGTAGGATTTACATTCCCGCACTTTACCTTTCTACCCTTTAAATTACTGTATATTCCACTGCTAGTAATTAGGATTGCATGATGAGACTGAAAATTAAAACGCTAGCAAACTTAACATAAGACTAAAATAACTGAACATAACACACCATGCACATATACATCTCTAGGGTATCTCACTTCTCTTTCCTTTGGAAAATGGTTACAATTCTCGAAACGTGAGAAGTTTTAGTGGCTGTCCTCTAGTTTGAAAGATCACAAGTCCCTCGATGACCCTCTCGATGTTGCCTCGGTTAAAAGTGATCTTAGAACTTTAGGACAATTACTAAAGCTTCTTGATAAGTTACCTTCGTGACTGTAGTGTCCCTTCGAATGTCCCTCAAATATCTAACGATAGGGCTACTGTAGCGGTAGAAATGCTTAAGACTAAGCCATTGGATTGTTTAGACTTACACAGATCAAAATAAAAAATTGCCACTGTGCTTTATTGTTTTCAAATGAATGGTAAAAGAGCGAGTAACCCAAAAAGAGGGGGACAGATTCTAGGTAAGGGGGTTGGTTATGTAAAGGGAAGGTATTATCACCCTAAACATCTACGGTACTCCATAGGAACCTCTTTGAAAAATCTGTATATTTTGGCTATGAAATATTGTATAAAAAATTGATGGTGGAGGTGAGAAAAGAAGTATTTTTTTATGATTTTTGCACCCGCTGCGGTTGAGAACCTTTATTGCCGACGTACCACCTTCCGTGCAATAGGGGATCAGGGTACTCGTAGTTCACCTTTAAAAATTTTAAAACACAAGTGTGTTGGTTGATTTTAAGAGATAAGACATCATCGTCATTGTCCGTGTGGAAAACATACTTACTACCCACAATCATGAGAAAGGAGTATTTGCATCATCTCAAAGTGGAGGATATAGCTTGAATTTTAAAATCAACAATGTCTCACTTAACACCCAAGTGGAAAATATCTCTCTTCACTACATATTATAGAAATGTAGTTGTTTGCATCACTACAAGGATTGACAAGAGTCTAATCTTTTGAGAAAGGTTTTAAAATAAAAAGCCAAAGTGGCAAAATGGTTTAAATGAGATTGATTGACTTTTAGTCTTCTCACAAAAAATGTCAAGGTATTACTAAGTTGATTGAACTTTATTCATGAAAATGTTTTGAAAATGCATGGACCTAAGTCCAAGTTTATTATGAAAGTGGTTCACATTTAGAAACAAAAAGAGTTTTCAAAAGGAGGGAGAATTTTTTTGAAATTAAAGAAGATGGGAGGAGAAGAAGAGACTATCCTAAAGCATATGGTAAAATCTAAGGAGAAGAACCATCTAACCAACAAGAATCTAATACTTGACATTATGAGTCAAGATAGAATTCCCATTCTTTGGATAGAAACCAAGAAAGCAAAGATACTAGACCTCTTGAGAGAACCAAACTTCAAGTGTATTAAGTCTTCACAAAAATTGGGCAGAGTAACGGCTGTATACATGTGAATTCCAGATTACAAACAAAGTATATAATCACAATAACCTGCACGCAAAACAAACAAACAACTCAATATCTTGAGGTAAACCTCAAGAACTCCAAATAAAATATCAATTAAGGTCCCAAAGTCTCCAACATATGATCAAAGTCTCTAATCTTAAGTCCAAGAAGTCCAATACTCCATAATGCCAAGGATAGTAACCAAATAGTCCAAGTACCATTAAAGTTTTTTATGGTTTATGTTGATTATTAAGCATCTTCAAAAATAAAATAAAAGCTCATGTGAGCAAAATAAAAATGACATAAAAGTAAATGCTCAAGTGAGCGAAGATGAAAATAGCATGAAATGTAATTTCTAAAGTAAATAGTACATAAAGTAAAAGCATAAAAATAAAAGCATAAAGTAAAGTCAATAGTTAAGAATTAGTGGTTAGTTGGATGACCATATTGAAACTTGCATTTGGAACTCATTAGAGGATTGGTAGAACAAAAGCCTCTCCATAACAAGTTGCATTTGCTTTTTGTCAAGTATATCATCCATTTAAGAACTCTCAAGGCAACATTTAATGATCAACGATGTTTAAGTGATCCGCGTTGACCAAAGTTTATGAAGATCCATTAGAGGATTGGTAGAACCAAACCCTCCACATAATGAATCTCAAGGTTATTAGATCAAAGGGATCAAATTAACATATTTGGGCTTGCAAACATAGGTTTGGGCCACGAATGATCATTTATTCAAATCGTGACAAAATTTAGCGTTATGTTAAGCAATCGTAAGTGGACTTATGTAAAAGTCGCACCTGTTTTGAGGCTGGTCAACAGCAATATATGTATCTCATGTTTGGATAAATGATATAGATATAATTATCCCATAACATGTAATACAATAAGAAAGGGGAATAAGATGAAGCGGGAAGGGATTAGAGTTTCAAATATCATCAACATCATTCGTCCATTTTAATGGATTTGGTTTATCAACCTATCAACACCCAAGATCCAATGATGTTGAAGAATTTTCCTCAAGATATGCTCCAAGTCAGTACCACATGCTATTTAAAGAATCAAACAAGAATCATGTACAAAAGTTTTCAATTACAAGCATTAATCAAAGGTAAAACCCAAAATGTAATCTTAAGTCAAAAATAGTTTTAAAATATGAAACTGACTTGAAAAATTATGAAATTAAAACTCTAACTTCCTAAAGTCCTATAAAAGTCAGAATTAAAATTTGGAGTCCCTGGATTGAGCTTGAAATTCGCTTTAGAAATGAAAACTTGGAAACTAGCAAGTTTAAGCCTTAAACTAGATGGTTTTGGAAAATAAATTGTGAAAAATATGAAATCACATTGTAAAATTCCAAAAAAAAATGATTTTTATGGCCTTAACATGTTCAAGCCAAACAACTTCATCTCTGACTTTATAGGCATGGTAAGTTAGAACCTTAAATCAATTAATGTGCATGATCGAGCAAAAACCCTAAAAGAGGAAATTAAGTTCACAAATTAATCAATTAGATCCAAAGGTCAAATAAATTTGATGTAAAATAAACTAAATATCAATAAAACTCTAAGGAGTAGAAAGCATATTTTTCTTGAATTTTATCTCAAAAGCAAAAAAGAAATAGAAAATTATTTACACACACTAACAAAATTAATGCAAATAAAAGATATTATGTCCAAATGATTTTTAAAATGTAATCAAAATTTTTATAAAATTGGACAAAAAATATTTTCAAGTAATAAACTCAGAGAGGAGTCCAAAAATATTTTTTATGGATTTTTAGATTTAATATAAATAGGAAAATAAGATTCATGATTTAAAGGAATAATAAAACCCTAATTATTTACATGAATTTATTTAATCAAGCGAAATGATAAAAAAAGAATTAAAATCAAAATATGAAAATATATTGAAAAAGGAGTTTAAAATATTTTTATCATAATTTTTGAAGTGAAGAAAATATGAGAAGAAAATACAAAAAATAAAATTCAAAGGCTATTACACCTGTTGTTTAGAAAATGCGTTGTAAAAGATAAATGTATCCATGTTGAATCAGGCAGGGACACGTAATCATCCCTACCAAGCAGCCATCATCAAAACAAGCGCAAGACAGTTTTTAGCAAGGCATCTTCCAGCTTCAATTTCTTTCTTATTATTCAACCATTTGAGATGATTCAAAAAGCAAACATGATCACCAAACTTCTAAGAACATCACACATCTTTTAGATTTCAAAAACAAGGTAGGATCAAAGAGAAATTGGAGCTTAAAGTCAATGAAAACAAAATTGAGCATGATTTACAGAAAACTTCAAAACAACAATGGAGCTCGAATAAAACCAGTTAAATACATCAGACCAATTGTCTGGCCAGCTAATAACATGTATGCAAGATTTCAAGCATTGATTTAAGCTATCAAACAAGGAATCTTGAACTAAATTTTACATCATCAAGTGAAAAATAAATTAACTATTGTCTGAATCTAATGATGATAAATCCAGAGGATCTTGCTTCTTTTGCTCCAATTATGAGGAAATTAAAGAGATATGAGAGCTGGAACAAGAATGGAGGCAGCTTCGAAGAGGAGAAAATTTTAACAATGGAGGTTAAGCTTGCTTCGAGAGAGAGAGAAAGAAATGTGTGTTGCTGACTTTGTGAGGAGGAGAGAAAGAGAGAGAGGTAACAACTTGCTTCAGATTTTCTTCTTCTTCCTTTTCAATTGTTGAATCACATTGCATTTTATAGAGGGAAGAATGAGAGAGTTAGGAAAATGAGAAGTGATAGTGAGGTGAGCATGATGTGTTTTATGTTGTTTTGGGATGAGAAGCATGCATTTTGAATAACAAATGAAGAGTGGGAATTGAGTAAGAAAAGCGTGAGTGATGATCTGGTAGGATGGAACTTGGTTGGCATGAAATTTTCATGCATTGCCATGCAATTTTTGCTATTCCATGAGAAGATCTTTATCTCCTTATATCTCCTTCCATAGTGCATGAATCGTGACAATGTTTGAATAAAAAATGGAGAGGACACTTCATACTCCAACTTTCATGTTTAAATTTTTTCAAAATGAAGCTTGAATCAATGAAATAATTGGCTATGAACATATGCTCACAAACTCCTTGATGAAATGACAGTCCTGTTTAGGCATCCTGCGCGCGCGTGAGGTATTGTGCTGGGCAAAAATTCAGCATGCGTGATACCTTCTTCTTTCAATTATATCTCAAAATGTAGGAAGAATTTGGAGAAACTTTCTGAAGCAAAGTTGTTCCTCAAATTTAGGGATTGATATTTGATGTTGGACATTTTTCAAAATAATGAATATTTCACATAGAAAAGTGATGCTGAATGCGCGTCCACAACACATTTTATGAAATTACTTCCTAGCGCACGCGTGCCTTGCCTTGTGCTGGGCAAAATTTCAGTTTTCAGCTCAAAATCCTAATCATCATATCTTTCTCTACACTTAACCATTTGAGATGATTCTTAAATGAAAAATGAAGAGAAAACTTCAATATACGACTTTAATGTTTCCAACTTTTTGATTTGAGTCCAAATGGTCATTCAAAAATGGACATGAAGAAGTCAAATTTTTTGTATTTTTAACCAAAATTTCACTAAGTGTCAAAATCTTCCAAACTTCATAACTTTTTTTCCTTTCATTTTTTGGACTTGTAGACACTCTTACAAAGTTGGAGAATTTTTCATCCTCTTTCTAGGCATATAAAGTTTGCACATTTTCAATAAAAATTGAGAAAGTTGTAGCCAGTCAAAATTCAGCCCTATGGATACTTAGAAAAATTTCAAAACTTTAAATAACTTCCTTGACAAGTTATCTCCAATTCACACTTCCTCTTGATATTTTTGAACTATTGAAAATGAAATATGAGAATAGGGATATTGAATTGATGGTTGACCAAAAGTCCACTTGGTCAACAATTGATTTTGACTGTCTTATGACAAAATGACCATTTTACCCCTTTTCATCAATTGAATCCTTTCAAGCCAAAGTTGATGATCAAACTTTTGATGATAGATGCTCATGACTACATAGAGAAGTATGGGATCAAGAATTGCCCAAAAATCCAAAGATCTCCTGATTAAATTCCAAACCCTAGTTTTGATCATTTGTGCTAGGAGATGGTGAGATGATTGCAATTGTGCCATGACCTACAAGATGATATTCCAAGAGACAAAATATACACATTTTGAGGTTAGTTAAAAGCATACAAGTACAAGATATACAAATAAAAGTGCTTCAAGGTGCTTGGTGATTCCATAGGAAAACCCTAAGACAACATACAGTAGAAGATAAAACCCCAAACCCTAATTTGTGATCTGATTGCATTGTGATGGTATGAGATGATAAAGGAATCTTAGGGGAAAAATTTGGTTACAACAAATGTCCTTATTTAAGTTTCTTCTATCCAGAGATATGAAGGTTGAAAATATTCGTGTCGACGTGATCGAAGATACTTAAATATAAAACAAACCCTATTTTTGGCCCTAAGATGCCATGAAATTCTTATGAGTATGAATGAATATGAACAACTTCAAAGGGACACAAAACACCACTGGAGATGTACCAAAGGAAATAAGGATCAAAAGAGAAACCCGACAGGAAAATAAATCACTGGTGAACAAAAGACCTGACTCTATTGGGGGAAATCCCAAATAGGGGATAAGGTAGCATCAACTCAGCTAAAGAGGAAATAGTACAAAATAAAAGTGATTGACAACCAACCATGAACTATCAACTCAATAGTCGAAGGTAGAAGATAAAAAAGATACTGACTCATAGATGATGGTAAAATATCAAAGGATACACCAACTTTCAGTGAAAGAGAAACTACCAACTTTCACTGATGGTGAACTACCAACGGTCACTGAAGGTAGAAAGAGAAGAATATAACACCAACTTTCACTGATGATGAACTACCAACATTCACTGATGGTAGAGAGAAAAGATAATAATCACCAACATTCAATGATGGTGAACTACCAACATTCTATGAAGGTAGCAAAAATATAACACCCACGTTCACTGAAGGTGAACTACCAACGCTCACTGAAGGTAATAAGAGAATAACATCAATGTTAACTGACGGTGAACTACCAACGTTCACTGATGGTAGAGAGAAAAGATAATAATCACCAACGTTCACTGATGGTGAACTACCAACGTTCACTGAAGGTAGCAAAAAGATAACACCCACGTTCACTGAAGATGAACTACCAATGTTCACTGAAGGTAGAAGGAGAATAACACCGACGTTCACTGACGATGAACTACCAACATTCACTGATGGTAGAGAGAAAAGATAATAATCACCAATGTTCACTGATGGTGAACTAACAACGTTCACTGAAGGTAGAAAAAAGATAACACCCACGTTCACTAAAGGTGAACTACCAACGTTCATTGAAGGTAGAAAGATAATAACATCGATGTTCACTGACGATGAACTACCAACGTTCACTGATGGTAGAGAGAAAAGAAATATAGCACCGACGTTCACTGACGGTGAACTACCAACATTCACTGAAGGTAGCAAAAAGATAACAATCACCAACGGTCACTGATGGTGAACTACCAACGTTCACTGAAGGTAGAGAGAGAATCAAAACGACGTTCACTGACGATGAACTACCAACATTCACTGAAGGTAGAGAGAAAATATAATAATCACCAACGTTCACTGATGGTGAACTACCAACATTCACTGGAGGTAGAAAGAGAATAACACTGACGTTCACTGGCGATGAACTACCAACGTTCATTGATGGTAGAGAGAAAAGAAATATAGCACCAACGTTCACTAACGGTGAACTACAAACGTTCACTGTAGGTAGAAAAAAGATAACACCCACGTTCACTGAAGGTGTACTACCAACATTCACTGAAGGTAGAGAGAGAATAACATTGACGTCCACTGAAGATGAACTACCAACATTCACTGAAGGTAGAGAGAAAAGAAGATAATCACCAACGTTCATTAAAGGTGAACTACCAACATTCACTGAAGGTAGAAAAAAGATAACACCCACGTTCACTGAAGGTAGAAAGAGAATAACACCCATGTTCACTGAAGGGTGAACTACCAACGTTCACTGAAGGTAGAGAGAAAAGAAATATAGCACTGACGTTCATTGATGGTGAACTACCAACGTTCACTGAAGGTAGAAAGAAGATATAATGACAATAACAAGTTTCCTAAAATCACGGCGTTTCACCTAAAACGGGTCTCAACTTCTTCTTTAACCAAGGAATTCCGACTGGAAAGGGTAGTATATAAGCTGTCTCAAATAAAGAGACTACCACTTGTAAATATTTCACAACGAACTGTCTCTGCGATATTGAATTAATTGCCATCCACTGGAGTAATTTGACAACTAACTGCAAACTATCCACTCATAGAGAAGATAGCAAAAAAGTAACGTCGACTTTTACGGGGAAGTATAAGTTTCTCAAATAAAGAGACCCATTACTTGCTGTTATGGGACGGATTGTAAAAATGACTTTATGGGGAAAGCAATATGGCTTCCCGGTGAAAGAAATATGACTTCCTGGGGAAAGAAATATGACTTCCTGGGGAATGAATCATGGCTTCCTGGGGAAATGCCAATATATTCCTACTGAGGAGATAAAGTCTTCTCGTGCAAAATAAATGCACATTCTCAAACCATGGCTCGAGGCTTGCAGAGATCATAAGTAATAATATTGTTGGGATCCAATGATTCAAACCAGAAATAAACTGGAGTAAAACAGTCAACCAAAATACATCCTTTGAGAAATAAACTCAAGAGTGAAATCCAAATCATCTAGACAAAGAGCGGTACAGGAAAAAACTTCCACGAGGGATAACTCCGTGGGGAAATTGAAATAATATACACTTTATGCTTAAGGTTGACACTCTATTGGAGAGAGGACAACACAACTCTGCAAAACAGGGCAATATGTCAAGAAAAAATTAATGAATACAAATGAGCTATGATTTTCTAAATTCAACTATGTATGAACAGACTTCAATGGGGAAAACAGATGTTTCACGGTCTGTACTTCTACTGAGAATTGCAATACTGATTTTAAATAAGGTAGATGAAAACCATATCGTCAAAGCATCAACTAAGGACCTCATGCTGACTTCATTGGGGAAATATCATACAGACTTCACTAGGGCAGATATTGCCTCATCATCGAGATATCAAATGGGGACCTCGTGCTGACTTCATTGGGGAGGCCAACACCACATCCAAGAGGGGAGACTAAGATACGTTGTTCAATATTGAGAGTAAGTATTGCACCAACTTCTCTGGGGAAAAAGTATGAAACCTCACGGGGATAACAACTTAGGGAGTTAAGAAGTCAAACATTACAGCCAAAAATCAAACTTATGGGGATTTTAAATCAAACCCAACACTTGGCGGGAGAAAACCCAAAAAAGTTGATAACCATTTCAACACTTCTTAAATAAAACATTGCCCTTTCTTGACTATCGGGCAATCAAATAAAATGCAAGTATTGCTGAAAGGAGATGCTTCGCAAATGAGTCCAACTCAGCATGCTCAGGGAGAAAAGACTTTTATCAAATAAGTGACGCCTTCACCGGGGAATCTTGGATTGAGTCTTCATATCATGCAAACTTATTCCAACAAAAGATGCCCTGGGATAGCCTTCTTGGGGAATCAAGAAGTCAACATTATAGAAAGAGGTCAAACTGATGGGGATTTTAAATCAAACCCAGCACTTGGCAGGTGAAAGCCCAAAGGGTTGACAACTGTCTCAACACTTCTTAGAAAATATACTTCCCTGGTCTAGTTACTTGGGAAATAAATACCAACAATAATGCCAACACTGCAAAAAAGAGCGACATTTTGCAAATAGTTCCATCTCAGCACACAAAGGCAGAAGGAACTTTCGTCATATGAGTGAAGACCTCATTGGGGATTCTGGGATAGAGGCTTCAGACCATGCAAACCCAAAAAATCAAAAATGAACCAAGACTTGACTGGGGACAATGGGATCACAAACCCGATACTGCACCATACATCAATTGGTATCATCTCTAACTATCTGAGAAACAACAAGAAGATCATGGGTATACCAGCAAAAGTGACTTGGGAGAGCCTTCCTGAAAAGTTGACAACTGTCTTAACACTTTTTAAATAAAACATTGCCATTGTCTAGCTACTTAAGGAGCACATAACAACAATAATGTCGTAACTGGAGGGAGCGATACTCTACAAGAGATTTCATATTAATTATAAATACACCAAAGGGAGAAAGAACCCCATCAAATGAGCAAAGGCTTCATAGCTCTTTTTAACCTCTGTTTGATCACCACCTGGCTGGGGAAAGAATCACACTCAGTTGGAGAAGTCTGCAATAAGACTGGAAAAATGGGATTATAAACCCAACACCATAACACAACCTGTAGGAAACCCTTTAATTGATTAATAACTGTTAGAGGAAGCCAGACACATATCTACAAAATAGATCACAAGAAACAATCCTGCTTGAGGAAGATTCTCGGCTTGGGGTAGACATCTGGATATGCCCTTGGAAACCAATTTGGTATCCCAAGCTTACCGTGCTAATCAAGGTAACTTTCGTAACTTGCCTTTGGCTGCATTCTTTTAAGATAACCTTTCTGATCAAATGGCTTCTAGAGATTTGTCGAATCTTGACGTAACTGCCCTAGATTGGTTGAATGTTGCATCCTCTTTACTCCACAACTCTTCTCAGTAACATGCCTTTTGTTGATACTCAAATATAAACTTTCATGATATCAAGCAGATGTTTTACAAGCATAAAAAGTTTATTCTAAGAATGAAAATTCTAATGCATCAATTATGTAAGTCTTGAAGATTTTATTTGAAAAGATGTCAGAAAACCATGTGAACGAATCACTAGCCAGGATGCGACATGGATTTTTTGTATGAAAGATAACAAAATAAAAATGATACCAATCACAATAATTTAGCAAAATTATTGTGAGTCAGGAAACACTATCTCATTGGAGTATGCTTTCGAAATAAACCCTGTTTCAATTAGGACTTTTGAGGGTTGTAACATGGCCTAGTTCATGTTTTTTTTAGAAAAAATATTTAAGGCTCAATAAATATTTGGTGCCCACCCCCTTCGTGATATTCTTCATTCCTAAGTTCAATTAACTTGACACGAACATTAATCTTTCAAAAGAAATTTCGAGATGGTTGAGGAATCAAACAAGGTTTTCTTTGGACATGCAAGTCACTCATTCCTGCTTCTTTTGGGTTTCGTGTCACACGACTCTATTCTTTGATGAGGATTTCACACTGTAATCCTTTATCGCATTTCAGGCTTTCCATTTCTTCCTTGATTTTTGGAAAAATTCCTTTTGACTTTGACTCTGAAGTGCAACGGGATGGCCTGACTTTTGCCTAAGCGACTTGTTTTTTCAAGTTCCGACTTAGCGGGGCTTTTTGTCTCTTTCTTTTTCATCATCTTTTTTTATTCATATTATCTTTTTCTTTTTCTTTTTGAACATGTCGCGTCACTTCGAGTCATTTGTGACTACTTGGAAGAATTATGACTGCCTTATTTCTGAGTAGATGAAGGATAACCATTATTGTATCGTCATCTGTTGATCTCTTCATATGTGAGAGATACCCATTGGGATAACGTCTTCTTTTGATGCACACTACTGATATGCGAAGATTAAATGTTGCGGTTTTAAATTCCCTCAACCGCTTAAAGGATAACCATTATCGTATCCTTAGATGCACACTCTTGATGAGATTTGAATACTCAATGAGATTAACTGAACACTACCCTGCCCCGGGTTAAAAATGAGGGTTTTTCTGAATAGAAAAAGAAACTCCTACTTCAAGGCTCAAAGGGGTTAACAAAGGTTTCACTCCCTTATATCTCTAGTGTTTGAGGATTTGAAACAATGCATGTACATCATCAACAAGGTTTTATCCAAAATCATACAACCAGAAAATTTGCGTTTTAATATCATCCTCCTCCTCCTAATCTTTTCCTAGGCAAGATAATGGGTAACAAGTTGGTATATGTGATACGGTGGGAGAACTGACTTGGGTGTTTTGCGTATTATCGCAAATGTTGCGGTTAGCAAGAGTCGCCAACGACTTTTATTTTAACCAAAAGGAAAGGTGGAAAAGAACAGGAAAGACCTTTGAGATTATTTCTTGAGTTCGGGGGGTAGATTATGAAAAGGGAAGGTGTTAGCACCCTTTTCATCCATAGTTATCTATGGGCTCTTAATTGCTTGCTAGATCACTTGCCTTGTTTGAAAATGTGCTTTGTGGTGGTTTTTGAA
The DNA here is from genome assembly GCA_948472305.1 of Vicia faba. NCBI lineage: Eukaryota > Viridiplantae > Streptophyta > Magnoliopsida > Fabales > Fabaceae > Vicia > Vicia faba. Next base: position 644,453,852 of record OX451736.1, on the reverse strand, counting down.
AGTATTTTTGAAAAGGCGCCTTCATTTAGGCAAACTTTGTAATAGTTCTCGTTCGTAAGACCGTAAACAAAATGTTGAGCTTTTGAAAATATTTCATGTTCGGAAAAGGTTTTGAAAGTGTTGGTGTTTGTTTTGAAAATAAGCAAGGGTGTTCGATTTAAAAATGAGCAAGCAACTAGGACCAATCTACCTACTCAAAAGTATTTGTTCATTTCTTCCTTTCCTTTGATATTTCTATCTTACTATAGATTTGGTACGAAGCCTTATCTTTGGATGTAAAGGGACAGGCATGGGTCATCGTATAGTCATGATAGCAATGTTGTAAGATGTCTTAGCATTTCTCTTTGAGGGACTAAGATCATTTTGAAACGCAACATTTATAGTGTCATCGAGGGACTATGATCTTTTATTTTTATTGCTTTTTGCTAAGACATCCCACATGCATAACATGGCCATTTTTGTAAGGTAACAAAGTCGAGTTTACCCCAGGGGTGCAAGTGTGCAAGTTTGTTTGATTTACATGCATTGTTTATCTTGAATTAGGGTTTGCTACCATCTGATTTTTATTCTTGCCATACAAACCCTAATTACTAGCATTTATATTAAAGCGATAAATTTGCGAAAAGTAAAATTACTACACTATTACATCATTAGGGGAGGGGTGTACAAATTTACAAATGGGGAATTGCAAGAAAATTAAACCTAATTATCTATTACAACCATATTGAATATTGTACAAGAATTGAAAATATAATACAAGAATATAAATGAAAAAAGAAATGATTTTTGTTTGGATTTTATGAAAGGGTTTAGTTTTGACTTAATTACAAAAAAGGAAAAAAAATAAAGATAAATAAAAATAAACCTAATTAATTAAGGAAAGAAATTAGGTGAAAAAGTAATTTTAAGGGTTTTTTGTGAAAGGTTTTAAGTTTAATAAAATAAACATAAAAATTAATTAATTAAAAGAAACCTAAATTCTAAATTAATCTTAGATAAAAAATCAAAAAATAATAATTAAACCTAAATCTAAATATTAATTTACTAAGAGGAAAATTAAATTATTAAGAAAATATTTTTGTTCTTTTTAGTTTTATAAAGCAAATAAAATAAATAAGTGTAAAAATAATAAATAAAATATTTTTTGGATTTTTTATGAATAAAAATAATAATAATAATAATAATAATAATAATAATAATAATAATAATAATAATAATAATAGTAATGATAAAAAATAATAAAAGAAAACTGAAAGTAAAATAAATTAAGAAAAGAAAATGTATAAAAATGAAATAATAATAAAAAGGTTGGGCCAGGTGTGCAAAAGTAAGGCAGGGGTTTAGAAGAAGCAAAAAATAGAAGGCCCGTTGTTGGAGGCCCAGGCGCCTGTTGTTTGAAACATAAAAAGAGGAAAAAGTGTGAGAATAATGCACAAAAGGTAGCGCTGGGACTTGAACCCCTGACCCTCAGCATACACGCGCGCTACCTTTGCCACTGGGGTGGCTGTACATCCAGTAACATTGATGAAATAATAAATACATAACATAAGTCATGTCCTGAATGTGACTTCATCTTCAATCTCCAGCCTGAACATCTGTAACTTCACCATTTCTCAACAAAAATGAAATATGCAAACATGAAAGTTGCTCCATTTTTCCATACGAATCTAACGATATAAATATCATAAGCTATAAATCAAAGATGAATGAGAATTTCTAAAACTACCAAATTCTGACCTAATTATTTCCAGAGGTTCAAACCTAAAATTCTCTAAGCGCAATCAATATAAATGAAATCTATGGACATGTACAGTTTTAGGGCAATGATGTCTACATTTTATCTTCACAAATGCAAGCCTAACAATGCCTAAATGAGAAGATAGAAGTTCAGAAAATATACCTCAAAACTGGAAATCGTGAAATGAGTTTGAGATGCTTTCAAGGAGTTGTGATGCTCAGGTTAGCTTCCTCAAGTTCCCAGGAAGATAATGCAATGATTAGCTTGAGCAATGGATGGCTGAAATGGCTTAGAGAAGTCAATGTGCAGACTCTGTTTTTTGGTTATGGAAGTTGATGAAAATGGTGTTACAGTTCTGGAATAAGGACAAGGATGAACTATATTTGATGTATAGGAGCTTTTGGAAGTGAAAAGCCAAGAAATGCAAGAGGGAAATGGGAGTTAAAATTTCAAAGTCAGAAACTGTGCAAAAATGCTGTTTTGGACAATTTCTGGCTTGAGGGAGTTTGAGAGAGTTTCTGGGTGCTTAAGCCCGTCCATTAGCTCACAAATAGTACCTCTATTTATAAGCAATAAGTTTGGAGACTTATATTTGATCAGAATTCAAAATCACATGTTTAAGCTCAACATGTGATTTTTGAGAAATCAAGTTTCAATGCCTTGTGTACTTGCTATTGTAGAGTTGTTATTCTTTAAACAAACTTACTTCTAACTTTGTAGATTGAGTGTGATCAGAGGGAACAAGTGAGAGGCTCAAGAATTGACTTTGTGCATAAAGCTTGCTTTTCAAGAATGGCATTCTTCACTTTCTTCCCAAAATGGAAATTTAAGTTGGACAATGCTTAAAACACTTGGATTATAGCTCAAAAGTTTGTGTTAAGCAAGATTATGCAGCCTAACATTGAAATTGAATTATGTGTTCATCAAGAAATGGCTTGTAATTCAAGAATGAAACCCCAACTTCTTGCCTCCGATTCTCCTTGCTCAAGTATGATCTCAATGAGTTATTGGACATTTTGGAAAGCTTGTAACATCCTATAAAACCTATATGTTGGACATTTTTGAAGATTCATCTTGGAACTATGTGAAAAATTGCCATGAAGTTAGGTCAAAATCCTACTGAAACTAGGGCAAAATTTCACTAAGTTTTCAAGTTTCATGAACATGTTTTCTTAAAATCACAATTTGAAATCCATGCATTTCTAGAATAATATGTGTTATACAATTTTTTAGATCTAATTTAGATCCACAACTTTCATGTTGGAAGTTTCCTTTGAATCATCTTGCATCATGGTGTAAATTTGGCTCAAAGTTATGAAAAAATATGAATTTTCCAACACTTAGAAAAATTTCTAAGTTTAGAAATTTTAACTTTCCAAAAATGAAATCTTGACTTTTTGATTTCTTGATGAATAAGTTTCATATTTTGACATTTATTTATGAATTGTGATGTTTGAAACTTGATTTTGATAAAAAAGTCAAAGTTTGACTTTTTAGTGTACAATTGACTTTTCATCAGTTGACTGAAATTCATCTGTCAATCAATTAATCTTGGGAGATGTTTTGAGCCATGTCATTAGGTCAAATGAAGTTTTTGAAACCTTGAGATCATGTCTTAAACCAATGAGTCATTTTCTAGGTCAAAAATCAGAATTTGCACCTTCTCAATCAAAACCCTAATTTTGACCATTTTGCCCTTTTGATGATCTGATCAAATTTCTTGAGGAATTGTGGTCCAAACTTGATCAAATTACATATATGAGTTCATGATGTTGATATGGATAAAAATTATGAAGTTTGACTGTAAATTGACCATAGTTGACTTTCTCCCCAATACAGTTGATTTTAGGTCAACTGATCAATTGACTGAGCAGAAATGTGATCCAAGACTTGAAACTTGACATGAGCAATCTTGAGGGTCCAACATGGTCTATGAAAGTAATTTGGGGAATTAAAAGTCCATTTGTCTTTGTGAAAACTCAAACCCTAATTTTCATTTATTAGTGCTAGAGGAGGTGTCTTGAGTTGATCAGACCTTGTGCCGTCTTGAATCAATAGAGATCTTGTGAGAGATTAATTGAGAAATGAGAGGTAAAACTTTGGGGTACAACAGCTACCCTTGTTCAATCTTCTTAAACCTGAAGAATTATATTGGCGGATCCGTCATTTGTGACTTGAAGGTGGAAGATGATTGAACACTAGAGTGCCTAGAAAATTGCACTCGAAGATGGATTGGGAATGGGATTATAGATTCCATTTGGAGGAATGCTGGTAAACACTGGAAGAAGTATCAACATAAATATTTGGTCGATTTATACTAAAACTCAATGTTTTACCTGTGGGAAAAAAGGGTTAGTAAAATGCAGATGTATGCATGATTTTCACAAGATGAATGAGATCATGCTAAATGCATTTTGTATGTATATGATATGATGTATGAATGTGAGATGTATTTTTGTCCGGGAAAATAAATCCCTGACTACTGCTGAGGAGTTCGTGGGAAGTTGAATCCCAAATTGCTGTTGGGGATGAAGAATATACATATCTTCAAACTTTGTTGAAAGGATGCTTCCGTTGGGGAATATCTCCCGAATGTAAGTTGTTATCTGGTCGGGCCCAGGCTTCACAACTTGCTGAGGATGAGGAAGTCAACTGCTATCGTGTCGGATCCAGGCTTCACGATAACTCACTAGGGAAGAAATAAATTTACTATTATCTGGTCGGATTCCAGGCTTCACAGAAAATTTCTTGGGGAGAGTGGAGTTAGGCTGTTATCTGGTTGGATTCCTAGCTTCACAACAACTTGCTGGGGATAATGAAGTTAACTGTTATCTGGTCGGATTCCAAGATTTGCAGTAACTTACTAGAAAGAATGAAGTTAAACTGATATCTGGTCGGTCCAGGTTTCATAGTAACTTGAAGTGGTAACTACTATCTGGTCGGGTCCAGGCTTCATAGTGTCTTCTTGGGGATTTTAGCTAGTTGTTATCTGGTCGGACTCCAGGATTTACAATAACTTGCTTGAATAGACAAAGTTGAAATAATATCTGGTGGGATCCAGGCTTTGCAGATTTTAAGGCGGATAAAGTTAATTGTTATCTGGTTGGGTCCAGTTTTCACAATAAACTTGTCTGAAGAGATAGAGTTGAACTGGTATATGGTCGGGTCCAGATTTTTCAGTAACTTGCTTGGAGCTTAGTTGTTATCTGGTCGAATCCCATGTTTCACAACAAACTTCTGAAGGGAATTGCTATCTGGTCGGATCCAGACTTCACAATAACTTACTTGAAAAGATGAAATTGAAAAATGATATCTGGTCGTATCCAGGCTTCACACTAACTTGGCGGGATAGAGGAAAACTCTACTGGGGAAAAGAAGTTAAACCCTGGTCTGGTTGAGTCCAGGTTCTACAATATCTCGAAGAGTTGAAATATTATCTGGTCGGGTCCAGGTTTCATAGTATTTGAAAGGTTTTCACTATTATCTGGTCGGGTCCAGGATCTATAGGGACTTGAGATGTTGACTATTATCTGGTCGGGTCTAGGTTTCATAGCAGCTTGAAAAATTGTACTATCATCTGGTCGGGTCCAAGCTTCATAGTATCTTTTGGAGATAGTAAAGGTTTTATTGATGACTTTAGTGGGGATTAGGGGTTGTGGCCCTCTGATTTGTAATAGTCTGAACGGCAAACTCAAGCTGGAGAGGATAGACTCGGTCGGGGAAGACAAACTCAGCTTAGGGAGGATACACTCAACTGGGGATAACAGACTCAGCTAGGGAGTATATACTCATTTGGGGATAACAAACTCAACTGGGGAGGATAGACTATACCGTGGGAATTTGCTGTCCGTTAATTGTTGTATGCTGTATGTTGGGGAAATAAACCCTGTTGTCGAATACTTGATGAACTGCTGATGAGGTGAGTTATTTGAGGAAGAGATCCACAAGGCTTATACTTGTAGGATTAACTTAGCTATGGGAGAGCTGCCAAGAGATTGAGACTCTGGTTGGAGATCAACCTATGCAAAGAGACTTCGTGGGTAACTTTGTTGAGGGAAGAGGTTTATTGCAGGGATAATGCTAACGATATAACTCTGTGGGGATATTCCATATACATTAAAGGGATGCTTTCTGCTGCTTAGCAGGACACATGTGCCAAATAGTTTTAATTACGTTTACATGCATATGTTCGTTCAATTTTAGTCATTGGACAATTTTGCATTCAAAACAAAAATAGAATGTTTGCACTTCAAAGTATATTTGTATTGATATTTTGCCCATGAATAGGCGTTTTTGTACAAAGAGACGGAGATCCTAGTAAGAGGAAATCCTCAAAAGGAAAACAATAATTGAAAACAAAACAAATAGCCATGTGGAAATGATCTCATTGCATTCCAACTCTACTATTTCCCCAAAGTCTTCGAATGCCCCTTGTCGTTGACAAAAGTTGATTGGATTGATCTTGGACCGTTTGAACTCGGACCTTGGTGATAAAGTTGACTGTGGTGATTCCACGGGAGACAGTCATACGCTTTCAATCCTTAACTTTTTTCTGGACCGCCCTTTCGGGTTTACAGTCCACCAGGATACCCATTTTTCCCAAGTTGCCTCTCGGGTTTTCAACTTTCTGGGTGTACAATCTTTTGCATATATCCCTAATTTTTTCCCAAACCTTTTGGTTTGTCGGGACTCCCTTATTTTGCCTAGGTGTGTCAACCTAGTGGGTATCTTATGCGTAGTATTTTTTAACTATGTCCGCGTTTATAGGATGCGGGAAGTCTTCACCATCCATGGTAGTCAGCATCATGGCACCTCCAGAGAACACTCTCTTGAAAACAAATGGCCCTTCATAGGTGGGAGTGCATTTTCCTCTGGGGTCGCCTTGTGGTAGAATGATGCGCTTTATCACCAAGTCACCATCTTGATATACTCGAGGATTGATCTTTTTGTTGAAAGCCTTGAGCATCCGTTTTTGGTACGTTTGACCATGATAAACAGCAGCCAGTCGTTTTTCATCAATCAAGTTCAACTGATCCAATCTTGTTTGAATCCACTCGTCTTTGCCTAAGCCTGCTTCATTCATAATCATTAGTAAGGGAATATGGACTTCTACTGGCAAAACAGCTTCCATGCCATAGACTGAGGAAAAAGGAGTCGCCCCAGTTAATGTTCTAGCTGAAGTATGGTAGCCATGGAGAGGAAACGGTAACATCTCATGCTAGTCCTTATAGGTCACCACCATCTTCTGCATAATCTTCTTAATGTTTTTGTTGTCCGCTTCGACTGTGCCATTCATTTTAGGTATATATGGAGAAGAATTGTGATGCTTGATCTTGAACTGAGTGCAAAGTTCGGTAATCATAGCATTGGTAAGGTTAGTCCCATTGTCGGTGATGATCCTTTCAGGGATACCATAACGGCAGATGATGTTATGTTTGATGAATCTGGATACCACATTCTTGTTGACTGAGGAAAATGATGTGGCTTCAACCCATTTGGTGAAATAATCAATAACAACCAAAATGAAGCGATGTCCGTTGGAAGCGGCGGGCTTGATCTCTCCAATCATGTCAATGCTCCACTTGAAAATGGCCACTGAGCGGTCATGATGTTTAGAGGGGTAGGAGGAACATGGACCTTGTCAGCATAGATGTGGCATTTATGACAATTCTTGAATGTTGATGGCAATCAGTCTCCATTGTTGACCAATAGTAGACAACTCTCAGGATCTTCTTGGCCATCGTATGTCCACTTGAGTGAGTCCCAAAGAGACCATCCTGCATGTCTTCCATAATTTCTTCTGCCTCCTTCTTGTCCACACATTGGAGTAGAGTAGAATCATGGTTGCGCTTGTACAATATTCTGTTACTTAGGAAGAATTTGGCTGAAAATCTTCGTAAGAACTTTCTGTCATTGATGGATGTTCCTTCGGGATACTCTTGTGCTTCAAGGTATCGCTTCACCTCATGGTGCCAAGGATTTTCTGTATCAGTGTCAAGCTCACAGCAGTGCGTAGGTTCGTCGAATCTTTCAATTGTAATCATAGGGGCTTCGTTGTCCCATCTGACCTTAAACATTGAAGACATGGTTGCCAAAGCATCGACTAGCTGATTTTCTTCCCTAGGGAAGTGCTCAAAGGTGATCTCTTCAAAGTAAGGAATTAGAGATAGCAAAAGTTTTGTACCCCAAAATTTGCCCTCTCATTTATCAAGATTTTCCTCACAAGACTTCTTGGACTCAAGACAAGATTAGGGTTTAGTCAGCTCAAAACACCTCATCTTGCACTAATAACCTGAAATTAGGGTTTGAATTTGCACAAGTATTTTTGGACCATCAATGCTTCATGTGACTTTCATACACCATCTTGGACCCCTAAGATTGCTCATACCAAGTTTCAAGCCTTGAATCACATTTTTGCTCAGTCAATTGGACAGTTGACCTAAAAATCAGCTGTATTGGGGAAAAAGTCAACTATGGCCAATTTACAGTCAAAATTCATAGTTTTTGATCCACAACAACATTTTATACTCATATGTACCATTTGATCAAGTTTGGATCACAACTCCTCAAGAAATTTGATCAAATCATCAAAAGGGAAAAATGGTCAAAATTAGGGTTTTGACTAAGAAAGGGCAATTTCTGATTTTTAACCTAGCCAATGACCAATTGGGTTCAAACATGATTTCCAGGACTCAATGGAATCATCTTGACCTAATCACATGGTTCAAAAGATCTCAAGTTCATTGGATTGACAGATGAATTTTCCAGTCAACTGATCAAAAGTCAACTGTACACTGAAAAGTCAAACTTTGACTTTTTGGTCAAAATCAAGTGCCAAGGGTCATAATTCATCAAGATATGTCAAAATATGAAACTTTTTGACCAAGAAAATCAATTTTGAAAATTAGGGTTTTGAATTTGAAAATTTTCATAACTTAGAATTTTTCCCAAGTATGGAAATTTTCTTATTTTTCCCAACTTTTCACCACTTTTTCACCATGATGCAATTGGATTCAAAGAAAACTTCCAACATGAAAGTTGTAGTCCTCCATGAAATCTACAACTTTTATGCACAAAGTTTTCCCAAAAGATACTTGGACCTCAAGATATGAATTTGTGAGTAGGGGTCCATAAACTTTTTAACTTAGTGAAAATATGCCCTAATTTAAGCAGGTTTTTGACCCAACTTCATGGGCATTTTTCACCTAGTTCCAATAGGTATCTCAAAATTCATTTCAAAGATGGATTGTAGATCTTTTTGCAAGCTTTCTAAAATGTCCAGGAACTCTCCAATAACATTTGTGTTTAGGGAGAATCGAAGAAGAGAAATTGACATTTTGTCACTTTTTTTCAAGCCATTTTCACAATGCATCAAGTTTCAAATCTGATCAAGCATGCTTGTACCTTGCATTACAAGTACTAAACCCATTATACACTCCATAATTAAATGCAAAATTATAGGATAATGTCTTTATTTTGGATTTTGGAGCATTGTACAAAGAATAAATCCATAAATGGCATAAAAGGCACATTGCCATTTTCATAAAGGCAGGCTTTTCCAACTTTACAAACCTTGAGCCTTGGACCTGTTCTTTTGTTACAAGAAATGTCCACAGATATCAAGCATGGTTTACCAACTCTCATCAGTTAAAGAACTAGCCAGTACAGGCCTTTGGCACAGGTCACTTTACTTTTCTTCAAAAGCAAGAAAAGTTGCAAAAGTCCAAGAAACTTGTACATCTGATAAAGGGTGGAATTGGCATCATTCAAAACATCTTCATAAACTTATCACAAGGCTAGACACGAATGCTTGACCTCTGAAACATTCCAAAACTCCAAAACTCCAAATTTCTGCCCAACATTGCAGTTTCTGCAAAATCATAGCAAGCTCAATATTTGCTCGTGCGTTTTGCCTTGTAACACTTCAAACACCTTTCATACATCCTACCATAGCTATCCAAGCAATCATCCTGCAACTGTGTGCCCTGTTTTAGCCTTTGCCATTTTCACTTTGGAAGGTTGCAGCTTGACTTCTACAGGGAGTTTCAGCCATCCACAAAGCCAGCTAAGCATTGGAATAGCTTGAGGGAACTTCAAGGAAACTCACACGATCCTCAGGCCTCACTCAAAGTCCCCACATTGCCATATCCAAATCCAGCTGAAGGAGGTATTTTTCAAAACTCTATCTCTCTATTTAAGCATCCTCAAGCCACGATTTGTGAAGCAAAAATATAGTCTCTAGCATGGTGAAGCTGTACATATGCATAGTTTTACTTTATATTAACTGAGTTAAGAGAATTTGAGTGTTGAACATGCTGAAAAAATTAGGTCAGAAATTAGGGGTTATAAAATTCTCTCTGATTTTTGAGAGTTAGGTCACAAATTTTATATCATTGGAATCGTGAGATTACAAGCTACATTTTTTATGTTATGGATTTTCATTTTTATGCAAGCTATAACAAGATACAAATTTGAAGAAGAAACGCGCGCAAATGGAAGAGGCTGGAGGACAGGGATGACTGTCTTGGGCCTTGGCGCCTTGGGCTTGCTGTTTTGACTTTCCACACCCCCTGACTTGATATTTGCCCCCCCTGCTTCATATTTTATATTTTGCATATTTTCTCATATTTATTATGTTTATTGATTTTAATTCTTTTTTCTGAACATTAAAAAATCACAAAAATATTTTCTTAATTTTTTGCAATTTTATTTTATTTTTTTATTTTTTCGACATATAAAAGTAGTTTTATTTTAGTAAATAGAATCTATTTTCTTATAAAAAATTGTAAATACATTTTAAAAATACCATACATTTTTATTTTTATTATTCATACACAAAAAATATTATTTTTATACATATTTTAATTTTTAATATTTATTAATAATATTATTTATTATTTCTTGTACAAAAATGGACAAAATAAAATAAATATAGAATATATATTTTCTTTTAAATCAAAAACTAGGGTTTCCCCTTTCAAAAACTAACCATATTATTTTTTATCTTTTTCTAGGGTTTAATAAATCATTTTTCTCATACAAAAATCAAATACAAAACATTTTACATAAATACATTTTTATTTGCATATTTAAATAATTGTATATTTATTTATTTTTGCACATTATTCAATTGGGTTGTAATAGTATTTTAGGGTTTTATTTTGTGCAATATCCCCATTCAAAAACTTGTATCCCCCCTCCCATAATAATTGTTGTAATAGTTTAGTTTACTTTACGCAATTTATCACATTTATACTTATGTGGTAAATTAGGGTTTTGCATGATAAGACAAAAATCAAACAAATAGACATGACCTAATACAAGACAAACAAAATGCATGTAAAATGGCACACATTGCACACAAGCACCCTTAGGGTTTCACCCACTTGGTTGCCTTACAAAATGGCCATGGTATGCATGCAAAGTATCTTGGCAAAACAATACGAAAATAAGATCATAGTCCCTCGATGATGCTATACAAGGGTTGCCTAAAACAAAATGATCTTGGTCCCTCAAAATGCTAAAGATACTTGGCAACATTGCTATCATGGTCATACGATGACCCATGCCCGTCCCATTTAACATCCAAAGATAGGGTTGTTTACCAAGACAATGGTAAATCAATAATATCAAGGGAATAAAAATACATAGGAAAGACATTTGAGTAGAGTAGATAGTTCTAAGTTACTTGCTCCATTTCAAAACAATCCTTGCTATTGTCAAAAACACACAACACATTTCAAAACATTTCCAAACAACTTTCAAAACATTGAAACATTTTTCAAAAGACAAACATCTTTGTATACATTCTTACGAACGAGAATCATTACAAAGATTGCCTAAACAAAAGGCCTCTGTTCAAAATACTTTCAAAATCACACCAAACACAAAGCACCATTTCAAACAATTTCAAAAGCAAAGCAAGTGATCTAAGCAAGTAACTAAGAGCCCATGGAAAACCATGGATGAAAAGGGTGCTAGCACGTTCCCTTTTCATAATCTACCCCCCGAACTCAAGAAAACATCTCAAAGGTCTTTCCTAAGCTTTTTACCTTTCCTTTTGGATAAAATAAAAGTCGGTGGCGACTCTTGCTAAACCAAAACATTTGCGATGAAACGCAGAACCTCAAATCAGTTCTCCCACTGTATCATAGAACTGGTGACTCTGCTGGGGAAAATAATAAAAGTGGGGTTACCTTAGGGTTTAGATCACCTTTATTTGCTTACAATTGCTTGACTTGTTTGCTTTACACTTTGGTTCTATTGTTTGGGTTTGAATCCTCCACCCGTATTTGGGAAAAATTTATAGGTAAATAGCAATACGTTGCGGAAACTGTGCGGGGTATACCGACACGGTCTAAGCAATAGCTATGTTAGTGTGACATATTTGTGGGTACCGGTAGCCTTTGAGTCAATCAAAGAGAATACGGGACCGCTGAGTGATGTCATGAAGCACTAACGAACTTTTAGAACCTTTACTTGACCAACTTGGCCTTTTAGGATGTAGTGAGATGACCGACTTTGGTGCAGTCCGAAGTTGGTAGATACTCGATACTACACTCATTGAGGGTTAGTTTCTTGGAATATTTCGGTCGCCAGTAAAGAGGCTGAATTGAAACAATGAACAAGGAAACAATCTGGTGATATTGAGCTCCTTAGAACCCGGTTACTATTTACTAGGACAGGTTGAGCCAACTAAACTTCAAGAGGGTACTTACCTATGAAACCTCATGCAAGCCTAAACTAGGAACTTGTGTGATTTGCTTGTACATATATACTTGTGCATAACATCATGGACATCATAAGCATCATATGCATCCACTAACCATTTCAAGGATTTTGGAAATTCATCTTTGTTCCTGTTTTGTAGGTTATGGATTCACTTCGCAGGAAAACTATCCAAGTCAACCTTGTAAGAATTCCTCCACAACTCAAGGAGCTAGCTTCAAGGATTCCTGAGAACTCTCCATTCACCGAGATGCATGGTAGTCTACTCAACATAGTCACTTCCAACACAGAGGAAGACATGATGAAAGTTCTTTTCCAGTTCTTTGACCCTTTGCATCACTGCTTCACATTTCCTTACTACCAGCTTGTGCCCACTTTAGAGGAATTTTCTCAACTCTTGAGGATTCCTATTATCAATCAACTACCTTTCAACGGTACGGAAAGAGATCCAAAGCCAGAAGAGATTGCTCAAGCCCTGCACTTGCACTCATCTGATGTCACAACCCATTGGGAAACTAGAAGTGGTTTCAAAGGCTTCTTGGCAAAGTTCTTGTTTGAGAAGGCCCAAAGCTGCTGGAATTCTTTGGACTTACAAGCTTTTGAGGAGATTGTAGCCCTTCTCATCTATGGGATGGTCTTGTCCCCTAATCCTGATCAACTCATAGATGTGAGTGCTATCAAAATCTTCATGGCTCGCAACCCGGAGCCTACATTGCTTAGAGACATCTTACACTCTTTTCACACTCGTACAATGAGGGAAAAAGGTGTTCTCATGTGTTGCACTCCTCTACTGGCAAGATGGTTTATTTCTCATCTTCCCCAATCAGTTTTGAAGAATGACCAAGGTTTGAGGTGGTCAGAACGGTTGATGACTCTTGCACATTCGGATATTCATTGGTGTTCTCGATCTAAAGAGAATGTTATCATAGTCGACAGTTGTGGGGAATTCCCTAATGTCCCTCTACTTGGCATTAGGGGAGGCATCACCTGCAACCCCTGCTTGGCTCTGAGACAATTTGGTTATGCCCGAAGGGATGGCCCACATGATATGTTGATTCAAGGCTTGGTTTTCGACTTCCACAACGATAATCAAGGACTCCGACAAAGGTTCATCCGAACTTGGAGGATGCCCAACAAGGTAGACAGTAAGACCTTGGGACACAAGAATTCCAGCCCTCTTGAGCCTTACCTCAAGTGGGTACGAACCCGCGCCTAAAGTCTTATGATGCCTTACCCCTCTGTTCTCCCAGTGATTATAGAGCCTGTTAAGGAAGGAGAGGTTCCATACACCCTCCTACATCCTGACATGCCAACATCACTCGAAGATTTACAAAGGAGTTGGATACAGCTCAAGGGAGAATGCGATACTTTTGAAGCCCAATTCTACGCAAGCGAGAAGAAGGTTTTAGAACTTACTCGGTTACTTCACGAAGAGAAGACTCTCAACACCTACATTACACCAAAGAGGATGCGCAACGTCTTTTTATCTTAGAATTTTGTACTATTTTGCCCTAGGGTATTGATGTAAACAAATTCTATTTTATTAATATAACGTGTGTTCCTTTTGTTTAACACAAATTTGAATTTTTTAAATCCTTGAAAGCATTACATGAATACATATCATTCATCATATGCATAAACAGGTCTTTGCAAGAAGTTTCCTCATCCTTCTGCTGTTTATTTCAGCAACATGGATCTTGAACTAACGGTTAAAGACTTACAAGCTCATAATTCACAATTTCAACAGCTACTCTTGACCTTAGCCAAGGGGCAGGAGGAGCTCAAGACTCTGCTAGAGAAAGAAAAAGAGAAAAAGAAGAAGAAGCGAGCCGGTGTGGTTATCATGGGCAGAAGGTTTGAAGGACAAGCCAGAAGGACCTTGGAATTTCCATCAACCTCTGAGGAAGGGGAAAGAAAAGGTAAAGAGACGGCAGTGCCATTAGATTTTTAAGTAGAAGAAGAGGAGGAAGAGGACTACTCAGAACAATAGTACCCTCCGGCCGATGACAAATACAAAAACTTGGAAGAGCGTCTAGCTGTTATGGAAATACAGAGAGTACCGGGGCTAGACTTTGAGGGGTTAGGGTTGGTGTCTGGAATAGTAATCCCGCCGAAGTTTAAGGTGCCACTATTTGCTAAGTATGACGCGGTGTCTTGTCCCAAGATGCACCTCCGCTCATATGTCAGGAAGATGCAGCCACATTCTGCAGACAAAGACTTATGGGTTCACTTTTTCCAGGACAGTTTGTCGGGAACACAACTTGATTGTTTCTACCAGTTGGAGAGGTCTGATGTGCATAATTGGGAAGACTTGGCAGCCTCCTTCTATAAACAGTATCAATACAACGCCGACTTGGTACCAACCGGTACTCAACTCCAGAGTATGGCCATGGTGTCCAATGAGGGCTTCAAAGACTACGCCTAAAAGTGGAGGGATTTACCGGAAGGGTGCAATAACCTTTATCTGAAAGGGAGCTAGTGGACATGTTCTTGGGAACTCTGTCAGGTCCTTTCTTTAATCACCTGATTGGAAGCTCCTCTACAGGTTTCACTGAGTTGATTTTAACTGGCGAAAGAGTGGAAGCCGGTATTAGAAGCGGGAAAATTCAGAAAGACGCGTCTACCTCTACAACTGTAAAAAAGCCCTTCACCGGAAAGAAGGAAGTTTCGGCTGTCCATGCACAGAGGAATTAGGGAAGAACCGAACGACGACCAACAGTGGGGGCCGCTATGATTCAAAATTCTGCATCAGACCAGCGAAGAATCAACCAACCGAGAAATGATCAGCCGAGAAATAACCAGCAAAGGGTGGAAAGGCCTGTAAGGTAATTCACCAAGATAAACATGACTCCAGCTCAAGTCTTACCACATCTCCTGAAGTTGAATCTTGCCATGTTAAAGGAGGCCTCTAAAAATCCCAATATTGCATCTCCACACTACCATCCGAATGCCAGGTGCGCTTACCATTCTGAAAATCCAGAGCACGACACCAACAACTATTGGGCTCTGAAGAACAAGATTCAAGATCTAATTGATGCAATGGTAGTTGAATTTGAAGCTCCTGAAAAACCGAATGTTATCTCCGCTCCAATGCCTAGACATGGACACAATGCCAATGCTGTTGAGGAAGACTTATTTGTTGACACCGCGGATGAATTTTTAACTCCTCTCCTAACCATCAAGTTGAATTTGTTGAAAGCTGGGGTGTTCCAAGGTTGTGACCAAGATTGCCATACTTGCCTGTCCTCGTCATTTGACTGCCCTCTGTTGAAGAAAGGTATCCAACAACTGATCGATAACCAGGAAATTTTGTTAGAGAAAGCTCCTATTTCACCCATTCCAGTTCCAGAAGTTTCAATAATAACCATATACGCCAATCCTTCCAAGGTTCCTAAAAAACCCGTTAGGATTACATCCGCTCCTATGACTACTCCGTTGAAGATAACAATGCCCGGGCCAGCCCCATACAAATCAGATAAAATGATACCATGGAACTATGGTGGAGAAATCTACTACCATGGTGTCAAACAGATTGAACAGACTACCTAGGAAGAAAGTTCTGAAGAAGACAATTCCGACATCAGTAACATTGTCAGAACAAGCAAAATTACCCACAGTGGGAGAATTTTCTCTCCAGAGATTGCCCCTCCAAAGGCAGTCTCTGGACCCGTGGCCGTTCCGAAGATTACATTTGTACCCGTGATTGTACCTGCAAGTGTACCGACCAACAAAGAAGACAATGCAATTCCTATCCCTACTTCCGGTGCTGAGAATAAAGGAAAGAATGTTCAAGAGGAGCCTGTCCTGAAGAAGGCTCAGTCACTAGCTATTCCTGAGACATCCAAGAAGGAGATGGAAGAAATCCTGAGGATCATTAAGAAAAGTGATTATGATGTGGTAGAACAACTGGGGCAGACCCCCTCCAAAATCTCTATGTTAGCCCTACTATTGTGCTTTGAGGCACATGCTAAAGCTTTGGTCAAATTTCTGAAGAAGGCTCATGTGCCGCAAGAGACGTCTGCAGATCAATTCCAAGAGTGTGTGGCCAGTCTGACAGCTGACAATGGCCTGGGTTTCTCCGATGCTGACCTGAGATCCAAAGGGAGAAAACACAAAGATGCACTACATGTCTCAGTGGAGTGTAGGGGAACCACCCTAGCCCATGTTTTGGTTGATACTGGATCATCTCTGAACGTCTTGCCAAAGAAAGCCCTGGATAGGTTGGATTGTGAAGGCCTAACCCTGAAACCCAGCAATATAATTGTGCGAGCATTTGACGGATCTAAAAGGATGGTCCATGGGGAGGTGGACATCCCGATCAAGGTGGGTACCCAGACATTCAATTCGACATTCTATGTGATGGACATCCGTCCTTATTACTCTTGCCTGTTGGGACGCCGCTGGATTCACAATGCCGATGCGGTCACTTCCACTTTGCATCAGATGCTGAAGTACCCTGTCCAAGGGAAGATCATAACTGTCCATGGTGAAGAGGAATACATGATTAGTCATCTAAATTCTTTATGCTATGTAGAATTGGATGGCGAATTCATTGAGACCCCTTTCCAACATTTTGAAGAAGTCTCTCAGGAAATAGTAGCAACCAAGGCGGTATCCTCAACTCATGTGATAACAAGACCTGTACCTCGGATGTCTTCTCTAAAAGATGCAAGGGCAGTAGTGGAAGAAGGCGGATCCACCATCTGGGGGCAGCTTCCAGACTTTCCTTTCAAATCAGACAAGTTTGGCCTGGGATTTACTTCGACTGCTCATAAGACCGTGCGCCGCGCCCGTGTCGGAGGGCCACCTGTGAAGATCATCCACCAAGGGGTTAATACGCTAGAGGACAGTGAAGAAGATGGAAGCCTGGAAGACTGGATATTCCCTACTGTCACCGGAGGGTTGTGCAACTGGGAAGCAAAAGACTTTGTTCCGATTACTTTCATACCGCAGTAATTTATCTTTTTCATTTCAGTTGGATCTGTAATAATTCACAAACAATTCGTACTTTTTCAACCTTGTGTCTTACCCGAGGTACAACGGTCCATTTGTAAGGGTTCTTATTTCATTTTCATATGTCATTTAATGAATCATGGACGCTTTTCATATATAAACCTTTTGTGCTCATTGTCTTGTCTTTTACATTTTGTTTTTTTTAGATGGCTATACCCTTACACACACCCACACTCACAAATTGCAGGTACCCTTCCATTCTGGATCCCATGGGTAACAATACTGCTATAGCCTTCAGTGACTCTGAAGATCTGATCTACCAAGCCGAATACGAAGGTGAGGAAGATTATAAGTTGCCAGGGGAATTGGCCAGATTACTACAACAAGAGGAAAGAGTTATTCTGCCTCATGAGGAGCTGTTGGATACAATCAACTTGGGCACTGAGGAAGAAAAAAAGAAAATCAGAGTGGGTGCCAACCTAGAGCCAAGTGTCAAAGAGCGCCTAATTCAGCTGTTGCATGATTATGTTGAGATCTTCGCCTGGTCATACGAAGACATGCCGGTACTCGATACAGACATTGTGGTACACCGTCTACCCACAAGAGAAGACTGTCCGCCAGTGAAACAAAAGGTCTGCCGCATGAGACCTGAAATGTCAGAAAAGATCAAAGCAGAAGTTATGAAGCAGTTCAGTACAAGATTTTTGGCTGTTACTTCCTATCCACAATGGGTTGCTAACATTGTTCCCGTGCCTAAAAAGGAAGGCAAAGTGAGAATGTGCATGGATTATAGAGACTTAAACAGGGCCAGCCCTAAAGATAACTTTCCACTTCCGCACATCGACATCCTGGTTGACAACACAACTCAGCACAAAGTATTTTCTTTCATGTACGGATTCTCAAGCTATAACCAGATCAAAATGGCACCTGAGGACATGGAGAAAACTACTTTTGTCACACAGTGGGGTATGTTCTGCTACAAAGTGATGCCATTCGGACTGAAGAATGCCGGGGAAACCTATCAACGCGCCATGGTAGCTTTGTTTCATGATATGATACATCATGAGATAAAGGTCTACATAGATGACATTATAGCCTGATCACAAACTGAAGAAGAACACCTCGATCACTTGCAAAAGCTATTTGTCAGGTTGAAGGAGTAGAAGCTATGATTGAACCCTAACAAGTGCACATTCAGAGTCCGATCCGGTAAGCTCTTAGGTTTCATTGTCAGCAACAAAGGCATCGAGGTTGATCCTACCAAAGTCAAAGCTATACAAGAAATTCCTGCCCCTCGCACTGAGAAGGAAGTCAGAGGTTTCTTGGGACGCCTAAACTACATTGCTAGGTTCATTTCTCACCTAACATCTACTTGTGAACTAATCTTCAAGCTATTGAAGAAAGATCAGGTAGTTAGATGGAATGATGACTGTCAAATTACTTTCGATAAAAGCAAGGAGTATTTACAAGAGCCTCCTGTCTTGATGCCTCCAGTCAAAGGAAGACCGCTAACATGTATCTGACCATCTTGGAGAACTCAATAGGGTGCGTGAGTCTGGCCGAAAAGAGCATGCCATTTATTACCATAGCAAAAAGTTTACCGACTGTGAAATCAGATATTCACTGCTCGAGAAAACATGCTACACTTTGGTATGGGTTGCTCGTCGGCTAAGGCAGTATATGTTGACTCATACCAATTTGCTGATATCTAATATGGATCCGATAAAGTACATCTTCGAGAAGCCTGCTTTGTCTGGAAGGATAGCTAGATGGCAGATGATCCTAACGAAGTATGACATACAGTACACGACCCAAAAAGCTATAAAGGGCAGTGTGCTAGCTGATCATCTGGCTCATCAAGCTGTAGAAGATTATCAATCCACGAAGTTTGACTTCCCTGACGAAGACATCATGACATTGGACATAATTGAAGATTTTAGACCATATGACGGACCTAAACAAGGATCCCGATGGACCCTGTACTTCGATGGGGCATCTAATGCACTTGGTAACGGTATCGGTGCTGTACTTATATCTCCAGAAGGATGCCATACTCCTTTCACCGCCAGACTTTGCTTCAATTGTACGAACAACATGGCAGAGTATGAAGCATGCATCTTTGGACTCAAGGCTGCCATAGACTTGGGAATCAAATCTTTAGTTGTGTTTGGGGACTCAGCTTTGGTCATCAGTCAGATCAAAGGGGAATGGGACACTAAGCATCCAAATATTATCCCTTACAAAGAACCTGTCCTGACATGCTACCACATTTCGAGCAGATTACCTTCGAGCACTTCCCGCGAGAAGAAAATCAGCTAGTAGATGCTCTAGCTACAATGTCATCCATGTTTAAACTTAATTGGGATAAAGAGGCTCCCCAGATCACCATTGAACGGATGGACAAACCTGCACACTGCCACAGGATTAATACCGAAGAAGTAGTGGACCAGCCTTGGTTCCATGAAGTCAAAAGGTATCTCGAGGCTCAAGAATATCCTGGAGGAGCTTCAGTCAATGACAAAAAGTTCTTAAGGAGATTCTCGGCTAAGTTCTTCCTAAGTAATGGCATCCTGTACAAGCGCAATCATGATTCTATTCTGCTCTGTTGTGTGGACAAGTTGAAGCTGAAAGGATTATGGCTGAATTTCATGAAGGTACCTTTGGCACTCACTCTAGAGGGCATACGATGGCAAAGAAGATTCTACGGGAAGGCTATTACTGGTCTACCATGGAAGCTGACTGCTATCAACACTCCCGTACCTGTCATAAATGTCAAATCTATGCAGACAAGGTACACGTGCCCCCAGTTCCCCTAAATGTCTTAACAGCTCCTTGGCCCTTCGCTATGTGGGGAATCGACATGATTGGAGAGATCAAGCCTACAGCCTCCAATGGACACCGCTTCATTCTAGTGGCCATTGATTATTTCACAAAGCGAGTCGAAGCAGCTTCCTTCACATCTATGACTAAGAATGTTGTTGCCCGCTTCATCAAACAGAATCTCATTTGCCAGTACGGTATCCCCGAAAGGATCATCACTGATAATGGTACAAACCTTAACAATACTATGATCACCTCTTTGTGCAAGAAGTTCAAGATTCAACATCACAATTCATCCCCCTATCGGCCAAAGATGAATGGTGTTGTCGAAGCTGCGAACAAAAACATCAAAAAGATCATACAGAAAATGACAGTCACCTACAAGGACTGGCATGAGATGCTTCCATTTGCTCTTCACGGGTACCATACCACGGCTCGCACATCAACTGGGGCAATACCCTATTGTTTGGTTTATGGCATGGAGGCTGTTTTACCTATTGAGGTTCAGATCCCCTCTTTGAGAATCATAAAGGATGCAGGTCTGAGTGAAGACGATTGGATCCAAACCCGACTTGATCAGTTGAACTTAATTGACGAAAAGAGACTTACTGCTGTTTGCCATGGTCACACGTATCAAAAGCGGATGATCAAGGCTTTCAATAAGAAAGTTAGACGCCAAGTGTATCAAGTTGGAGATCTAGTGATCAAGCGCATTATCTTGCCACAAAGTGATCCCAGGGGAAAATGGACTCCTACCTATGAAGGACCATTTGTAATCAAGAACTTCTTTTCTGGTGGGGCAATGATTTTAACCACCATGGACGGCGACGACCTGCCACAGCCTACGAACGCAGACATAGTCAAAAGATACTACGCATAAATGACCCGCTAGGTTAACACACCTAGGCAAAACAAGGGCATCCCGGCGAACCAAAAAGGTTCGGGCAAAAATTAGGGATAAAAATATAAAATCTGTACACCCGACAAGTTGAAAACCCGAAAGGGCGACTTGGGCAAAAAAGGGTTTCCCGGTGAATCGAAAACCCGAAAGGGCGGTTCAGGCAAAAGTTAGGGAATTAAAGCGTATGACTATGTCTCGTCAGATCACTTTAAGGACAATCTCTTCACTGACAAACCCAGAATTTCTGATCAATCCAATCATCTTCGGACGAAGCAACGAATGGACAAGATCTTCGGAGATACGAAGGCTATAGCAGAATGGGAACCCCATGGGATTTTTTACACATAGCTATCTTTCTTTGTATAAATTTTTCTCATTTTTTATGTCCCTATCCTCTTACTAGGATGCCTGTCTCCTTTGTACAAAAATACTTATTCAAAGTAATGAACATATGCAAAACGTCCAATGATTCATTAATGAACATATGCATTTGAACATAATTACTATTTACAAATAAACAGAAATGGAAAAGAACGATTACTGACAGGTTGAAAGGATAGGAAAACGTATTTCGGCTATTTCATGAGCAACCCCTACAGTACATCATCTGGATCCCCAGCGGAGCTAAAATTTCAAACCCTTAATCCCCATCAGATTTAAAATTTCCAACTCTCGATCCCCAGCGGAGCCAAAAATTTCAAACTATCAACCCCCAGCGGAAACCATTCAGTTTTCTCCAAATTCCCCAACAAGTTGTCTTGAAGTCTGAAAAGTAACCAGATAACAGTTAACTTTTTGTTCCTCCCCAACCTAGGTTGATTCCCCAGTAGAGTGGCTTTCTTCCCCACAGAGTTTTCATTGCTCCCCAACAGAATGAAGATTCTCATTCTTAATTCCCCGCAGAAGTCATCAGAGTTTTGTCTATTTCCCAGCAGAACAAGGACTCCCTTTGTGTAATCCCCAGTAGACGTCATCAAAGTTCTCTGGATTCCCCAAGCGGATTATTCAAGCAGTATATGGCATTGCTCGCAGCAGATTTTCGCCAATACTCCAACTTCAAGACATGAAGGATCCCTATATCCCCAGGAAAGTCATCAAGGATTTTTAATCCCCAACAATCGCCAAGGATTTCTCATCCTCAGCAATCAAGGATTTTTAATCTCCGGCAGCAGTCAAGGATTTATTTTCCTCATCAAATTAGCTTACATGCGCATACATATGTCATAAACATTGATAAAGCACATTTATTGCATCATACATTTCATGGAACATAACTTTGTGTTTCAGCTAACATTTTACCCTTTTCAGGATAAGATTAACAAGCTACCATTAACAAAATTCAAATATTTCAGATATAGTACAGATACACTCCAGATACGGAAGTCATTATGATACTTATTCATATTTCAAGTCAAGATACAGTTCAGATACGCTCCAGACACGTAAGTCATTATGATACTCATTCAGACTTCAACATTCAGATACACTACAGATACGCACCAGACACGGTTGCCATCCTGTCACTTATTCAGATTACAGTACAGATACGCACTAGACACGGGTGCCATTCTGTCACTTATTCAGATCTTAGTCCAGATACACTCCAGACACGGAAGTCATTCTGCTACTTATCCAGATCCTAGTCCAGATACACTCCAGACACGGAAGCCATTATGTCACTCATTCAGATTCATACCTCAAATTTTCAAGTCCAGATACGCTCCAGACACAGTTTCCATTTTGTCACTTATTCTGATTTCCCCAGCTTAGATACGCTCCAGACACGGATGCCATTATGTCGCTTATTCAGATTTCAGATTCAGATACAATACAGATACACTCCAGACACGAAAGTCATTCTGTTATTCATCCAGATTCAAGTTTAGTTACAGCTCGGATACGCTCCAGACACGGCTGCTATTCCTTTGCTCATACAAATTCAGTCTCCAGATACAATTCAGATACGTTCCAGACACGGATACCATTCTGATACTTATTCTTCTAATTTACAACTTATAACTCAACAAACCATTTTGGATGGCATCTACAAGCCCATCTCCAACAAGATTCTACCACCTCTCCATATGGCATCTTTAAGCCCATTCCCTCAACTACACTTTGACGAGTGCAAATTTACGGGCACTCTAGTGTCCAATCATCTTTTACCTTCGAGTTACGAACGACAAAACTCGCCAATCTAACTCTTCAGGTTCAAGAAGATTGAACAGGGGCAGCTGTTTTATCCCAAAATTTGCCCTCTCATTTATCAAGATTTTCCTCACAAGACTGCTTGGACTCAAGATAAGATTAGGGTTTGGTCAGCTCAAGACACCTCATCTTGCACTGATAACCTGAAATTAGGGTTTGAGTTTGCACAAGGATTTTTGGACCATAAATGCTTCATGTGACTTTCATACACCATCTTGGACCCCTAAGATTGCTCATACCAAGTTTCAAGCCTTGAATCACATTTTTGCTTAGTCAATTGGACAATTGACCTAAAAATCAGCTGTATTGGGGAAAAAGCCAATTATGGCCAATTTACAGTCAAACTTCATAATTTTTGATCCACAACAACATTTTAGATTCATATGTACCATTTGATCAAGTTTGTATCATAACTCCTCAAGAAATTTGATCAAATCATCAAAAGGGCAAAATGGTCAAAATTAAGGTTTTGACTGAGAAAGGGCAATTTCTGATTTTTAACCTAACCAATGACCAATTGGGTTCAAACATGATTTCAAGGACTCAATGGCATCATCTTGATCTAATCACATGATTCAAAAGATCTCAAGTTCATTGGACTGACAGATGAATTTTCCAGTCAACTGATCAAAAGTCAACTGTACACTGAAAAGTCAAACTTTGACTTTTTGGTCAAAATCAAGTGCCAAGGGTCATAATTCATCAAGATATGTCAAAATATGAAACTTGTTGACCAATAAAATCAATTTTGAAAATTAGGGTTTTTAATTTGAAAAATTTCATAACTTAGAATTTTTTTAAGTATGGAAATTTTCTTATTTTTTCCCAACTTTTCACCACTTTTTCACCATGATGCAATTGGATTCAAAGAAAACTTCCAACATGAAAGTTGTAGTCCTCCATTAAATCTACAACTTTGATTCATAAAGTTTTCCCAAAAGATGCTTGGACTTCAAGATATGAGTTTGTGAATAGGGGTCCATAA
Organism: Vicia faba; assembly: GCA_948472305.1. Classification (NCBI taxonomy): domain Eukaryota; kingdom Viridiplantae; phylum Streptophyta; class Magnoliopsida; order Fabales; family Fabaceae; genus Vicia; species Vicia faba. Next base: position 644,429,519 of record OX451736.1, on the reverse strand, counting down.
ACTTTTTAACTTAGTGAAAATTTGCCCTAATTTAGGCAGGTTTTTGACCCAACTTCATGGGCATTTTTCACCTAGTTCCAAGAGGTATCTCAAAATTCATTTCAAATATGGTTTGTAGAGCTTGTTGCAATCTTTCTAAAATGTCCAAGAACTCTCCAAGATCATTTGTGGTTAGGGAGAATCGAAGAAGAGAAATTGGCATTTTGTCACTTTTGTTCAAGCCATTTTCACAATGCATCAAGTTGCAAATTTGATCAAGCATGCTTGTACCTTGCATTACAGGTCTTAAAACCCTTCTACACTCCATAATTAAATGCAAACTCATAGGATAATGGCTTTATTTTGGCTTTTGGAGCATTGTACAAAGAATAAATCCATAAATGGCATAAAGGGCACATTACCATTTTCATAAAGGCAAGCTTTTCCAACTTTACAAACCTTGAGCCTTGGATCTGTTCTTTTGTTACAAGCAATGTCCATAGATATCAAGCATGGTTTACCAACTCTTATCAGCTAAAGAACTAGCCAGTACAGGCCTTTGGCACATGTCACTTCACTTTTCTTCAAAAGCAAGAAAAGTTGCAAAAGTCCAAGAAACTTGTACATCTGATAAAGGGTGGACTTGGAATCATTAAAAACATCTTCTCAAACTTATCACAAGGCTAGACACGAATGCTTGACCTCTGAAACATTCCAAAACTCTAAAACTCCAAATTTCTGCCTAACGTTGCAGTTTCTGCAAAATCATAGCAAGCTCAATATTTGCTCGTGCGTTTTGCCTTGTAACACTTCAAACAACTTCCATACATCCTACCAAAGCTATCCAAGAAATCATCCTGCAACTGTGTTCCCTGTTTTAGCCTTTGCCATTTTCACTTTGGAAGGTTGCAGCTTGACTTCTATAGGGAGTTTCAGCCATCCACAAAGCCAGCTAAGCATTGGAATAGCTTGAGGGAACTTCAAGGAAGCTCACACGATCCTCAAGCCTCACTCAAAGTCCCCACATTACCATATCCAAATCCAGCTGAAGGAGGTATTTTTCAAAACTCTATCTCTCTATTTAAGCATCCTCAAGCCACGATTTGTGAAGTAAAAATGTAGTCTCTAGCATGGTGAAGATGTACATATGCATAGTTGTCATTTATATTAACTGAGCTAAGAGAATTTGAGTGTTGAACATGCTGAAAAAATTAGGTCAGAAATTAGGGGTTATAAAATTCTCTCTGATTTTTGAGAGTTAGGTCACAAATTTTATATCATTGGAATCGTGAGATTACAAGCTACATTTTTTATGTTATGGGTTTTCATTTTTATGCAAGCTATATCAAGATACAAATTTGAAGAAGAAACGCGCGCAAATGGAAGAGGCTGGAGGACATGGATAACTGTCTTGGGCCTTGGCACCTTGGGCTTGCTGTTTTGACTTTCCACACTCCCCTGACTTGATATTTTCACCCCCTGCTTCATATTTTATATTTTGCATATTTTCTCATATTTTTTATGTTTATTGATTTTAATTCTTTTTTCTGAACATTAAAAAATCACAAAAATATTTTCTTAATTTTTTGCAACTTTATTTTATTTTAATTATTTTTTCCACATATAAAAGTAGTTTTATTTTAGTAAATATAATCTATTTTCTTATAAAAAATTGTAAATACATTTTAAAAATACCATACATTTTTATTTTTATTATTCATACACATAAAATATTATTTTTATACATATTTTAATTTTTAATATTTATTAATAATATTATTTATTATTTCTTGTACAAAATAAAATAAATATAAAATATATATTTTCTTTTAAATCAAAAACTAGGGTTTCCCCTTTCAAAAATAACCATATTATTTTTTCTCTTTTTCTAGGGTTTAATAAATCATTTTTCTCATACAAAAATCAAATACAAAACATTTTGCATAAATACATTTTTATTTGCATATTTAAATAATTGTATATTTATTTATTTTTGCACATTATTCAATTGGGTTGTAATAGTATTTTAGGGTTTTATTTTGTGCAATATCCCCATTCAAAAACTTGTATCCCCCCTCCCATAATTATTATTGTAATAGTTTAGTTTACTTTACGCAATTTATCGCATTTATACTTATGTAGTAAATTAGGGTTTTGCATGATAAGACAAAAATCAAACAAATAGACATGACCTAATACAAGACAAACAAAATGCATGTTAAATGCCACACATTGCACACAAGAACCCTTAGGGTTTCACCCACCTGGTTGCCTTACAAAAGGGCCATGGTATGCATGCAAAGTATCTTGGCAAAACAATACGAAAATAAGATCATAGTCCCTCGATGACACTATACAAAGGTTGCCTAAAATAAAATGATCTTGGTCCCTCAAAATGCTAAATATACTTGGCAACATTGCTATCATGGTCATACGATGACCCACGGCCGTCCCGTTTAACATCCAAAGATAAGGTTGTTTACCAAGACAATGGTAAATCAACAATAATAATGGGAATAAAAATACATAGGAAAGACATTTGAGTAGAGTAGATAGTTCTAAGTTACTTGCTCCATTTCAAAACAATCCTTGCTATTTTCAAAAACACACAACACATTTCAAAACTTTTCCAAACAACTTTCAAAACATTGAAACATTTTTCAAAAGACAAACATCTTTGTATACATTCTTACGAACGAGAATCATTACAAAGATTGCCTAAACAAAAGGCCTCTTTTCAAAATACTTTCAAAATCACACCAAACACAAAGCACCATTTCAAACAATTTCAAAAGCAAAGCAAGTGATCTAAGCAAGTAACTAAGAGCCCATGGAAAACCATGGATGAAAAGGGTGCTATCACCTTCCCTTTTCATAATCTACCCCCCGAACTCAAGAAAACATCTCAAAGGTCTCTCCTGTGCTTTTTTACCTTTCCTTTTGGATAAAATAAAAGTCGGTGGCGACTCTTGCTAAACTGAAACATTTGCGATGAAACGCAAAACCTCAAGTCAGTTCTCCCACTGTATCACAACAAGCTCCTTGTAAGGGATGAGATAAGGGTGTTTAGTGTCCCAATATCCTTTTACTTGGATAATTACTAGAGCGAAATCCCCAATCACATTCAAATGCTTGATCCTCAAATAAATGGCAGCCTTCAGACCTAAAATGCACGCTTCATACTCAGCCATATTGTTCGTACAATCGAAGTATAGTCTACCAATGAAAGGAGTGTGGAAACCTTCAGGGGATATGATAACAACACCAATTCTGTTACCCAAGGCGTTGGAAGCCCCATCGAAGACCATGGTCCATCGGGATCCTTGTTCAGGTCCGTCATATGGTCCAGGTTTCGCGCAGTCGATCACCAGCATGATGTTTTCATCCGGGAAGTCAAAGTTCATAGACTGATAATCATCGACAGCTTGATGGGCCTAATGATCTGCTAGTATGCTTCCTTTGATGGCCTTTTATGTTGTGTACTGAATGTCGTACTCAGTCAAGATCATTTTCTATCTTGCTATCCGTCTGGAGAGGGAAGGTTTCTCAAAGATGTACTTGATTGGGTCCATCATAGAAATCAACAGAGTGGTATAAGTCAACATATACTATCTTAGCCGACGAGTAGCCCATGCCACAGCGCAACAAGTTTTCTCGAGCAGTGAATATCTGGTTTCACAGTCGATAAACATGTTGCTCAGGTAGTAAATAGCATGCTCTTTTCGTTCAGACTCTTCAAGTTGGCCCAAAACACACCCTATAAAGTTCTCTAGTACTTTCAAGTACATGATCAAGGGTCTTCCTTCAACTAGAGGCATGATAATTGGAGGTTCTTGCAGATATTCTTTGATTTTGTCGAAGGCAGCTTAGATTCATCGTTCCATCTGACTACCTGATCCTTCTTCAAGAGCTTGAAGATTGGCTCACAAGTAGCAGTCAAGTGAGATATGAAACGGGCGATGTAATTGAGATGACCCAAGAATCCTCTAACTTCCTTTTCAGAGTTGGGGACTAGCATTTCTTGGATGGCCTTTACTTTGGCAGGATAAACTTCAATGCCTTCATTTCTGATAACAAAACCTAGAAGCTTTCCCGATCGTACTCCAAATGTGCACTTGTTAGGGTTCAACCTCAACTTGTACTTTTCAACCTTTCGAATAGCTTGTACAGGTGATCGAGATGTTCCTCTTCAGTTTGTGATCTGGCCATCATATCATCTACATATACCTGTATTTCATGATGGATCATATCATGAAACAAAGCTACCATAGCTCTTTAACATGTTGCCCCTGCATTCTTCAATCCGAATAACATGACCTTATAACAAAAGGCGCCCCATTGTGTAACGAAAGTAGTATTCTCCATGTCTTCGGGAGCCATCCTTATCTGATTATAGCCAGAGAAGCCATCCATGAAAGAGAACACTTTATGCTGAGCAGTGTTATCGACCAAGACGTCAATGTGTGGTAGAGGGAAATCATCCGTGGGGCTTGCCCTATTTAGATCCCTATAGTCTATGCACATGCAAACTTTTCCGTCTTTCTTTGGCACTGGCACCACATTTGTAACCCATTGGGGATAATATGTCACAGCTAGGAATCTTACATCAAATTGTTTCATCACTTCAGCTTTTATCTTTTCAGACATGTTGGGCCTCATGCGACAGACTTTTTGTTTGACAGGAGGACAATCTTCTTTTGTCGGCAGACGACTAACTACAATGTCGGTATCCAACCCTGGAATATCTTCATACAACCAAGCAAACACTTCCACATAGTCATGCAACATTTGAACCAACCTGGTCTTGACACCGTCTTCTAAGTTAGCACTAATCTTAACCTCTTTCTTGTCTGTCTCGGTACCCAGATTGATGACTTCAACTGACTCTTCGTGCGGCTGAATAACTTTTTCCTCTTGTAACAGAAGTCTGGCTAGTTCTCCCGGTATTTCACAATCTTCCTCACTTTCGTCTTTGGCTTGGTTAATTGGACGTTCAAAGTCATAGTCGTCAATAGTAGAGTCATTGGAAATAAGATCCTGAGTGGATGAGGACCTGCAAGAGTGTGTGTGTGTGTGTGTGCATGTATGATACATGGCTATTTTGAAAAATGTATTTGAAGAAAAGAAAGACAATGAACACAAAGATTTGAATGCAAAAGAGTCCAATGATTTGTATTGAATGATCATATGATAAGATGAACATAAATAGAACCCTTGACAAATGGACCATAGTGCTCCGGGCCAGGCACATGGTATAAAAGTCATTCTTAAATATTACAGACAAAATGTTCTTGTGTTAATAAGAAAGCAAAAAACAAGTGATTACTCCTCAATGAAGGAGATGGGCACGAAGTCCTTTGCATGCCAATTGTTGAGTTTTGTTGTAGTTGGATACACCTAATCTTCAAATGCACACTCTTCATCAGAATCACCTACAGCGTTGACTTCCTTGACACCCTTTCCATGATTTGGCATAGGTGCGGTGATTATATTCGGAGTTAGAGGAGGATCAAATTCAATAGTCTTGTTATTGATCAAGTCCTAAATTTTATTCTTCAAGGCCCAGCATTGGTCAGTCTCATGCCCGGGGCTACTTGAGTGATAAGCATATTTGGCGTTTGGGTTGTACTTTAGTGAATAGGCATCTGGATTGGCAGGAGGATCGCGTAATGTCACCAAATTAGACTTTAGAAAGTGTTGTAAGGCTTGAGATAGTGACATGCCTAACCTCGTGAATTTTCTTCTCGGAGTTTCAAACCGTTGATGATTAGCATATGGTTTTTGAGTAAGAGTTAGATTGGAGATTCAGATAAAATTAACAGACGGATGATCATTCTTCTTGGTACGGGCCCTTGCCCCGTACACAACATTGATTTCCTTCTTTGTAGCAAAAGGTTTCTTTATAGGATTGGAAGTGGACGCAGATGCCATGGGAATCTTCCCGCTTTTGATGCGGCTTTCAACTCTTTCACCAATTAAGATTAGTTTGGTGAAACCAAAAGAAGAGCAACCAACCAATAAATTAAAGAATGGACCAGATAAAGTGCCCATAAACATGTCAATGTGCTCCCTATCAGTCAAAGGTGGTTGAACCCTACTAGCAAGGTCTCTCCACTTTTGTACATATTCTTTAAATCCTTCATTCTTTCCCATTGTCATATCTTGTAGTTGAACTCTTGTCGGAGCCAAGTCGGCATTATACTGGTATTGATGGTAGAAGGAGGTAGCTAAGTCTTCCCAGGTATTGATACGGGAACCATCCAACTGGTAGAACCACTCTAGTTGCATTCTGGTCAAGCTTTCTTAGAGAAGTGAACCCAGAGTTTCTTATCAGTGGTGTGCCATTGTATCTTGCGCACATAAGATTTCAGGTGAAATTTTGGACAAGAAACTCCATCGTACTTTGCAAAGACCGGCATCTTGAATTTGTGGGGAATAACAACCCCAGAGATCAAACCCAAATCATCAAAATCTAAATCGGGGACAACTTGGATCTCGACGACCTTTAATCTGTCTTCTAACTACTTGTACTTGACATTGGCGGGTGGATACTGCTCGTCAAAATAATCATCATCATCATACGCTTGATAATTAATGTAGTTAACCTGGGTACTCCTGACATCACCAATCTAATTCTCGTCTTCCTCAGATGAGTCTTCCACTACCGGGATCTGACGAACTGACTCTTTTAACCTTCTACCAATGTTGACTAGGGATTTCTTCTTGTGTTTCTTCTTAACTTCCAGCAAAGCCATCATATCTTGTTGCCCCTTCGTTAGGGCCAATAGAGTCTCTTGGAATTGAGAGTTTTGTGCCTGAAGGTCCTTCACAGTTTTCTCTAGATCCATCTTGCTGAAATAAACAACAGAAAGATAAGGAAACCTATTGTGTGAAAACCTGTCGTGTTATGATGCATGGAAGATGTATATGCAAATGATTTCAAGGATTTATGAAATTTAAATTTGTATAGACAAAAGAATAAACAAACGTCAATTTTCATTAATTAGTTCAAAATGAATACATCATGCCTCTTGTGCTTACAAAATAACTTTCTAAGATAAAAAGACTGAACGCATCCTCTTCGGCGCGAGATAGGCGTTCACACTTTGTTCTTCATGTAGCTGCTTTGTAAGCTCCAAGACCCTCTTCTCGCTAGCATAGAATTGAGCTTCGAAAGTATCTCATTCTTCCTTTAGCTGAATCCAACCCTTTTGAAAGTCTTTGAGAGAAGTAGGCATGTCAGGATGGAGGACAGTGTACGGGACATCTCCTTCAACCACATGTTCCACGATAACTGGTAATATGGAGGGATAAGGCATCACAAGTTTCTGAGCGCGAGACCATACCCACCTAAGATAAGGTTCAAGGGGAATGGAATTATTGTGTCCCAACGTCTTACTGTCCACTTTGCTTACCATCCTCCAAGCTCATATAAATCTCTGACGATAGCTTTGATCGTTGTTCTCGTAGTCGAATACCACTCCTTAGATGAGCATCTCATGTGGACCATCCCTTCGGGCATAAACAAAGGGACATTAGGGAATTCCACACAACGACCGATGATAGTAACATTCTCTAAGGATCGAGAACACCAATGAGCATATGAATGTCTCAGCATCATCAGCCTATGGGACCACCTCAAACCTTGCTCATTCTTCAACACAGATCGGGGAAGATGCGAAATAAACCATCTTGCCAAGAGAGGAGTTAAACACATGAGGATCCCTCTCTTCCTCATAGTGCGAGAGTGAAAATAATGTAGGATATCCCCAACAAAGTAGGCACTCGATTGCGAGACATGAAGATTTTGACAGCATTTACATATATGAGTTGGTCAGGGTTTGGAAACAAAACCATCCCATAGATGATAAGGGCCAAGATTTCTTCAAAATCTTGTAAGTCTAAGGAGTTCCAACAATCTTGAGCTTTCTCAAACAAGAACTTGGCTAAGAAACCTTTGACACCACTCCTTGTTTCCCAATTAGTTGTGATATCAGATTGTTGCAAGTGTAGTGCTTGGGAAATCTCTTCAGGTTTTGGATCTCTTTCTGTACCGTTGAAGGGTAGTTGATTGAGAATGAGAATCCTCAAGAGTTGACATAATTCTTCCAGAGTTGGTACAAGTTGATAATCGGGAAAAGTGAAGTAATGGTGTAGAGGATCAAAGAATTAGAAAAACACTTTCATCATATCTTCATCAGTGTTGGAGGTAACCAAGTTTAGGAGGCAACCATGTCTTTCGGTGAATGAAGAATTCTCAGGGACACTTGATGCTAACTATTTGAGTTGAGGAGGAATTCTTACGAGATTGACTTGGATATTATTCCTGCGGATAGAAGCCATGTCCTACAAAACAGAACAAAGATAAATCCCAATAATCCTTGAGATGGTTAGTGAGAAAGAGTATGATGTTATGATGTTTATGATGTCATGTACAAGTAAGTATATACAAACAAGGCAAACAAGTCCTTAGGTTTAGGCTTGCATGGAGTCTCATAGGTAAGTACCCTCTTGAAGTTTAGTTGGATCAAACCTGTCCTAGAAATAGTAATCGGGTTCTAAGGGATCTCAATATCACTGATCTGTCTTATCGGGCATTATTTCAGCGCAAGCCTCTTTCACGCCGACCGAAATATCCCGAGAAGTCAAATCTCAATGAGTTTAGTATCGAGTATCAACCAACTTCGGACTACACAAAATCCGGTTATCTCACTACGTCCTAATGGCCAAGTTGGTCAAGTAAAGGTTCTAAAGTCAGTTAGTGCTTCATGACACCACACAGCGGCCCCGTATTTCCCTTGACTACTCAAGGTCTACCGGTATACCCCGCACAGTTTCCACAATTTATTGCTACTTACCTATAAGGTATCCCAAATCCGGGTAGAGGATTTAAAACAAGCCCAAACAAGGAGCCAAAATGTAAAGAAAACAAGTCAAACAATGAAAGAAAATAAAGGTGATATATTCCTAAGGTAACCTTACTTTTAAGTTTATTCCCCAATAGAGTCGCCAGTTTTGTGATATGGTAGGAGAACTTACTTGGGTGTTTTGCGTTTTATCTCAAATGTTGCGGTTAGCAAGAGTTGCCACCGACTTTTCTTTTATCCAAAAGGAAAGGTGGAAAAGAACAGGAAATACCTTTGAGATTATTTCTTGAGTTCGGGGGTAGATTATGAAAAGGGAAGGTGTTAACACCATTTTCATCCATAGTTATCTATGGGCTCTTAATTGCCTTCTAGATCACTTGCTTTGTTTGAAAATATGCTTTGTGGTGGTTTTTGAAATTATTTTTGAAAAGGCGCTTTCTTTTAGGCAAACTTTGTAATAGTTCTCGTTCGTAAGAACGTATATAAAGTGTTGAGCTTTTGAAAATATTTCATGTTCGGAAAAGGTTTTGAAAGTGTTTTGAAAGTGGTGGTGTTTGTTTTGAAAATAAGCAAGGGTGTTTAATTGAAAATGAGCAAGCAAGTAGGAACAATCTACCTACTCAAAAGTATTTTTTCATTTCTACCTTTCCTTTGATATTGCTATCTTACTATTGATTTGGTAAGAAGACTTATCTTTGGATGTAAAGGGAAGGGCGTGGGTCATCATATAGTCATGATAGCGATGTTGTAAGATGTCTTAGCATTTCTCTTTGAGGGACTAAGATCATTTTGAAAGGCAACATTTATAGTGTCATCGAGGGACTATGATCTTGTATTTTTTATTGCTTTTTACTAAGACATCCCACATGCATAACATGGCCATTTTTGTAAGGCAACAAAGTGGAATTTACCCTAGGGGTGGAAGTGTGCAAGTGTGTTTATTTACATGCATTGTTTATCTTGAATTAGGTTTTACTACTTATTGACTTTTATTCTTGCCATATAAACCCTAATTACTAGCATTTCTATTAAAGCGATAAATTTGCGGAAAGTAAAATTACTACGTTATTACATCATTAGGGGAGGGGGTTATAAATTTACCTATGGGGAATTGCAAGAAAATTAAATCTAATTATCTATTACAACCATATTGAATATTATACAAGAATTGAAAATATAATACAAGAATATAAATGGAAAAAGAAATGATTTGTTTGGATTTTATGAAAGGGTTTAGTTTTGACCTAATTACTAAAAAAGAAAGAAAAAAAATTAAAGATACATAAAAATAAACCTAAATTAATTAAGGAAAGAAATTAGGTTAAAAAGTAATTTTTAGGGTTTTTTGTGAAAGGTTTTAAGTTTAATAAAATAAACATGAAAATTAATTAATTAAAAGAAACCTAAATTCTAAATTAATCTTAGATAAAAAAAGAAAAATAATAATTAAACCTAAATCTAAATATTAATTTACTAAGAGGAAATTTAAATTGTTAAGAAAGTATTTTTGTTCTTTTTTGTTTTATAAAGCAAATCAAATAAATAAGTGTAAAAATAATAAATAAAATATTTTTTTGGATTTTTTATTAATAATAATAATAATAATAATAATAATAATAATAATAGTAATAATAAAAAATAATAAAAGAAAACTGAAAATAAAATAAAATAAGAAAAGAAAATATATAAAAATGAAATAATAAATAAAAGGTTGGGCCAGGTGTGCAAAAGTAAAGCAGAGGGTTAGAAGAAGCAAAAAAAGGAAGGCCCGTTGTTTGAAACAAAAAAAGAGGGAAAATGTGAGAAAAGTGCATAAAAGGTAGCACTGGGACTTGAACCCCTGACCTTCAGCATACACACGCGCTACCTTTGCTACTGAGGTGGCTGTACATCCGGTAACATTGATGAAATAATAAATATATAACATAAGTCATGTCCTGAATGTGACTTCATCTTTAACCTCCAGCCTGAACATCTGTAACTTCACCATTTCTCAACAAAAATGAAATATGCAAACTTTAACACCCCAATTCTACCCCGACAATTATATAAATAAATCAGAGTTATAAAAATCATTCATGCAAACGAATCGGGATGCCACAAATTCTTCTATCAAAATTCATTGCATTTATCGTGGATATATAACACTTTTAAAACATCGAATGAACCATCATCATAACATCATTAATTAAATAATTCAACATCTACGCAGCGAAATTCTTAATAACACCTTTATCATCATCACAACAACTTCAAACCAACAAATACTTAATAATAATCAACTTAAAGTTCAACGACTGAATAATCAACAATCAAAAGCAACAAGCATTCATCCCCCCGAGTGTTACATATCAGAGTAATGACACTGACTCAAACTACTGAAGGTATACAACCTTCACTCTCGATTACCCGCACGTTACCGACATGAGGGCAACATTCAAACAGAAAGGGTGAGATATCTATCAATATAATAAAGCGCATGATAATTAATATATTGAATTAGATCACATAACATCACCACTTCTAATCTCATAATCAACAATAATCACAACAATAATACACAATCACAACCTCAATACACACTTCTTCATGAAATCATATAATGCGACTCAATACTATGCAAATGCATGTGGTACCATTGGAGTAGAACTCCCATCTCAAAAATTTTCCAATTGATAGAGGCATCAACAAGGCATAAGCCTCCATCTCAAAATTCGCCAATACAGGCCATCTCAACGAGCATAAGCCCCATCTCAAATGCAATGTATGCGACACAATCATGAATGTAATAACAGCACCAAAATTAACAACATCTCAATGCAACACGATCATTGGCCAAAGGCCTACATCTCAAAAGCATCTCAACGTCTCTTCATCAACATCTCATGTCATCATAATAATTCATCAAACATCATTTATTTATTATAAATTATCAACACAACATCTTTAATAACTTCTCATTAACAACTCAGCTATACATTAATACTACAGTAATTCATACTGCTATTCTGTAATCTTACATAATCACTATCACTAATCCTATTGTTATAATTCAAACAACATCCTCTAAGCATCTCATCTTCATCATTCTGCACAAAACCAAC